>CM046302.1:13338260-13825760 GCA_025267735.1 Mactra quadrangularis | reverse complement strand
TAGGTCTGTTTGTTTGTTGCTTTTATAATGACAGACATCCTTAGCTTGAGAACAGTTTTCATTGGCTATCGGTGTCCATGATCACGTGATCTAATCAAACAACCAATAATTTCATTAAAATTTTGTTTTATGCTGTTTTCTTAAAGGAATTAAAGATTTAAGATTTAAAGGAAACTAAGAATTTTGCTCACAACAATGAGACATGAATGCTGAACGAAGTTTGATGTTGTGGTAAACACTAACTTACGGACAAAATCAAATTATTGTACAACCTGGCATGGTGAATGTTTAACGTCGCTGAAGTTAGCAAAAATATTGGGCTAGCAAAACTGGCCCAAAGTTGCTATTTTGGCCAGCAATTTTAATAGCGAATTATAAAATATTAATTTATTACCAAAACCAGGTACCATAACCAGTTATTAGACATGGCGAGGCCATTTTTCGGGCCTAATGCCACTAAATACATCTTATGAAATTCAGGTGGGTCATGTTACAGGGCTGATATCTAGAGCTAAACAGATTTGGCCGGGTACTGGCGTATGCCGCGCGAGAGGTTTGACCTAGGACTATCACGTTGGCATGGTGGCTACCCTTGGAAAAGTCCGTGGGTTTGGGCTACAGGCCACTATAAATGTCGGTACTCTGTGTATTCTGTATAAACCAGCACTCAGACTGGCCTAGTTTCAGGGTTGAAATCGTCTTAAATCTATTTGGCTGGGTACGAGCTTATATCATGCGAAAGGTCTGACCTAAAGCTATCACGTGACTATAGTGGATTTCCTGGGAAAATTACGTGTGCTTGGACCTAAGACCACTAAATGTTGGTACTAAGCGTTTTCTGTACAGAAAACATTACTCAAATGAACCATGTTTCAGGGTTGATATCTCGCTTAAACCTATTTGGCCGGGTACAAGCTTATATCACGCGAGAGGTTTGACATTCGGCTATCACGTGATCATAGTTGATTCCCTAGTAAAAATATGTGAGCTTGGGCCAGAGCTAGATGCACTCCTTTCAGGACAGACATTATTTTTCTAGGAAACGATCAACTTTTCCTTTAATTCTAAACGGTGACCTAAGTCAAGTAGAAGAAAACTTAAACTAATGTACATGAATAGATAACAATAGTTTCAGTCAGATATTTATCGAAACTGATCCATTTAGTTTCTCAAGAGATAGCTACACGGATGCAACTCTAGTACTATGATGACTTCATTTAAATAATTGAAATTGTTTACTTCAAAACTACTTAAATCTTAATACCAGTCTCGACATTTTAATCTCCGCTTTGATATTCAAGTGATAGATGCTGATCAGATTAAATCAAGTTAGATACATTACACTTGACATGTGAACGCTTGTAATTGAATTGGCCAAGCTTTTGAGGTGCATATATCTGTACAATATAGAAAATCATTTTCACCCTAATCAACAATTCCAACTCCAGTACCCGGCTAAATCGCTTTAACTCGAGATTCGAGCCCTGAAACATGACCCATCTGAGTGCTGATTTTATACACAAAACGTAAAGTACCGTTATTTAGCGGTCTCTGGTCCAAGTCGATGGAATTTTCCCAGGGTAGCCATTTTGCGCACGTTACAGCCCTAGGTCAGACTTCTCGCGAGGTAAACGCCAGTACCCGGCCAAATCGCTTTAACTCGAGATTCGAGCCCTAAAACATGGCCCATTTAAATTGTATAATTATCTTTTAGAGGCCTTATGCCCTGAAAATGGACTTGGTTTTCAAATCATTACAGATAAGATTGAAACATTTGACCTTGAACATTTACATGTATATACTCAGCAGTTAATGATATTAAACTGATATGGGGCGGTCTAGACTTTTTACAAGGGGCTGTCCTATTCCATGGCTTATGCTGATGGCAAATAAGATCATGAACCAGACCTTTTCAATTTTCATGGCCGCTTTAACACAAACTATAACATTACCCCACTTGAAAAAGTCTGTATCCACCCCACACTGTCACGCACTGTTTTCTCGAGTTCAAAGCTGGGAGAAAACAATCTGATAAATTGATAATATCAAACACTTAACAGTGTGGTATGAGATTTATCAAACACTTTTTAAGCAATTTGATTGGCTTAGAGGGGTCACCGTTGTCTAACGAAATTTAACACATGAACATACTTCTATAATTTTACAATCGCTGCCGAAGTGTAAAATAGGCGTGGTACTGTACCCTAAACAATCCAAAACGTTCCGTAACGATACATTCGGAACTCCTCGGTCATTCGCTGCGAATAATCTCGGACATATTTAGACGCTATTTTGAAACTACCGGTGTGGAAGTAAACAAATATACGATCGTTTAGGCAATGAGTGATGTTTCGTTTTTAGTCCGTAAATTTTGAAACATCACTCATTACCTTAACGATCGTATATTTGTTTATAAGATTAGATTATTCGCAGCGAATGGCCGAGGAGTTCCTAATGTATCGTTACGGAACGTTTTGGAACGTTTAGGGTTATTGAACAGGCTACTGATTTTCGTCGGGATATTTGTAGATAATAATTAGATGCAAATGTGAAAGGTCAGATCGGGGTCAAACTTTACGCACAATACGCAAGAGCAGTATTTTTCTCTAAATTCCATTCGTCCAAGAACTTTAGGAAGGCACTGTATGGATAGTATCTAACAAAAAATGTTTTATTGAACAGATACTGAAATAATCGATGTCATGGTCAGGCCGGTATTCCATCTATACGGAAACGTGTAGCGTGAACGTGAAGCGCCTACGTGAACAAGGGCTGTCAGTGGAGACAGCATGCTCGACTAAGTAAGTATTTGTCACAGGAGATGTGGTTGATGATTAGGAACATACATAATTTAAAATTTGAAAAATAACCTAAACAAATTTAAAGTAAAAAAAATAATAAAAAAATTTAAAGGAAATTTTAAGTTCATGGGAGACAATTTTCAAAAAGAAAATGTATTTGGAGTTATGAACCCTTGTCACATGAGATGTGGTTGATAATAAGGAACATATATTTAAAGTTTGAAGTCAATAGCTAAAGAAATAAAACAGTTCCAGTAAAAACAAATACTTTTTAAAGAAAACTCTAAGTTCAAGGGGGGATAATTCTGAAAAAATGTATCTGTAGTTACGAACCTTGTCACATGAGATGAGGTTGATAATAAGGAACATACATTTAAAGTTTGAAGTCAATAGCTAAAGAAATAAAACAGTTCTAGTAAAAAACAAACCTTTTTTAAAGAAAACTTTAAGTTCAAGGGGGGATAATTCTGACAAAATGTATCTGGAGTTATGAACCTTGTCACATGAGATGAGGTTGATAATAAGGAACATATATTTAAAGTTTGAAGTCAATAGCTAAAGAAATAAAACAGTTCTAGTAAAAACAAACCTTTTTAAAGAAAACTCTAAGTTCAAGGGGAGATAATTCTGAAAAAAATGTATTTGGAGTTATAAACCTTGTCACATGAGATGTTGTTGATAAAAAGGAACATATATTTGAAGTTTCAAGTGATACTATAAGATATAAAAAAGTTATAGTAAAAATATTTTACTGCACAAAAACTTTTATCAGAAAAGTGGACGCGGACGCGGAGGCCGACGCCGACTCCGACGCTAGGGCGAGTAAGAGAGCTCTCCATTTACTTCGTAAGGCCACAACAAATTGATCATATGTTCTACAAATTCGCTCGCACCTTAATTTTGACGGTTTTTACAAAAAAAATATTTTTATTTCCTCGCTCGCTCATAAAAATTTGGTCAAACCGCTATATAAAGCAAGTGCGTAAAGACTTTTTTTTTCTTCGCTCGCTCGCCCCATTTTTGTTCAGAAAAATCCGTAGAACATATGATCAACTTGTTGTGGCCTAAAGTCGAGCTAAATATAAAACAAACGATTTTCTATTGTACGTATTCCGTCGTGAGCGCGAATTTACGACATGTGACTGTGAAACGCGAGCGTGAAACAGATCGCTACATGTAGTGATTTTTCGGCGTAGCTGTCTAAGCTGGATTTTGATCTACATTTCTGTATAATGACGTCTCTGGGATTTCGGAAATCCGCCGTTCTATTGGATGATTTTATAAGCACTGAGAATGACGTACGGGGGAAACAGAGAAAACCCCCTCTTCGATTGGATGGCCCTGACACGCGCGAAAAAATAAAGGCCACACTATTGTAATGCAGTGTTTTACGAAATGTTGCTTCGTTCGTAGATTTTTTTTTTTGGGTAGACTTCTATTGCTTTCCAAAGTGTTTTTTTATTTTGTAACAATAAAAAGTTACGTGTCAAACACAATATTTTATGGGTAAAATGAATTACGTCTCCAGATGTGAACCGGTTTCTAGTAAAAAGTCTGACATATTACCCAATAATTATTAAATTAGCCTCACTACGTCCAGTTTCCGGGGTTTACACTTTGAGAGTCACAGCTCCACATATAGACCAGTTCATTGTTATTGTTATGATGTCTATAAATAGTAACAAGGAGCTGATAAAGACTACAGGTAACCATTCGCTGGTTGGCAAGAAATGATAGCGAGTAAATACAATGAAAACACAGTAATTTTAAAATTGCAATTACTAAGTCATTTTTCATCAAACAATTTTGCATTTTATATCACTAGAAAGGTCTTGAAATTCATATTTTGAATATCTAAAAATTATTTGTCAAAAAGAATTGTTTTTTGTTGGCGAGTGTTTTAATGATCTGCCCTATGAAACATTTAATATTCATAGCTCGAAGAGTTATGTTTAATCAATTTAATCGTGCGGTTAAAGTGCTAGGGTATCAGTATTTTTTGTGAGCCACAAAATAAGAAATCTAGATGAATCGGTCTAGTAAACGCAGTTGTACCCCTTGTATATAAGTATATTAAAGGTATGTTGGAAAAATCAAAGGGAGGTAACTTGACAATTCCCTGTGGTTATCAGTGTACGGCAATTGCATTGGCTGTCATATTGTTTACGGTAGGCAATCATGTGCCAAGTCTGCGAAACCGGTCTGCAAATGTTGTTGATGAAGTGATGATGCGTGGTCACAACTTGAATGAGCAAATACTAACGGAATCTGGCAATCCATCACCACGTCAAAAAATAGGTTTTAACATTAGTGGTCCTATGTAAATGGCTCTTCTGTGACCTTTGACCTTTTCCTCAGGTGAGCACCCAGGGCCCTTTGGGCCCTCTTGTTTTTAAATCGACGCCGTTTGTCTTTTTTAAAGACATTTCTTGTTTACGTTCACGCACGACATTCACGGACGAGAAGCCACCATGAAAGGTTCTCTATCTATGCCAGATGCAACAGAAAACTTATTGACATCAAATACCATTTGTTGCAGACTGTGTTGACTCTCTTAACATTCCTGGCATGAAAGGTACCCCTAACATAAATTAATATCAGTTGCAAAACAATTTAAATTAAAGTGTGTGTAGTTTTTTTTCAAGCATGCTTATGACTATTCTGTTGTTATTACGAAATTCAACTATTAAATCATTATGCCATTACGAATGACTTGACACACTGAAACAATTGTTATCACGCTAACCGGATGAATGGAATAGAGTGAGTGTGAAACCTCACGTTTAAGTTCCACGCTCACGCTCAACGTTCACGTCGCGCTCCCGTATGAATGGAATACCGGCCTAAGTTAAAATAAACCCAGGGCTGCGTTCAGTTAGCAGTTAGCGTTAGCCAAACACAGTTACCGTTATGAACGGATAATTGAACGATCCGTTGAAGTGCGAACGTTTAAAGACGGCGGACAAGAGGGTCGTTAATTCTATTTTATTAGAAGAATTCGGAGAGGACTTGTTTTTCTTTTTTAATTGTTTTTTTGGGTAAATGTATTGATCTAAATCAACGGGTGTAATACCGCCGACTTCGTAAGACCTAATCCGGAATTTAAATTTATGGGTTTTTCCGTCCGTGCACAGGCGGTACAAACAAAGTTGTCTACACATTATTGCCAAACAGCACGAACTATGGATTAAATAATACTGTTCTTTTTTACACGCGTTTGTTTGTACCGGAGTGGAAAACCCAAATATTTGAATTTCGGATATAGTCTATTCGCTATGGCAGTTACTAATTTGCAAAATGTACTGGAACTGTTTTGTTTCAGGTTGTTTCATATTCGCGTACTATATACTAAAACCGTTAGCTCTTGGCCTTAAACGTTTTCCGCTAACAGGCCGTTCAATTATGACTGTTAGCAAACGTTACGAAACGTTCGCGGTAACTGAACGCCCTACAGGTCGATAGCGCAGTCGACTTTTCCATGACTTTACCTATTAGCATATTTAACAAATGTTTTCAGTTATATTTTGTCCCACAAACGGGGTGTTTACAAAAAGACTATGGTTGTATCTGTGGAAAATGTATTGTTATTCAAATAAAAAGGTTGCACACATAATAGTCAGTTGGTAGCCCACCGGAATTTCGAATCTAATGCCCCGAAAGGGGTACGGGTTAGAACCCCACATGGGGAATTTATACCCTTTCATAAAAAATTGACAGTAATGCCAATTTCTCTCCAAATATACGGTATATGGAGATGTTTCCGGCCTTGTGGAAGAGTAGGTAGGTACTTGATATAATCAAGGGTCCAGAAAAGCTATGTTAGGTGTGCTGGACGCCGTAAAATAATCGTGTTGTCACCTCACCGAGTATAAATTATCTATGAAGTTTATAATGAAAATAATACGGTGGCATAGAGGTGACATGGAGAAATATTTAATTTTTTACGTGGCCACGTAAAAGCTTTACGTGGCCACGTAAAAGCTATAAATACGTGCGCACGCAATAACGTTTACGTGGCCACGTAATAGCTTTACGTGGCCACGCAATAGCTTTACGTGCGCACGTAATAATTGACCAATGAGAGTTGTCGAAAATGGCCGCCAATTTCGACACGTAAAAAAAATAAATATATCTCCATGTCACCTCTATGCCACCGTTAAATAAAACCTAAATGCTTTAGACTGATAAGAAACAAAACTAATAGAGTAAATAATCCCAATTTAGACCATGAAATATGCAAATATTGGAGCGTCAATATTTCACTCATACAGACGCACATCAACCAAAAATACCCGCTCATTTTGTGCATTGCTAAAGATGCAATCAGAATGCTACAATACTTAATTTTAGCCTACGTTTTTATGAGCAAGTCCATTTCTCTGAAAGTAAGTTGTTTATGAAGAAAAATTGCAACCTAAGCAGAAATTAAATTAATCAGTTAAAATCTAGTACAACTATTTAAATGTAGAAACACTTGTTTATATATCCAATAATTGAATACATGTATATTATCTGATCATTTATTATCAGATAAATGTTGCACATTTACTTTCCTTGTCCATCTTTCTTATTATATCTTAGTTATGATCTTTTAACAAACAGGAAATCATTTTCAAATTTACTTAGATTAACATGACAAAGATAGTACAGTATACAAGTACATGTATTTCCAAGAATGCTTGAAAACTTTAGCGCGCTTTTCCGACTGGTTCTGCATTAACAGTATTAAAAACTTATAATTATCGCTTTCCGGTAAACCAGTCTACACATAGTAAATTAGCTATTGGCGTGTCCTGGCCATGATCAAGAATAAGTAAAACAATGTGGGGAATCACGTGACTTATATGGTTCCGAACACAGCAAAAATGACGCCCAGATCAACAAGTTTAGATGAAAAAGACAAAGTAAATGACATTTATACGTAACCCATTTTAATCAGACCTAGTGCAGTCTAAGCAGCACAAAATTCTCAAAAGCGGTTGCTATCCCAACCCCACAACGGTTCTAGTTTTTTAGATTACCTCGAGGTTCTGAACGAGTCGAGAGACTTTTGCATTTTTTCAATGAAGTGCGAGCTTTAAAAGAAAACATAAGTAGTCCTTTAAAGAACTTAAAGAAATGACATTGACATGTACCTTCAAACTGGTTCTTCGTTCGTATATTACAGATGGTATTTTCTAGTTGTACGCACAGGTAACCCGACAAAAACTTATCGAACGACGAGCCCATTCACGCACCCGTGTTTTACTTTTTGACGGCCCTTTTTATCATGAGGTAAATAATGATTCGTTTTGATTGGCTTAAGATATCTGGTGTCCACTAAAAAATGTTCAAATCTTGATAGGTCGCCGTCCAGGAATATGGACAATTAATGTAGTTTTAAAACTTTTAATTGTTTTTCAATTAGAATCATTTAGAGTCATATCATTGAAAATGTTTTCTTTATACTTTGTTATTGTTTTTCAAGGCACTCGAGTGTCATTATTCGCATACTCAACAAAAAAAAATTAATCGGACGTGAATATAACCTTCTTAACACGGTGTATAAAAACATATGTTATATCCAGCAAACCATACCATAGTTAAAAGTAACAAGGGAACATCCTATCTGAATATTCAACGTTGTAAAAAAATTCACAATACAAGTAAAAAATAACCCACTCATAAGATATCCACCTTTATGCCTGCGGGGTGGGTGGGGTAAATAAAATCTATTACAAATAAAAAAACACATGATATTCATCTTCTAGTAAAAATAATTTCTGAGTATTTAAACCGTACTGACAAAGTCTATTTTGTTGTGTTGTACCTAAATGTCGTCCGGTTTCTGTCAATAAATTATGACTGGAACATCTAAAACGTGCTAATGAAGATTTTATATAAAAAGGCAAATCAATAGACAAGTACTTTTCTGGATTCAACACAGATTTAAAATGTTTATTTGTGACACATATCGGCGAACTTCGTATACGTTCCATCCAGTTTTGTAATTTACAATATATTAATCTCTGCTTAAACTGTTTTAAAAATAATTTTACATCATCGATTTCTTGGCTAAGCCAAACAAAACCAAAACCATATGTATATAACAATTGTTTTACGTTAGACGCCTAATTTTTCCTTCCTGTATTATCTTTCCTATTTAACAATATATTACAATTTCTAGGAAACCTATGTTCTGGCATACAAAGAAGTTTACACCAATATTTAATAACTTTTACATGATGATCAATACATAATGGTAACCTTCAACATTCTCCTAGTACTACATGATCATTTACAGAATAATTTACACCTAAAAATATGTCCAGTATTGTATTTGAATTTGTTCAAAAGTTTCTGACATTTCACTTCCATATATTTCCGCGCCAAAGGTAAGTATAGGTTTAACCATCGAATCAAATAGTCTAAAATAATCAGTATGTAAAAACTTCTATTATCGAGTACCCGGCTCTAAACACAGCCTGTGACTCATCTAATTTCTCAAAATCCTCAGCCAATGTATTCAACCTGTCATATATACGATTAGAAAATATCTTATACATAATATTAATCAAATCAATCAAAACTCCTTTATCCATATCGTTACTGAGTATTTCACGCCTTCATCAAGCCACCCGTCTAGCTCAGTCAATCGCACACAAGTCTACCTATCGAGGGTGCGTGGTTTTAATTCTCAGGCGGGGCACATTTTAGTGAAGTTTGGTCATGAAATTACTTCTACCGCCATTCTTCCACTTATCACTGGTTCTAAATAATGTAAGTCAGTTGTCACTTTCCGAATGAAGTACGTGTCTAATAACTGGTTAACAGCTAAATCCAGAAATTTAACCCTTCCAGAAACGGTGAGTAGTTTGACTGACCGCCGTGATATGACCTGTACACTATGTTGCTACGGTGTTAATCCACCAAAAAACAAACAACTAAAACACCTTGGTCAACATTTTCATGTATTACGATTGTCAAAATCACTTTACCAGATATTCTTGACTGTTTCGTAAACATTTACTGGCTAACAATTCCACAGGGAGTCTACAAACTTAATAACGAAAGAAAGTCGCCATAATTGTTCACCTACCTAGACAAAGGATCGGCCCCAGATAGCCGGATTTGAAGTCCTGTGTACATTAACCATTAATTGACCCTATTTTCAGGTTACGCAATAGATTCAAAGATCAATTTAAGACGTTTTGTAATAAATATAATAATTTTAAATAACATATTGTTAATATACAATATTTCATACAGTTTTTCATACATAAATTTGCGCAGAAATCTTTCAATGAATAACATGCTCAACGTTAACTAAATGAATTGTTCCACAGTTCCAGGACAATGCTGTTTTATTTTTTCTGTTATAGTTGGGTCACTTTCTGTGTAAGGAGCTGTTGCTGTGCGATCTTTTGTGCAAAGAGTATTCTGGAAAAAAACATGATAAAGAAAGTATATGTATGTGAAGACAGCAGTAACGGCAGTACAGCAGTAAAATATAAACCCTTACTGCATGTTAGAATTTTCGGCAGTACAGCAGTAAACCCTTACTGTTAGAATTTTCGGCAGTACAGCAGTACAACAGTAAACCCTTACTGTTTGAATTTTCGGTAGTACAGCAGTAAACCCTTACTGTTAGAATTTTCCGCAGTAGAGCAGTACAACAGTAAATCCTTACTGTTAGAATTTTCCGCAGTACAGCAGTACAACAGTTAACCCTTACTGTTAGAATTTTCCGCAGTACAGCAGTACAACAGTAAACCCTTACAGTTAGAATTTTCCGCAAAAGAGCAGTACAACAGTAAACCCTTACTGTTAGAATTTTCCGCAGTACAGCAGTACAACAGTAAACCCTTACTGTTATAATTTTCCGCAATACAGCAGTACAACAGTAAACCCTTACTGTTATAATTTACCGCAGTACAGCAGTACAACAGTAAACCCTTACTGTTATAATTTTCCGCAGTACAACAGTAAATCCTTACTGATATAATTTTCTGCAGTACAGCAGTACAACAGTAAACCCTTATTGTTAGAATTTTCCTCAGAACAGCAGTACAACAGTAAACTCTTACTGTAAAAATAATCGGGTTACTGCTGTCTTCACATACATAGAAAATCATTCATTTTCAATAAATTAAAGAGTTGGAAACCCCAGTGTAAATGAGTGGTAAAAAATAGGGGTGTAACGGTTAACTGATATATCAGTTTATATTGCCATACGAATTCAGACGGTTTTTAACCGGTTCGTTTTTTCCTGAACCCTTTTTGTAGTTGTGTGTCGTACAGACTGATTTTATTAGAAAAAAAAATTGAATCAATGTTAAACGTGTTGAAAACTTCGAAAATCTGTTTTAAAATATGCATTTTCTAACACGGTCAATTTTGTACAAGTCGTTCAAATATTTGGATAAGAGGTCATTTGAAATACACATATACGTGTAGCAAATGCAATGCACTGCATAAATTCATGATTCGCAAACAAATCCGATAAGTATTGCAATACATTGCAAATACAGATTTTAAATATTCCAATAAATTGCAATACGGTTTTGGCCGTATTGTTACACCCCTAGTAAAAAACTAGTAAAATATCTTTAAAAAGATATTTGGCGCTGTGCAGGGTTAATTTTGTTTGAAGTATAAATATTCTTCGCTGTCTAGTCATATCACCGGAAGCATACCACGGCGAATGTTTTATCAATTAGCACAGTGAGTCACCCATAATACACAGAGTAAATAGTCAGCCACTACTGTCCCTGCTACGCACCTGTTTATCACAAATAACCAATGGTACCACATCATTTATCCATTTCTCTTTACCGGAAGAGAGTTTCATAGGACAAACAGGCACGGTAGAGCAAATTGTATTGGTAAAAATTAGTGATGTTCCGATTATCGCCGACGTCGCCGAAATCGGTTAGAAAAATTTCAGCGACGATTAATCGATTATGATTTCTGTGGACGGCGACGCGTCGCGGAAAACTAGCCCGTACCAAAGGGAGGTAATTCACTTTCGTGTGCGCGCTATAATGGTGGATTCGGCAGAAAATGTGTTCAAGAACAGCTTTTCTTTGACGTAACCCACGTGCTCGACGCCCGAGACGAGTGATTTCGCCGACGAGCGAGCAAAAAGTCAGTAGCCCGATCGAGTCCTCTTTACGTATCCGAATCATGTTTGTATCCGAAAATGATGTATTCGAATTTCGAACGCACTTTTACGTTAACTAATTACTTTTTCACACATTCATATGCCCGTTTTGTAATCAAATTAAAGGTGGAAAATTTAATGTTGACCAACAAACTCTTTTGTCTTACCGCTTCTAAATGATAAAGCTTAACTTCTGGTCAAGGTCATTTGTCATGATCGAAGTTTTTCACGGAGCGCGATTTTAGGCTACCATTTAAATAAAACTAGCTGCCATAAAGCATGTAGAGATTGAAAGCCGTTCATTTCACGATGATTTCTCAATAATGATGTTATGGTTGAAATCATACAACAGTAATTTAAAGTATTAAAAACGTCAGAGTAAATGTAAAACATTCGTCCCCAATAATTTTCGTACTCGGCACGTTATGGATTTTTTTTTTCAAATATTTTTTCATTGTTGGAAAAAGAGCCTATTCAAACGAATCATTGTTTAGTTCAAAATTAAAAATATGTTATTTGATTTAATTGATCAGAATGGATCTTTGGTGGCTCAGACCCTGAAATACTGGTAGTCTCCTCATTTGTGAATTATGTAATGTTATCTTTTGATTTCATCATATCATACAAATGTAATTTGCTGGTTACTTTGAACACAATTGCATAAAGCTAGAGTAGATAAAGTGACTTAAATTATTTTGAATGACATTTCCCAGAAGTATAAAAAAACAGATTAGTTATATTGTTTGATGCCTTAGATGTACAAAAATAAGATATACATTGTAAAGGACATTTCTCTGTAAATGCCTTAAGCTAGTGAATTTTGATTCAAGCTAGTGAAAATTGCTACCTGGTAGCCTAACTGGACTAGTGCTGTAAGGCAACTAAAGCGCAGACTCATGATGATATCCTTCTGGGACAATCCATTGTCACAAATAAACTTAAAGACATGTAAAATACAGTTTATTTTGTTTGTTTTTTCACTCAGATGAGTGAACTCAACTGGTGCCATATTGTTCACAATAAGCTAAGAAGCAAGTTAAGAAAATAATAAATAATGTATACAACATTTAAATCATTGAAATAGATGTATATTTTGCATGTTTATGTAAGACAATGACCAGAATTTAGCTATATAAATTTTGGCATCCAACCGATCATAATCGGAAAGTCAGTCGGTTGAGCCCAACCGATTTCTCCGATTAATCGATTGTGGATTTTCCAACCGATTGCCATCACTAGTAAAAATACAGTTCAAAAGTTGGCTTAGACAGCAGCGCCGAAAAAATGAAACTAATGTTTTTTTTTGTAGTCGTTATTTTACTTTAAAATTAGTTATACATGTATTGTATTATGTTACACATTGATTTTTGAATATAAATGGTAAAAAAGTTGTCAACTACAATTTACTAACCTCAAACACTGGTTTCATACTATTACCGGTCTTTATCATCATGGATTCAACGTCTGTCATAATGTATATATAACAAATCTGTGAAGTTACCAAGATTGCTTTCATCTGAAATATATATAGACTTTACTGTATCCGGTCTGTAAGAACAGGGGGAAATATTTAAACAGTAAGAACCCAATTATCTGGCCTGTAGGAAGAGGGGAATCAGTTACATGGTTAGAACCCCAACATCAAGCTTGTAAAAACAAGGAAAGGGACTAATTGTGACAGTAATAGTCATTTGTGTAAATTCCAAATATCAGCACTATTTGGGTTATCAACATATGCTATGAATTAAGCTCATTTTATATAATAAGCTTTAATTATTGTAGAATTACTTTCCGTAAATATGATCAGTTTTGGGGGACAATGTTAACAAATGTAGTTCATTTTATAATACCAACAACTTACTGGCGAGCTTTGTATATAGACTATGGGAGTGTCAGAACTTCCGGTTGGAGACGTCTGAAGTCTTGAAGGAGGGCTCGTGGCAGATATTGAAATTTCTGTTGTTGTTTTTATAGGTTGTTTTACTGTAGAACTAGTCAACGTCGTAACTGTCTGAAAACTTAAAACAAAAATATATAAGCCAACAGATCAAAACAGCGAACTTTCATCTATTTATTGTTTAACAAAACAATTAGTACTCTCAGCTTGTCGGATACTCGCTTAATTAAGCGGCATTCATTTTATTGAACAAGTTATTTTGTAATCCGCGGCCTGTATCCACAGGAGTAGTGGAAGGTTTAGCGGAGGAAACGCCTTTTTCTTCCAAATCCCCCATACGCAATAACAGGTGACTTCAGGGGAATTGTTTTTCGTGCCAAAATGGTTTGGACTATAACAGTGGTTGCGTGTTTGGTTAGAAAAACAAAGATATGGGCGTGACAATATGGAGTCACGTAATGCCGAGCTGATGAAAACAGTGATGTCTTTACATCTCCTCAAAGGGAAGTAGCATTGAGCAATTACTGTTGTTTTAATTGTCTATGTGCAAAGAAAATAATGCTAAAATAAAAGTAATCGCCCTATCAATAATAGTTTTCACATTCGAAGCGCTTCGGTTCTTTTCTTTATGAATTTACTTTAAATTGAAAATACTCACGGTTGTGGAAGCACGTGTTGATAGAGAATGCAGAGTGGAAGCTTTATGTACACTTATTGATGATGGGGAATGCGTTGTAAATGGTTTCACCGTTGTAACATGCATTGTTCTTTGTATATAATACATTGTTTTGTGACCACACCAATGTTTTAAGTTGTAACTTAACGCTGGATCATTTTCATATATTTTAACAACAGGATACGTACTTATCCATTCTCTCATCAGGGCAAGCTGAAATAAACATGATCTTAGTACTTCCAACAGCATGACTGTGTAGAGGGTTGATGTAATGGGAAGTTCACACATATCGTTTTGACATTAATAATAAGTTTTGAAACGTATAGGGGTAGTTTGTTTTAGTAGTCAATGAAAGAATATAGACTTTAGGTGTCGAAGTCTGAGTAAAATTAAAGTTGATTCGACAACTACTGTGGCTGCCTGAATATGAGCTAGGAACTAGCACTGAGACTGGGCACTTTTTTGTTCATTTTGTATTACTACATGACTTTGTAGCATAAATCATATACTCTGTACTACAATTATATAACATAACAATTCTAGAAAGTAGATTTATATGTGTAACCCGATAAAAATCCATCGCTAGAAATGAGATTCGAACCTACGACTTCTTGAGCCGTAAGCGGACATTCTGCCACGTAGTCACGAAAGCCAACTTAAAAGCGAGGGGATACAAGTGCCATATTATACCTCTACTACTTATTCATCATAGAAAACACTATATTTACTTTTATAAACAGACAAAATGTTGATATAACTAACATCATTAATGTTAGCGTTGATGCCTTCATGAACTATAGCTTTGCTATGTATGTCAATGTTCGTAGTCCCTCACAAGTTAAAGCGGTTGTGACTCACATCGTAAAATAATTTTGACTAGAACTAATATCCGTGTCTCTGAAATACAAATATAATATAAAGTTTTACCTCAATGTCTTCCATTCCTCTATCAGAATGTACAGAGTCACCTTCCTGTCTTGTTAGAGGAGCTATATAACATATATGATAGTTACTACCAACAATCATATTCTGAAATAATGATAAAACTAACTATTATCTATGATGGCTGATTTACGCCATGTCACATTTGGTACCTCGCAGAGGAAAATGCGAAAAATCAGCGACTAACGAAACTCAGCAAACATAATTATTCGACTATGAAAACATTCATAATTTTTTAACAGACCGTAAAAGTGAATCGTTGGCATTTACTGCATGTTATCATGATGCTAGGCATCTATTGTGAAAGAAAATCGCGGGGTTAGCACAAAACGGTCGTAGCACAATATAAAAAAGAGTGAGTTACAACCGTTTTGCGCTAACCCCGCGAAATATGTCTCTAAGTAACAGAACATATGGGTTACTTCTAACTCTGTATGTGTCCAGTAAATATTGCAATATAGTTACAGCTTGTGAAGGGACATTGTACAATGGAAAATCCTGCTCAGCAATGATATTTTGTAACAAATGACAAAGCCATGTAATGCAATGCGTTGCGGAACAGAGCAATGCAGTGCACAGCTGTGCAGTGCGTAACAGTACAATGTAAAACATCGGAAGTTATCCCACTATACATTGTCCCGCTATGCTGCGTTATGTATTGAGTGTAACGGAAGAATTTAAAGTAGATTGTGGTTGCCGACGATGAATGTAATACAACTCAACACAGCACGATACATTCTCATACCCAGAGGTTATCAAGATTCTCGAGAATTCTGATAGCCTCTGGGTACGAGAATGGGCACAATAAAGAACTCAATGAATGTCATATAGAAAGTACTAAATTCTTCAGAATGTATATATACTAAGATACTTACACTGTACGGGTCATAGTGGAAATAAAATACAGTTGTCTCATATCTCTCGTCTGTATCTTGACCAGTTACCATGGTTACTGCTATCAACAAAGTGATAAGCATTCTCTGTTAAAGTAAAAATCACGTGAAAGCATTGAGGATATAAAAGATGGTCGACAAGGTTCTGATTCACCATAGCCACTGTACATACTTGGTAGATCGGGACCGTGTTGCATGGCCGTCTGTGATAGCTTTACTCAGAAATTAAGTCTTGGTTTAAAGAGATATACAGGCAAATGACTGTACCAAAAGTATAGTTCACATAGTTGTTGAGCCAGATATATCAATGATCAGGAGTTATCTTACTACAGTGTAGTTGGCTTAAAAAGTAAATTGAAACATACTTTTAATCACATTAAGTTAAATTGTTTAAATGAACAGCATGTTATACATTGAACAAATTGAGCATAAGGATCCAAGATATGTGTCACATTTGTTAAAAGCTTGTCTGTCTATTAGAGATGGACATATTAGCAGGATGCCCTAACTCCTACAAATGCTGCCTCATATAAGGGCCATTTGATGCAACACATCTGCTAATTGAAACACATCAATGTCTAAATATAATTACAACACTCTCAGTTTTCCATGTTTTGTTTAATGGGTAAAAAAACATCAAATAACAATAAGTATAACAATATGAATCAAAGCAATAATTGGTATTGAAATGCTGAAAAACTCACGACCACATTGAAGCATCATAAATCAGTTCTAGTCATTACTCTTCACACATTAGTTTCAAGTACGAGTTGAGCAGGGCAAAAAGTTAATTATGCCCATAATTACTGGCAAATGTTATCAATATCATATTTCCCACATCTTGCCTAACAAAATCTTTAAGTCCATGAAAGTTTTGACTTAAAAAATAATAGTAAATAGTTATATATTCAATAATTACCAGTCAATCAGAATAATCCTTTATTAAGATGATATCAACATCAAATCGATAAGATTTGAAAACAAACAGGACAGTATGTGTCACTTACTGCAAAAGGATGGATAATTTTGATCATATGATAACACATATATGGAAATAAAATACACCAGCAAATTGACTGAGCATGAAAACTTGAAATATTAATTATGATTATCAAAAGTTTTAAAAGTGTTTTTTTCTAAATAGTTAACAATGAACATTAAATTCTCTTCACAACATAAATATATATATAGATTTAAAAAACATATTTGCAAATAACACATCAAATATATAAAGTACTACATAACATTGTGGCCATGTTTTTTCTTTGTTCTTACTTATCGTTGATTCCGAAACATGACCCATCTTGGATTTAAGAACAAATGATACAGCAAATCCCTTTCCAATCAAAGTTTATGATTCACTAATTTACTACGGAAGCTAATTTGACGTCATAAATGTAAATCTTTTGCAGCATTGAAACAGAACACCGTCATAAGAAACAGAAGGCAAGTACAAAAAAACAACTAAACATATATACATTAGTCATGGTTGAAAAATACAACATTCATAAATATGTTATTTTCCTCATTTCAACAACATTCTTTGAACTTATACAAATCTCAGAGGTCAAGTCATAATTACTCAAACTTTGACAATAATTAATATACATGTATTTACTAACACATATGACTGAATTATGTCACTATATATAATTATATTTTATATCACAAATGTAAATCTTTACATTCTGGGATCAAAAGTAATGTTTTCAACATTGTTAATCTTGGCAATTTTGTTCAAGGGTTATGGAAGAGAAGTGGTATAAAGCAAGAACAAAAAATACTGACATCATAAACATTGGATTACAGTCATTTAATAGTCATTAGGCCACAACAAAATGATCCTATGTTCTATGGATTCGCTCGAACCCTAGTTTTAACAGAAAAAATATTTTTATTTCCTTGCTCGCTCATAAAAATTTAGTCAAACTGCTATATAAAGCAAGTGAATAAAGACTTTTTTTATTTTTTTCTTCGCTCGCCCCCTTTTTTTCAGAACAATCCATAGAACATATGATCAACTTGTTGTGGCTGTATGAAGTAAATGGAGACAAAATACTAAGTCATACATATATGTATATAAACTATAGCATCAAATTCCTCAAAACGTTGAAGTTTGAAAAAAATACAGGAATGACAGACAAAATATAGTATAAACAAGTAAATCTGTGAGCTAATGCTCACTAGTGATACCCCGCCAAAATCTAAAAATATGCGACAAACAGGAAGTAGATGAGCGAGGAGCATGAAATCGCTTTACACCACATGGGACTATAGGATGAAGCAATATGCAAAGTTTCAGGCTGCTGCATGGTATAGTTGCTGAGAAAACTGTGACGGAAATTTTGTAACGGACGGACGGACGGACGCACGCACGCACGGACAAAGGTAAAACAGTATACCCCCCTCTTCTTCGAAGCGGGGGTATAATAAATGAATATAGGACACTTTTGAAAATATATGAATGAAATCCAAAATATAGTAAAGATATAGGAACTGGTTGACAGTATGAGATGCCCAACTTTAACGCAAACTGTACATTTAAACATTTTATTCAATTTCATTTGAAGCCACTATATGAAGGTATATTCATTAACCGTACACTTAAAAACTGTTTTACAATCATGAATTTGTCAAAATATAACATGCATTAAAGACACAATTAACAGTTCAAACCAATCTGCTTTCTAAATTTGAGTTTGAAAAAGTGTCCAATAATTAAAAAAATGTGGCACTTTTATAAGAGTGTACTATACATTCATTTATATGCGGATGTTTAATGAACCTGATCCAAAATAGTTTAAAGTTTAATTATGTAATTCAGAGTAAGGTTTTTCACTAATAAGACACCATCTTTAACATACTGTGATCCAAAATATTGTTTTGAGTATTGACGACCAAATTCTACTTTCGGTTTAACTTTACTTTAACTTTGAAATACAATAAATAACATGAAATATCTAATCAACAGTTGTATTTATTTAAAAAATATTGTTTTGTTCAATAGGTGTTTGAAATAGATATACGTCTTTGCAGTAAAAAACAGAGTTACTTTTGATATAGGAGTTTTAATTTAAATTCAACAGCTGGCTCAATCTTTCTTCCCTCTTTAATTGTACTAGATCAGATAATGTGTCACTAATTTTTCCAAGATGTTCACGAATTACACTATTGTCGTCCATCATTTTTCTTTGAATTTTTAGTAGCTCTTCACTACAGCTACAGCCATCTCTGAATGTACCTGAAATGTAATGCATGCTACATCAAATTCGAAAGTAATATTGTGGACTTGCATTCACACTCATACCACTCGCAAACAATTGAACAGTTTTTTTTTTTGTATTTTTACATGTAAAAAAACCCAGGCTATTTTGCATTACATGAATGCTGTATATACAGTTACTAGTGGTCGCATTGAATGGAACATGTCAAGGGACATACATGTATACTGTTACGACAAAAAGCTATTCATTATTGGTAAAATATTATTGATTGCATCGATTGAATTGTGTAAAATTGTTACTTGTGTTATTGGATTTAATGCTGTAGTCACACATTGTTTATGCCCCATATGGCACATAATAACTGCGGTCAGTCAACTTACTCTCTATTCATTAAAAAGCCTAACCACTGCATTCAGTTTTTGTACTAAGCACATACATTTGTCTATAACTGACAACTGGCCTACATAATTAAGAATCATCTGTATGAGGGAGAATGGCCACATAATTTATTTCATGCTCAAGCTCCATTAAAGTATGCCATGTCTTGGAAATGAACCAAATACTTCATGATACTACAAACTGAGGTAGCTGGGTGTAAAATTGTAAATAAGAAGTTATTCATTTGACTCACCCTTGAATTTCTTCTTCTGTGGCTGATTTTCTTCTCTACTAGTTGTATTATCTTTAACCATAATTGTGCCATTACAAGGTTCTGTGTTAATGGAAAAATTCATAAAGTGAATGTACAAGCATTCAAAAAAAATTTTAGGTTGAATAAAATATAACAATATGAAACTAATTACATTAATGTACTCAAGCATCAAACCAATCTTACATATTTCGACCAAATTAATCGAATTTCTCGAAGATGTAATAAGTTGAAAATAAGTAAAAAAGGCACCAGTTTGAGCTATATTTCTAAACCAATGCACTTCTATTCATTGCAATAAATAAGTATAGCATGCAACAAGTCAAATGAAAATTACCGGTTCAAATTTCTTACCTATGTTTTCTTTATCTATAGAGCAAACAACTTCATCTGAAAAAAAATACAATGCAAAGAATTACACAGAGTTTTTAAGTGGATTAATAAAAGAACACAAAATGCATGTACATGGGTAAAAGTTCTACATTTTCAAATTCCTGAAACTTGCAAATTTCATGTTTTTAAAGTGACATTATCATTTGGAAAGAACATTGTATGAGTTCCAAAGATCCTTAATTTAGGATCAATCATGAAAACTTTCGCACAAGCATGTAATAGAAATTCAATCTTAAAATATTAAGTATGCCAACGTGCATATCAGATTTCATTTTATATTTGACAGTATTGGACTTGTAAAAAAACACCATGCAGTATGAATTCAACACATGTCTTGTGAATGCAGTCATATGCTAGTCTGAACATGTACTTACATGATCACATGTGTTCAAGTCATGGGAAATTTAAATTCTAATAAAATTTGATATTTTATTTCAACGCAAACGTTGCAGTGTACGGCCAATAAAGTTTTAATACACAAACAAACAAAAAATAAAAGTAAAAAGAAACACATTTTCATGTTAAATGTATGATAAATGTGTTGGGCATGGCTAAATATTGACAAGTCAATATCATATACCGTTTCATAATACAAGTATTATGTAAAAATCATCTTCATAGTTTTGATAACTACAGTACCCACCAAAAGTTTGGAGAGAAAAGAAATTTCCTACAATTCTTGAATTTTTATGATTATTTCTGCAGAATCATTACTTTTAATATATTTCAGTATGGATTGTGATAAAATGAAGACATAGTTCATTAATGCAGCACATACATAATATTCAGCATCTGACATCCTAAAGTATATTAAACCATGTATATTGTAATTATATTCCATAACATAGAGTGTATGCTGTTATTGTAGTCTCAGTTATAAGTATAATGTTAACCAAGTAGTAAAGCAAAACAAAAAGGAATTTCAAAATAAACAGCTATCTAATTTTAGATAAAATCTGTTCAGTAAACCTTCAAAATGAAAATGACACCAAACTTTTGGTGATTACTGTATTTCATTCTTTGAAAATTGTACTATTACCTATATCACCATTGTAAGATGTTTCATCATCACATATACCATGAATCACAACAGTGGGTAACACTGACACAATCTGTTCAGATAAATATAAATGAAATGGAACATCAAAACTAAAAGTTAAAAAGTTTTCAAAACATTCAGTCATGTATACTATATTAAAAACAAGCAAGAAAATTTGACTTGACATTGATTAATTGTTACTATCCAAAGGTATTATAACAAACCCTCAACAACATCTCATTTTTTAAACCACATGGCATAATGTTTGTTCAGTACATGAAAGACAAACCTGACAGCGAGTCTATAACACAAACATGGGGTAAGCAGAGGACACCCAAATTTTTCATGCAGCATTCATGTTGAACAAGCCCAAAATAATAACTAACCCCTTTGTTTGGTTCCTCAAATACAAAAGTGTTAATAACAGAAATACTCAGTGATACGGTAACAAGTGGAGGATTACATCTTCCATGCAGTTAGTAGGTTTATTACCCATTTATTACACCCAAAAAAGTTAATTAACATTATTAGCCTCCAAATAATAAGAAGAAGTAAATGTTTTCCCCATTACAGATGTGCAAGAGCATGCTGGGCTGGTAAAATGTTTTTTAGCCCAACTGTAAAAATCTTCAATTGTTTGCTGTCAGGTTAGTGTGATTTTCAAACAATGAATCATGGATACCATTAAAACATAAATATACCAATGCACATACAAATAGATGAGAGTTGAAAACATTGAAATGAACTCTTGATTATTTACATATAATTCATGACAATCGCTGCACTCAAGTTTAGTTTACATGAAATTCAACAAATAAGTGTCGCCAATAGTCATAAACATTCATGGAAAACAAATTGCAACCAAAATGCACATTTGTTAATGTTCCATTGTCAAACAATTACTGAAATGTGGAATTAATTCATTCTAGCAGTACAAACTTCATATTTTTTCATTGCTACTTAAATAATTAATTGACAGTTGCAACCTTGTCACGCATGAATACTGTTACCAATTTTAATACAGGGACAGAGACCGAGCGTATTAGTTGGAAATCTG
Organism: Mactra quadrangularis; assembly: GCA_025267735.1. Lineage (NCBI taxonomy): Eukaryota > Metazoa > Mollusca > Bivalvia > Venerida > Mactridae > Mactra > Mactra quadrangularis. The sequence goes on along the minus strand of CM046302.1, from coordinate 13,803,047 downwards.
AAGAGCGAGAGTGTTATAGAGCTGGTTTAATCGAGAAACTACCACAAATAAATGAATTAATGACAGGAGATAATATCAATGAGCTAGTAGAATCGTTCACAAAAATCATCCGAGAAGTTTCCGACCCTCTGTTTGTTAAACATGTGACTAAATACCCGAGGTTTCAATCCAATAACAAAAGTGATGATACTAAATGGTTCGACAATGAATGCCGTAACGCAAAACTATTGTACAAAAATGCATTGCGTATATTCAATAATTCTCGCTCAGAAGTAAATAGAACTGAACTTTGTCGATTGAAAACCGCCTACAAAAATTTAATTAAAAAGAAACAAAGAATCTATCGCTTTAATCGATGTAAAAATTTTGAATCGTTAAAGAAATCAAGACCTCGCGACTTTTGGAGGTATTTTAAAACACAACAACATACCAGCGCGACAAATGTACCTCTTGATGAATTTAAAAACTATTTCGAGTCAATGTTTGCGGATGTGAATCGCACTTATCACGAAAATTCCGAGCATTTCAACAATTCGCATGACTTTGATAACAACGAATCGTTATACGAGAACCTAAACGTACCGATAACGTATGATGAAGTCCGTAAGGCCATACAAAAAATGAAAACTAATAAATCACCCGGAGAAGATAAGTTATTGAATGAGTATTTTATAGAAGCTAGTGACATTTTAGCCGGTCATTTAACGGAAATTTTCAATAAGATTCTCGACCAAGGCGTATATCCAGAGGCTTGGACCCGCGGTGTTATTTTACCATTATTTAAGAAGGGAGGTAACTACTACGATGTGTCTGGGTACAGGGGGATAACTCTTCTGAGTAATTTTGGTAAATTATTTTCATGTATATTAAATAAACGCATATCTGACTGGGCGGAACAAAACGTGGCTATATCAGACGCACAGTTTGGTTTCAGGCCTGGTAGATCCACCATAGATGCTGTTTTTATCTTACAGTCGTTAATACAAAAACTAATAGGGGAAAACAAAAGACTATACTGTAGTTTTATTGATCTTAAACGTTGTTTTGATTCAATTTATCGACATGCCTTATGGTGGAAACTTCATAAATATGGTTTAAATGGGAAAATTTTGCGGATTATTCGAAATATGTACCAGTCTGTCAAATCATGCGTTAAATATTGTGATAACTACTCAGATTATTTTGATATTTCCGTCGGTCTTCGCCAGGGTGAAATTTTATCACCCATATTATTTTCTCTCTTTGTCGAAGATTTAGAATTGTTTTTACAAGATAGATTAGAGAGTGGCTTAACTTTAAATGATATTTGTATTATATTACTTTTGTTCGCAGATGACATGGTCATTCTCGGTCTGACCCCCGAAGATTTACAACTATCATTAGATAAATTACACGAGTATTGCTCTACATGGGGGTTAGAAGTTAACGTACAAAAAACCAAAATAGTTGTTTTTCGAAAACGAGGTAGTGTAAATTTACATGAACGATGGAGCTATGGAAATGAAAATATTGAAATTGTCGACAATTTTAATTATCTGGGGGTAACACTTAATTACAAGGGAAGTTTCGATCTAAATACTCAAACATTGTACGGGAAGGGTTTAAACGCCATGAATGTTTTGATATCAAACCTCAAACGGTATGAGACCAAGCCAAAGGTGGCTTTACAATTATTTGATGCTTTTGTTTCTTCCGTCATAACGTTCGGTTGCGAAATATGGGGTTTTACTAAGTCTAAGCAACTCGAGACATTACATTTGAAATTTTGTAAAACAATACTAGGCGTTAAACAAACGAGTTGTAATGTAAGTGTCTATGGCGAACTAGGTCGTTTCCCACTACATATAAACCGATTTGTACGAATTTTAAAATATTGGTATAAATTATGTTATAGTGATAACATTATTATTAAATCTATTGTTGAATCATCGCTTGATGACGTAAATAAAGGCCATGTTAATTGGTTTAGCAATGTAAAAAAATTATTAGAAAAATATGGATTTCTACATATTTGGCATAATCCATATTCTATAAATATCAAACAATTTATACCCATATTTAAACAGAGGCTTTTTGACGAGTTTTTACAATCATGGTACAGTAAAAAAGAATCCAGTAGTTCTCTAAAACTCTACAATTCTATTAAAGACTCTTTTTGTTTGGAAACATACTTGAATACAATTATATCTCGAAAATATAGAACATATCTCACAAAACTACGTATATCTGGCCTTAATTTAAGAATTCAGACAGGTCGTTACTCAAACAACAGAGTCGAACGAAATCAGCGATTTTGCCAAATTTGTAATTCAATAGACGTCGAAGACGAGTTTCATTTTATTTTTAAGTGTCCTATGTATGACCATATTCGAAAAGATTACATAAAGAAGTTTTATAGAACTAAACCGAGTATGTTCAAATTCATTAATCTTTTAAACAGTAATAATAAATCAGAATTAATTTCTCTTGCGAAATATATAGAAGAAGCTCTAATAACTCGAAATAATGTATTAACCTAAATCAATTACTTTAAATAAATGTAAATATATTACAAAGTTACATATTATAATAGTTCTGTTTTGATACTTTCCTATTACATCAATACTTGATGTGTATATTGTCATTGTCTATATATGTTGTATTTATCTTTTGATTTAAATGTAATATAATCAGACATTTATCTGATATTATGTCTCTATGTTTGTCATTGTCATTGTATTATCTTGTTCACCCGTGTCATTGTAATTTTGTCATGTCTTGTATTATTGTAATATTTTCACGTCATTGAAATTTTGTGATGTTGTCTTATCATGTTATGATCGTTTTGATTGTGATGTAAGCATTGTATTGTTATAATTGTTAATCACTAGAAACTGTATAGTTTTTGTGAATAAATGTATGTTCTGTTCTGTTCTGTTCTGTTCTTTAATAAAACCATCACTTAAAAGTGTGACAAACTATATTGTGAAATTAAATTTAAAGAATAAATACCTTCTCTTCAATGGCATTCAAATTAGGAACCTCACTGGTTCCTCCACCTGTCTTCTTGCTTTCTTGCAGTCTTTTTCTCTCTTTCTTCTTTGTTATGCTCTGAAATTAATGATTGATAAATCATTATAATTAAATAACAACAACTATCCATGATTTCTTATTCCCATGGCCAAGGTAAGTAGGTAAGATTCGCTTGGCTTAGTTAATTAAGTGATGACATTTTTTTCGAATTGTGTAGAAAAATATTTATAAAACTTGAAATAAGATACGATTATTGTTGCATGGATATTATGCTAGTTCAAATGTAGTGTATATAAATATACATCAATAGTATCTTTAGATAATTATGTTTAGGGATTTCTGGCTCTGTCGGTGTTAGCAATCAATCGTTCAATGATATAATGTCCACTAAGAACATAGTAAAACTGAACAATGTTTGTAGATTAGTCCATCATATAATGTCACAAAATAACATTTCATGATATATATGTTTGTCTTAATATTCATGTATAATTATCTAGTGTAGGTATGTATGTATTGGTTGATATGTATAGGTATACATACACATATTTATGTTTATATGTTTATATTCTAATTTATTTCTATAGGAATCCTAGTATGTTAAAATTTGTTGAATTAATAAATAGTGACAACAAAGCCTTGATTACTAAGTTAAGTGTTTATATCAAGAAGGCCTTTGACATTAGAAATAGTGTACATTACCCGATTGATACAAACACGCAATTGTAAGGTTCTATTATGATCTTTTTGATCTTTATTACACTTTATCTTCAATAACCTTTTATATTTATTTTTTACTCAATCAGGTACATGTATTGACAATATTGATTAGTATCTATAAATTAGAACTTTCACATTTGTCATGTCCATGTAAGTTTCTATGGTGTTTTTGATCTGATGCTTTTACATACCAACACTTTATTATACTATTGTTACGTCATGACGATATATATATATACATTTACTGATAATTTTTTGTAGAGACATACCTGTGATGTAAAACATAGTTGTCTTGTTTTGTCACATGATTGGATAAATCCATTTGAAACACCAACTTATTATGTTATTATGCACTATGTTGTTTTCCCATCCAATATGTATCAAATACCAAGTTTGACTGTTTTAAATTTCACAGCCAAGCACAGATAAATAACTAGATATTGGACTGGGTTAATCCATCAATCATGACCCCTTCTCTGTCATCCTTATAGCTGAGAATTTCATGTTCTATGTACATCCATTGTTTATCCACATATTTACAGGTTATTTGTTTAATCTAACGAGATATTTTCCTTTTGTATAAAATTAAAAATGTTGAATATAAGATGACCAAGTGCTGTCAATAAATCTCATGTTTTCATTTGTAGTCTAGATCACAAGGCGCTTAAGTTCTTACTGCAAACGCTCACGGACGATGAGTAAAAAGAGTTGCTTTCGGCCCTGTTTTCGGCAACGGTCCGTTTTATAGTACACTATGTAAAGTAGTCGCCCTTTACTTATAGCGCTTAGTCGGTATTAAATGAACTGTCCACCTGTATTCCAGTATTTCGTTTTCGGACTAAAATACTATATGTTGGTCAAGTCATCTACTATAAATATCCATATCAATACATTATCAATATATTTACACTCTATTTCATTTATGTTGATATGATATGATATGTAATTTATTTTCTTATATATGTCACATTTATGTACATATTGACCGCACGGGTCTACGACCTTCCGGTGTGTATATTAAAAAACTTGTTATGTGCGTGTATGTATACGTATCAATGTGTATGTGAAGAACCGATATGTATTTGTATGCATATCACATATAGACACATAAATGGTTTGCCATTACTTGCTGATTATAACCTTACACATTCATATTCAATTGTATTATTATTAGGAATTTACTTGTTGTATATAAATAAAAATGTATTATGGGTCGGTGGCCTTTTTATACTAATAAACAGTTATATACATTTATACATCAATAGTATCATTAACTGTAACATTTCACTGCTGGAGAATCACTAATTGCAATAAGTTTGTGTATCATTTAATTGATATCATAATGAAATACATCATTATTTGATAAAATTAAACCAATGTCATGGTTAAATGGTACAAATTACAAAATTGGAAATTGTAGTATAATATTTTACCTTTAGTTCAGTCCATTTTTTTATTATTTCTGGCACGGTTCTACCATAACCACCTACACTGTTGATGCTGAAATTGAAATGCCGTACAAAAAAATAACTTAAATGTTGATATTATTATTACATTTAAATTCTTAACACAATTGGGATACATAATCAATGGACAGATATTCCACAAATACATATGACATAAGCAGCTCTCCGACAGGGCTTCTAATTTAGCTTCTCTCTCCCGCTGAGTACATAATTACATGTCCTGCAGTGTATATACATTCAGATAAAGAAGCCAATCCAGCAAGGGTGTGAATGTAAAGAATATCCACACCACTCTAAAATACCAAATGTACCTGTCTATATGTGTTTTTCTGGACTTTTGGTCATTTTTAACAGTTTCAACAGCAATGTAAGTTAATAAAAAATTCATTATTAATACATTACATTATTCTGCATTAAGAGAATGGTGTGCTTAGAAATTTTGGACATTCCTCCACATTGAAACAGTTTTGCACCACCACAAAATGTCCGGAAATGCCATAGAAAAAATCAGTATCTGTGTGGCATAAGACTGTTTGTCCGTCAGCTGTTATGGTTTAAAAAAACTCTGAACAGTTTGAGATCCAATAATGGCAATATTCCTCATTTGTTTCTATTTCCATGTAGTAATAACCAAACCTACATTCCCAGTTAAAAAAAGGGAAAGCTCACCATTTCAAAACATTGTTATCCTTTCATTCTTTAACATCATGCTCATGGGATGTATGCATTGATGCAGAATGCACCTAAACCAGTATACACCATACATCATATAATTTTTTCCCTTAAAACTCATCCAAGCCTGGCCCAAGCCAAGGTAAGACGTCCATGTATGAAGACGTATTTTCCTAATACCAAAATTTGTCAAAAAGTCATTGTCTTATTTAAATGGGGGAATTCATTAATGTTAAATAACAATATTGGGTTCCATGATCATCATCAATGTGATTTCCGCTACAAAGTTCATGATTGTTTACATTTTTGACAGTTGACGTGAGCAGACGATCAAATGTCAAACTCAATAAAAGGAATATTTCACCTACCGTATGCCACACTCGGCCCAAAACTTCGTCCTGTCTGATGATGTAAGATTGTTAGAAAATTTTCCATTCAAAATTGACGCGTTGGCAGTGCACATGTCAACCAACACGTCTATTTCCGAATGGGTCCAATTTGGTTTTCTAGATTTCTCCGCCATTATTGTTTTGATATGACGTTTGCAGGTGCGCGAATCACGTGATCAAAATTAGACGGCTTCACCGTTTTCCGTTGACTTAAGTTAGAACTTGGGAGTAGATTATCTGTATCCAATCAGCCGAGGGGCGTTACCAGTATCCACTGAGACGAGTTTTAGACACGCCCCTCATGAATATCGCTAAAAACTTACGTTCGCCGGTAGGAACGCCCTACTGAATATTCATTTATAATTTTAATCATATTTAAAATTATTAATTGACGATTTTTGATATTTCACCAAAGTACTGAAAATGCCATTTTGTATACTTATAGCTGTATGTGTACACAATACAATTTAGAACATATGTATAATATAATACTATACGTGCATGTATATAATATAAATGGTAAAAAATATTTTTTTCGACAGCACTACTGCAAACATTGGTCTTAACAGAGCATTGTGGTCTAGGGAGTGGAATTAGTATTTCACAATTATAATTTGACAACAGGTGCATAAAAACCCGTACTGTGTGAACTAGGGGTCACATAATTACGATATTCGTACTCCTTTGCCTTCAAGCTAGCTTTATATGGCGACCTGGTATCTAGGTCCACATAAGACCCAAGGGGTGCCTGCTGGGTGGGTTCGAATCTAAATTCGGAATATTAAGTTTTAATGGGTCACATTTGGTGCTTAACGTAAATAACCCCGCTTGGAATTGTGTATTTTCATTCTTAGACTGTCCTACAGACAATCAAACTCAAAGAACGAATAATGTTAAGGAGGGGGTGTTTATAGCAGAGGAACTATTCGTCATTTGTACTCCATTACCTTCAAGCTTCAACTTTAATGGCGACGTTATAGTGTCCGTTTACCACTCAAGAGGTCGTAAGTTCAAATCTCATTTGCATCTACGGAGGTGAAGCGGGTTAAACTAAAGTCCCACTGAGGAAATTATAGTACTGTAACCACTGAGACTAGGTGTCTTATTATACTGAACCACTGAGACGAGGTGCCTTATAGTACTGTAACCACTGAGACGAGATGTCTTATTACACTGTAACCACTGAGAAGAGGTGCCTTATAGTACAGTAACCACTGAGACGAGGTGCCTTATAGTACTGTAACCACTGAGACGAGGTGTCTTATTATACTGTTTTCACTGAGACGAGGTGTTTTATTATACTGTAACCACTGAGACGAGGTGCCTTATAGTACTGTAACCACTGAGACGAGGTGTTTTATTATACTGTAACCACTGAGACGAGGTGCCTTATAGTACTATTATCACTGAGACGAGGTGTCTTATAGACTGGTATCGATTGAGACGAGGTGCCTTATAGTACTGTAACCACTGAGACGAGGTGCCTTATAGTACTGTAACCACTGAGACGAGGTGCCGTATAGTAGAGTAACCACTGAGACGAGGTGCCTTATAGTACTGTAACCACTGAGACGAGGTGCCTTATAGTACTGTAACCACTGAGACGAGGTGTCTTATTATACTGTTTTCACTGAGACGAGGCGTTTTATTATACTGTAACCACTGAGACGAGGTGCCTTATAGTACTGTAACCACTGAGACGAGGTGTTTTATTATACTGTAACCACTGAGACAAGGTGCCTTATAGTACTGTTATCACTGAGACGAGGTGTCTTATAGAATGGTATCCATTGAGACGAGGTGCCTTATAGTACTGTAACCACTGAGACGAGGTGCCTTATAGTGCTGTATCCACTGGGACGAGGTGCCTTATAGTACTGTAACCACTGAGACGAGGTGTCTTATTATACTGAACCACTGAGACGAGGTGCCTTATAGTACTGTTACCACTGAGACGAGGTGCCTTATAGTACTATAACCACTGAGACGAGGTGTCTTATTATACTGTTTTCACTGAGACGAGGTGTTTTATTATACTGTAACCACTGAGACGAGGTGTCTTATTATACTGTAACCACTGAGACGAGGTGTCTTATTATACTGTAACCACTGAGACGAGGTGTCTTATAGTACTGTAACCACTGAGACGAGGTGTCTTATTATACTGTAACCACTGAGACGAGGTGCCTAATAGTACTGTAACCACTGAGACGTGGTGTCTTATTATACTGTAACCACTGAGACGAGGTGCCTTATAGTACTGTAACCACTGAGACGAGGTGTCTTCTTATACTGAACCACTGAGACGAGGTGCCTTATAGTACTGTAACCACTGAGACGAGATGTCTTATTACACTGTAACCACTGAGACGAGGTGCCTTATAGTACTGTTACCACTGAGACGAGGTGTCTAATTATACTGTAACCACTGAGACCAGATGTCTTATTATACTGTATCCACTGAGACGAGGTACCTTATAATACTGTAACCACTTATAGGGGGAGACAACCTCCCTTTGTAACCCCTCTGAGACATCTTTTAATGGGGGGGGGGGACGAAAAAAGGTCATTTGGGGATAACCTTCCTAAAGTGAATTTTTTCTAGATCCAATTGAAAACATCAATGTCAAGGCTTTGGCAGCCATTTCGTAAGGGGACTCAAACGCATAAAAATGCGGGATTGACCAGTTTAGGGTTAAACAATAAAGATCTTATTTGAGGTTAATGCACACAAAACACATTCTGAGTTCCAGATTCACTATTCTTTGCCTCTTTTAAACCAGTCTATATGTATTGTTTTATGTTACAGTTTACACTATGATGATAAACTTATATGTATACATGTATACTTAAGCTCATATCTACATAAATGCTAGTCCGATTTAAGTCAAATTTTCAACAAATATAGTTTAAAGACTGAACAACATTAATATGTTTATTTCATTGAATAGCTCAAAAGATTTAAAACTTAATACCAAAAATATCACAGCGTGAGAAAAGCCAAAGTAACAAAACGAGGATTGCGATCTGCGTGAATAAGTGAATGTTGTTAAATGATAGTGGCATTCGGTTAAAAGTGTCTACTATTCTCTCTCTTATAGCGAATGTGACCTCCATGGCTATTGAGAACCGGTTGGCATTGCTTTCTCGTGGATCTCACATTGTGATGGAGATGATTCTGACGTATACCTGCCCACTTGCGTACAATCCTTCCGCGCAGTTCAGCTAGGGGTTGGGCTGCAACACCACGGCGTACACGGTGGTTCAATATATCACATACGTGTTCTTTTATGTTTAGCAAGAGATTCCGGCGGTATGCACATCAGCGTGATGTTGTTGTCATGAAGTATTTCTGTTGTCGCTCTAGCAGTGTGGGCTGGTGTGCCATCCATTTTAACAACCAAATAGCTATTCCAAGCTGTTCTATTGTAAGCCGGCCCCTTTTGTGTTTTTCGGATGTGTGGGTCGTTCCATTGCAATTTTGATTCTGGCCAGTCACGATTTCCTCGTGCATCTATTGAATTTTAATTATTCGCGGTTCAACGCACCGGCTATATTACTTTCGAAAAAAATACTACGCTGTAAAAATCGATAAATAGCAGATGTACAAAATTTCGAAACATATTGGTTCATAAAAAATTTATAAACAATTAAAATATGTATACTTAGAAGTTTTGTTAAGTGTAATGTTGGGGTTATATTGCATTTAAATGCATTATCATAAGTCATACAAATGATGAATAGAAGCGTAAAAGCTTGTTTTTTTATAAACTAAAATATAATTATCAAATTTGTCTATCTATCATTCGGTTATACAGACACAATACAGTATGTATTTTATTAGTTTAAACATTGTATTTTTCAAACATATCATACATATATGAGTAATACAACTCAAACTACTGAAAATAATATTTTCCTAGGCCCATTATTTAAAAAATGTGCTGAACCTTAAGACGATGGCTTACATGCCACAAATGGCAGCTCAAAACTTGACTGTTTTAAAGGAAAAAAATCAACCAAGGAAAATCATATCAGTACAGATTTAATATTATAACACTCAATTTCAAATAATAATAACAAATTATTATTTTATTTAATATTCTTGATATATCTCAAGTCCAAGGTATTCTACTAGTTCCGTTATTCCTATATTTTCCTGCAGTTTAGATTTCATTCTTATACTTCTAAAGTGGCCTTTTTTCTATATTTATAATATTTTTGTCTATCATTCCTGAATGGTTTTTTTTTCAAAATACTGACAATGTCAAGTACAAGATTGATTGTTTATTGCTTGATATATAATTGAGTGTATTGTCTATGTTTACTTTTATAAAACTTGTAAGTTGTAACATTAATGAATTGAGTGTTTTTGAATGGCGGTAGAGTGTCTTTATTCATGTTTTAGAAACAATTTGCTTCATACCAATTCTCGTAGCCCTTTGTTGTTAAGACTTAGCAAAAATCTTTCGCACAAAGATGATTCAAAATTGTTTTCTAAGTTTATTATCTATCTGGGTAATATAAACTTTATTAATTGCGCAGCTAACAAATGCCAAAACAGAATTATAGCTCTCATGCAGGTCTTCATTTTCACTAGAGTGAAATCAAGCAAATGCTGGCACATTAAGGGGAATTTCTTACTCAAAAAGTTAGTAGTGCTTCTAGTGGGATAAAAAATCAAGGACCCCCTCATTCACTGCTAATGCAGCCTCCTACTGCTCCTAAAATGTATTTCATCCAAACTGTATGTACCATAGCAGCAGACATGAACTACAAAATGTATTATTTAAAAATGCTGCTTCTGAAAATTTGGGAAGTCTAGAGGTTAAACATTAACCATTAAACATTGTCTCAACCCATATCATTCAAGTTTTTAAAAAACTTAAGTCCAAGATCAAAGTTTGCTCTTTTGTTGGGGTATTTGTTTTCTTATCAACACATGTAGCACATTTTAAATCGGAGTTTTCGACAATACAAGTCAGTTTATTGTTTGAAACCCAGGTAACCTGTCAGGGCTGTGGATCGTTGAGCAAGTGGCGATCCGAACCACGATTTATGTGTAGCGATTCACGAATCGAACCACGATTCACTAGTTAATGAAGAAGCATACAGAATTTATGTAATTACAAGAAAGTGAAGGATAACAGAAGCTTTTACTAAATGGAAAACCATGTACTCCAAACATTTCTATTACCAGACGTTTTATGGAAATTTTCAGTGATAACAGTTTTGTTTAAATGTTTTTCATTAGAAATTCGGAATTAAATCAAAGTTTTCATTAGTAGTGCGGCTCGTTTGCAGTGGTAATTAAGCTGAAAATGTTCTTTCATTATTTCCAAAAATAGATCGCGATCTAATGATTTTGAACGTGAAGAATATTCGTCATCGATTTTCTGATTGTGATCGCGAGTACCCGAGTACTCGGATACTCGCAGCAGCCCTATAGACTGTCAGCTAGACAGCCCCAGGTGTCTTTTTACAATTTCATTTCAAGATATTAGGCATGCAAAGGTCTTCTAGAAAGATTGTTCACATCCCTGACACTTAAAGGTCTAGATCTAAAGTATTTTGCATTAGATATGTGTATCTACCAAGTTGGTTCAATTTGTGATCTCAAAGTGTTAGCAGTTGAAAAGTTCTTAGGGTTCACACTTTTACTTACCATGACTTATATAAAGTATAGTTACATATGTTTTCTTGCGTTTAACGCTGTAACAACACTTAGTTTAGGTCATATCACACGCGGCAGTCAGTCAACTTACTCACTGTTCCTGGAAAGGCAAACTCTATCTAATTAGCCATTACAAGTTACTAGGCACATATTTCTGTCAGTGATTGATAACACATGATTCAGAATCAGGGGTTAAAAATCGTATTGTATTGTATCGTATCGTATCGTATCGTATCGTATCGTATCGTATCGTATCGTATCGTATCGTTTCGTATCGTTTTGTATTGTATTGTAACGAACTTTCACTATAAAATATAGAAATTTGCAGTAAACATCAGGCGATAATAACTATGTACATGTACAAAATGTAGTGTAGATGGAGTAAGATTCTCGGGATAGGGGCGGGGGTCCTGTCTTGGTTTCACCAAAACATTACCATACCATACATGTATATTTAGATTAAAATAAAAGATGAATTATTTACATCTCTTCCAAAATTACCATAATATCTAAAAGGCTGTAAATTAAAGGAACAGCTAAACAGAACTAAGAGGGGGGGGGGCTTCTTTTCTTTTCACGGTTTGTGGATTCTTGAGGTCGATGACTTGGTGGGTGCTCTTCTGTGTTTCTTCTTGGTGGTGCTGCTTTGACAGGCATGTTTGCAAACAACAAAAGCCCTACTTTGGTAAAAGGGCCGCAAAACACCAAAAAAGCAAAATAACATCACCCAAAATCACAAAATATATGTCAATTAAGCAGGAGCTAAAATAGTCAAATATAGGTCATAACCCAAATACCACAGAACAACAATCAACGACAAACACACAGACAAAAACACTCACAACATAACAACACTCACCCTCAACATAGCATACAAACATGTCCCTTCAGCTACCCAGTCTTCAGCTGAAAGGTCATAGCACTTTAACCTCAGTTTGAGAAAATATAACTAAATGAAATGCTAACTTGGTCGTAAAAACAGCAAAAATTGCATTTTTGCCATTTTGCACCACTCAAGTGTTGCAATGGTAATTGGTATCGAGGTTCAAATGGCTCTTTTTTGACAGCCAATCACACTGAGCATAACTTGACTTTGTTGCATATCTGCAAGTCAATTACTAATGAAAAAAGAGCACCTTGAAATAGCCATATTGCATAAAGGTGAAAAAATGGCCAATTTTTGCCCATGTCCCAATTACTAATAGGGTATGTATACAACAAGTAGTAATTATAAGTAGTATAAATTACACTGGATTGGTGATTTAATAACCTTTTCGAAAAATAATGTTTTGCCAAACTTTTTTCCAGTTATGTAAAACATAAAGATTAGTACATGTATAAAAATTCAAAAAAGTCTATTTCGTAAAAAAATGTAGTGACGATAGTCTTGCGGGCAACCATCGATATAATCACTCTTGATCGTACAATACTCCTTAGGTGCAGGTTAGTCGATTTTATTGTTTTTGTGATCAGACAGCTCGTCTCATACAATACAAGTAATTTGTCTCAGTGGATACAGTATAATAAAACAACTCGTCTCAGTGGATACAGTATAATAAGACACCTCGTCTCAGTGGATACAGTATATTTAGACACCTCGTTTCAGTGGTTACGTTATAATAAGACACCTCGTTTCAGTCGTTACAGTATAATAAGACACCTCGTCTCAGTGGTTACAGTACTATTAGGCACCTCGTCTCAGTGGTTACAGTATAATAAGACACCTCGTCTCAGTGGTTACAGTTCTATAAGACACCTCGTCTCAGTGGTTACAGTACTATAAGACACCTCGTCTCAGTGGTTACAGTACTACAAGACACCTCGTCCCAGTGGTTACAGTACTATAAGGCACCTCTTCTCAGTGGTTACAGTTCTATAAGACACCTCGTCTCAGTTTATACAGTGCTATAAGGCACCTCGTCTCAGTGGATACAGTACTATAAGGCACCTCGTCTCAGTAGATGAAGTGCTATAAGACACCTCGTCTCAGTGGTTACAGTATGATAAGACACCTCGTCTCAGTGGTTACAGTACTATAAGGCACCTCGTCTCAGTGGATACAGTATAATAAGACACCTCGTCTCAGTGGTTACAGTGCTATAAGACACCTCGTCTCAGTGGTTACAGTGCTATAAGGCACCTCGTCTCAGTAGATGAAGTGCTATAAGACACCTCGTCTCAGTGAAAACAGTATAATTAGACACCTCGTCTCAGTGGTTACAGTACTATAAGGCACCTCGTCTCAGTGGTTACAGTATAATAAGACACCTCGTCTCGGTTGATACAGTACTATAAGACACCTCGTCTTAGGGGTTACAGTTCTATAAGACACCTCGTCTCAGTGTTTACAGTACTATAAGACACCTCGTCTCAGTGGATACAGTATTATACGACACCTCGTCTCAGTGTTAACAGTTCTATAAGACACCTCGTCTCGGTTAATACAGTACTATAAGACACCTCGTCTCAGAGGTTACAGTATTATAAGACACCTCGTCTCAGTGGATACCATACTATAAGGCACCTTGTATCAGTGGATGCAGTATTGTAAGACACCTCGTCTCAGTGGATACAGTACTATAAGACACCTCGACTCAGTGGTTACAGTACTATAAGACAACTCGTCTCAGTGGATACAGTACTATAAGACACCTCGTCTCAGTGGATACAGTACTATAAGGCACCTCGTCTCAGTAGATGAAGTGCTATAAGACACCTCGTCTCAGTGGTTACAGTACTATAAGACACCTCGTCTCAGTGGTTACAGTACTATAAGACACCTCGTCTCAGTGGATACAGTACTATAAGACACCTCGTCTCAGTGGATACAGTACTATAAGGCACCTCGTCTCAGTAGATGAAGTGCTATAAGACACCTCGTCTCAGTGGTTACAGTACTATAAGGCACCTCGTCTCAGTAGAAGAAGTGCTATAAGACACCTCGTCTCAGTGGATACAATACTATAAAGCACCTTGTCTCAGTGGATACAGTATTATAAGACACCTCGTCTCAGTAGATAAAGTGCTATAAGACACCTCGTCTCAGTGGATACAATATTATAAGACACCTCGTCTCAGTAGATAAAGTGCTATAAGACATCTCGTCTTAGTGGATGCAGTATTATAAGACACCTCGTCTCAGTGTAAACAGTTCAATAAGACACCACGTCTCAGTGGTTACAGTACTATAAGACACCTCGTCTCAGTGGTTACAGTACTATAAGGCACCTCGTCTCAGCGGTAACTGTATTATAAGACACCTCGTCTCAGTGGTTACAGTATTATAAGACACCTTGTCTAAGTGGATGCAGTATTATACGACACCTCGTCTCAGTGTTTACAGTACTATAAGGCACCTCGTCTCAGTGGATATATAGTTCTATAGGACACCTCGTCTCAGTGGTTACTGTACTATAAGGCACCTCTTCTCAGTATTTACAGTATTATAAGACACCTTGTCTCAGCGGTAACTGTATTATAAGACACCTCGTCTCTGTGGTTACAGTACTATAAGACTCCTCGTCTCAGTGGATACAGTATTATAAGACACCTCGTCTCAGTGTTTACAGTATTATAAGACACCTCGTCTCAGCGGTAACTGTATTATAAGACACCTCGTCGCAGTAGTTACTGTACTATAAGACACCTCGTCTCAGTGGATACAGTGCTATAAGACACATCGTCTCAGTTGATACAGTACTATGACACATATACTTATGGATATTTCGAATTTGTATGCACCAAAACATTAACTTATTTGCAAATATTTTACTGCAAAATAAGATAAAACATACAATAGCGTTAATGCAGTAGAATCAGCACTTTGAAAATATTTGACGTAGCTCATTTATTAATAATTCTTATCAATGACGAAGAATAATATTCTACGTCTATGATTCTTATACTGTATAAACAGTAGCAAGTTTTAATACATTTTCATTTGAGGGACTTAGTTATCTATTTTTTGTTTTCAATTCTATTCAAATAATAATACTTCTTAATTATGACATTGTAGTCAATCTTGAATACTTCATGCACAATTAATACTCAAGGACAGTGTGAAATATCATATTTAAAGAAAATCATATTAGCATAAATATTCAGTAGGGCGTTCCTACTGGTGATCGTTAAAGGTAATAGCGATATTCATGAGGGGCGTGACTAAAACTCGTCTCAGTGGATACTGGTAACGCCCCTCGGCTGATTGGATACAGATAATCTATACCCTTAGACTTATTGTAGCTAAGATTTTCAAGTTACGACAGCGTCTTTGAAACACTCTTATCGTAAACTTAACTTTAACTTAAGTTACTAAGATACGATAAATTTATTATCTTACTTAAGATTCTTTATGAAACGCCCCCCTGGTTTTTTGGGCTCTTGATAATTATATATAGAGCCAAGTTTAGTCTTTAAAACAGTATTAAGAACGTAAGAAACTAATAACATGAATAATAACACTTATAAATGAATTTTGAATTGAATGCGACATTTATACTTGAAGGTACTAGTTCACAGATTTGGTTTATATTTTTCTATAATTTCAAAATACTATTTAGTGTCTGTAATTATGTCAAAAGAAATTCTTAATATTTTAAGACCAACTGACCAATAGATTCGGAAATATACAATAAAAATCACAAAAATGCACTAAAATTGTCTGCACCGAAACATACGGGTTAGATTTTTACTACTTGAAACCCTATCGTTTGAAGTTGTATGTCCATTTGCACTAAAATAGTCATTATCAAACACTAACTTCCTGCTTAAAAATGTTTCCATACAATTTAGATAGTTACAGAAAAAGTTGATATTTAAGTTGAAATTTGTGAATGAGTACCTTTAATCAATTATTAAATTTATTAGCTTTAAACTATGAGCCAACAAAAGTTGGAGTCAATAAACATACCAAATGGTAAGTTATGATGAAAATATTATACAAACCATCAAAGTTTCCATGTCAACCGATTTTATTGTAGACACTGTCCTTGATTAAGTACAAGTAGATCTTTAAACAGCCAAATGCCATTTATCAGTCAATTAATTATTTCTTATCTGTATGTAATAATATTTTGTGTACTAATAATAGCAGATACCAAGGCCAATGGCTTTATTATGTCAAAATAGTGTAATGGTCTTCAACAGACTAATTTAATCTATTTATGGACATCTGCGTGATGTCACATATTACCCCCCCCTCCCATCAACATGGCCACCAAATGACTTTTTCTAGTTTGATGGGTTCCATTTCACGTGAAGAACGTTGCTCAAAAATGACCTTTTGCCCACAGGACAATCCAAATCAATGGTTTTAATAGCCGAATGGTCGTAATAAAGGTGCATTTTTTTGTTTGTTCGGAACTTCAGTCCTGAACAAATATATTTACCGTATTTCAGACCCTTTTCCACTTTGAAAATTTACCGAATCCAGAAGTAGTCCCTCGGTATATATGTATAGAGCAATTCAAAAAGATCGTCTGCTATGACGGGCGCATTAATACACTAGTAATCCGAACTATATCTCAAGCGTACATGTAATGATATTCGCTGCTATGTTGTGCGCCTCAGTAGGGATGACTATGTCATCTTATGTAAAAGAATGGCATCAACGATTCAGTCACGACCCGTCATAAGTGCAAGTTGTCAGTAGAGATGTTACATCGTCTTATGTAATAGAATGGTTTTATAGGAAAAGTTTAAAGATCAAAGTTGATGACTTAGAATGATTTCTGAATAATAGACTTCATCTATTTTACATACTGATGGAGTAGAATAAATGTGCATGAAATTGAATGATAACTTTTAAGCGGCATTTATTGAATTGTTTTAAGAATGACCCCTTTGACTTGTGTTGATTGTGTGAAAAAAATAAAAAAATGTGTTAAAATTTCCTCTATTACTAGAAATTATTCAAATACCCCTTGGACCCCTTGATCTCAGATGAGCAACCCAGTGTCCACATTTCACATAAAAAGCAGTTTTCCTCTTTCTTGTTACTTACCAACCCTTCAACAAGAAACCACCATCATCTATAACAAGAGCAGTCCACGGACAGCATGCCCGACTATTTGGGTTATTCGTGTAAACAACAGCAACAGCCAGTCAACATTCATGCTAGAGCAATGCAACTTGGTATTTGAACTTCAATGGTAACCCTGTAGACATGTGTGAAGCTTCAAGTGAATCCCTTCAGTAGTTTAAAAGATAAAATGTTGCACCAAAAAATTAACCAAAACATTTCGAGGTATTAGAGGGTCATAATCCATTCAATAGTCATGATAGAGTTATGCAACTTTGTATTTGACCTTCAATGGTAATCCCGTAGACATGTGTGAAGTTTCAAGCAGTACATGTAGTTTCAAAAATATAAAAGTGTTGCAACAAAAAGTTAACATGAAGTGCTATGCCGGTACCTCTGCTGACGCACAACTGAGTAGGATAGCCCCTCTATTCTCTGAATAGTCATGCTAAAATGGAAGAAAATCAACATT
The DNA here is from genome assembly GCA_025267735.1 of Mactra quadrangularis. Classification (NCBI taxonomy): domain Eukaryota; kingdom Metazoa; phylum Mollusca; class Bivalvia; order Venerida; family Mactridae; genus Mactra; species Mactra quadrangularis. Next base: position 13,784,623 of record CM046302.1, on the reverse strand, counting down.
AATCTCAAGCTTAGGAAGGGTATGACCTGCCATGACCAGTGATTTTTATGGATTGTTAAATCGAAACTCCAGTTATACATCTTTACCCACTTGACTACAGTCATCAAGCCACCAACTAGCTCAGTCTTTTTTATTATTATTATTGTTATTGGATTGAACGCCGTTTCAACACATTTTAGGTCACTTTACGGTGTCCAGCACACCTAACCTAGCTTTCCAGGACCCTTATCTATAACCAGCACTCACCTACCCTTCCACAAGGCCGGAAACTTTTCCATATTATCTAATCAATGGAGAAAAATTGACATTATAGTCTAATTTTCATGGAAGGATATAACCTCCCCGGGTGGGATTCGAACCCGTAACCCCTTCGGGACACGCAATTCCGAATCGTGATGCGCTACCAACTGCGTTATCGACCCGGGATAACTAGCTCAGTCAGTCTACTAATGAAGTCATGGGTTCTTTTCCCTGACAGAGTATACTTTGTTTGCCTTGGTCATGAAATAATATCTACAGCCATTCACTCTTCTACCACTGAATCTAAATAATGTAGAGTAGTCATCAGTCACTGATGAAAGTATGCCCCAAGTAACTGGTTAACAACTAATTCCAAAGATTTAGCCTTTCAAGGAATGGTGAGTAGGTTGACTGACTGCTGTAAAATGACCTGTACAATGTGTTGTTTCAACAACAATAATAGCTTCCACCCATTCGGAACACCTCGACCTTTCATGAATGAATAATCTCGGAAGGATTCGTGGGGGGGTCTTCACTGGATTTTGGTGATTTTACTACCTACGCGAGGCGAAGCACGCAACGGTTACACAAAATAGTTCTTGTAGTATACACACAGATCTTTGTCTAAACATATTTATTTCTTTAAATTGAACAAAATATTGTTCATAGGTATCATTGAAATGTGTAATTTCAAATTTACGGACTAAAAACGAAACTTCAGTCATCGCCTTAACGATCTTGTATTTGTTTACTTCAACACCGTTTCTTCTGAAATGGCGTCTAAATATGTCCAAGGTTATTCGAAGCGAATGGCTGAGGAGTTCCAAATGAGCTTCCACCTAGGCACAGGATCTATATGAACATTTTCACATGATATTTTAATATGAGTATCCTTTGATAATGAATAAGACTGTTGTCTTTTCTCACAAGTGTCAGATTTTCATGAAATTATGCACACGTGTTTACTAATATATTACTAGTAAAGATTGAACAAATATATAAACTGAGGAAGGGACCGTGTATTCACACTAATGTAACACAATCAAAATATATGGTCTGAAAAGTGATAGAACCTACATCCTCCATAGTTGTAAGCTGACAAATAGCCATAAAAACTAGCTTGAAGACAATGGTGTAAAAGCAAGGCATTGTACATCTGCAACACTACTTTCTCATAAAGCTAGCTCTATGTACAGATGACTGACAAGGTCCTCAAACACCAAATCATGAACCCTTTACATGGACTCTACACTATATGTCCTTGGCCAAATACACTATTTATATACAAGTATGTGCACTCAGCATAGTGTCATTGATTGTTAAAGACCATACTAACTGTCATAGCATATATATGAATGGTTTTGTTTTTTGATCCATTAAAGGAATACTCATTCAAGTCATAAAATAAAAATTACATATAAATATGATTCATACAATATAATTGATCTAAAATTATGAAATTAGTGATGCACATAGAATGACACAATACAAAAAAGACTAATTGATACACCAGTTAATCACAAGTTGAAATACATCAAAACTAAAGACATTCATACAAAGATATGGTCTACAAATTACATTTAAAGGAAAATTAACATTATTGTTGAATTTTCATGGAAAGACAGGATTTTTCATGGGTGAAAAATCAAACCTTCTAGTATGTCAAGCATTCTAACCTCAACATCACTAGCTTGAATTTATAACACAATTGAATGTAAATATAATAGTATTCATGATTCAAACTCATCTCTGCATCCTAAATATTCCTGTATCAAACTAGTAAAAAATACAAAATCAAATTTCAAAAATGAAAAACAAAATACATGAAATACATGTAATCAAATACAAATTGTAAAATAAGTTGTAAAATCAAACGTCACTGTATTACTCTATATCATCACCGATTGGCTAGGTACATAAAAACATAATCATAAATAAATCACGTTGTGACTCTATGCTCGATCATGTATTATGAGGTATCATTATGTAAATATGTTCATAACAACCATTATCAGCCACCGCCTAAATTATTTCACAATCACTAGCCCAATTTATCAAGTTTTATAGCAATGAATAAAATATATCAACTAGCCCGACTTTATCAAACAAGTGATTGTCACTAGCACAAATCAATTTTCACAAGCCCCACACATTGGGCTAGTAGGTAAAGGTGATGACTGCATTAAAAGTACGGTTCCTAATGTTCAAGGCATCATTCTGATAGCTCCATCTATTCTTATAACTTCACCATTCATCATAGGATTCTCTATAATATACTGACATAAATGAGCAAATTCACTAGGATCACCAAGACGTCTTGGGAAAGGAGTAAGACTCGCTAGTGTTGTTTTTACTTTGTCAGGTAAACTCTCCAACAGTGGAGTCAGGAACAGACCTGAAAATATATACAGGGTATTTGTTTATATAGGTGTAAGATCTATTTTTTATTACATGAGTGAGCCAAGGATGTAATATTTTCACAAATGGTGTAGCCACATGTGAAAATATAATATCTTTAGCTCAAAAGTAAAATAATAAACAAATTTTCTGTTTATAATATGCTTCAAACTGATGTTATTTACTGTTTGATATGTCTTCAGAACAGCACATCCAAACAGTGAAAATAACAAATTTATTTTCATTGTTTCAAATCACTGGAATATTTACTTTAATTTCCGAGAAAAATCCTGGTATTTCACTGGAAAGCATATAGTAAACATTAATAGTGGTTATTTTAAAGTAGAATAGCAGGATGCAGCACCCTGCCCTTTTTCTATCCTCCTTTTTCAGGAATAGCAGCATGTTGTTCTTGTGGAAATTGCATTGAACTGAAGCAACCTGTCCATTTTCTTCCTCTCCTTGCATCATTGATTCTTAGAATAATATCAGACAAAATAATTGAACTGAATCAGGGCTCTACATTAAGCATTGTCCTATTGGCTCAAACAAACTTAACTACATTTGGGTTCTGGTAACTGTTAGTGCTAGTAAACATCTTGCTCAAGCAAGTGAAATATATAGCCGACTCTCCATTCCGGGCAACCTGGTTCAAAAACTAATGTTGAACCCTGTAAGAATAGCAATTAATTTTATAAATTTGAAGGCAATGTTGACTTGAAACAGGCCGGTTTTCTACAGCAGATGAACTGTTTTTCTTTTGTATACATGTATGCAAAAAATATCAAAATTACAACAACACATGTAGATCTACCCAATCAGAAAAACACACTATCTAAAAATCATGCATGTAAGACTACAATAAATTAAATACACAAAGCAAAGGCCATATATGGTTCATGTACAAAGTCACAATGAAATAATTATGTTCTGATAATTGAGATAAAACAGATAACAAAATGATAAACATTGGAGATTTCAAATCTAAATGTTTCACATACATGTAAATTGAATGAAACCATGTTTTACAGCTAAACAGTAAAGATAAACGGCAGGGTATACACTCTGATTGGGTAGCAAGGTGATTCCCCAACATTGCTACATGATCAGGCCATTTTATAATATTGAGGTACTTCAAAAAGACCTAAGACAATCATCAGGAAGGATTTTGCCATTAGCAGCCTGATCAAGAAGCCAAGAAGGGAAATCCTATTGTTTTCCAATCAGGAAGTATTCCTAACTGATAAAAGAAATAACTGAATTCCTACCTGGTGCTATAGTGTTGACTCTAATACCACGAGAATGTAAATCTCTTGCTAAAGGTAATGTCATTCCTACAATAGCTCCTTTACTAGCAGAATATGCTGCTTGACCTGAAATATCAAGTAGAAATGGTCATTTGATAAAAAATTCTGGTTTCCATGCCTATGCTTTTGTTGTTATTTTTCTAACATTTTTAAAAACTTGTGTGTTAGTGGATTCTGTTTACCATATTGTACATTGTATTTATAACTGACCTTAAATAATAAATCTTATGTATCTTGTGGTATTTATTTATTTATTTGAGTTAACGCCGTGTCAACACAATTTAGGTCATTTTACGGGGTCCAGTGCTCCTAACCTAGCTTTCCTGGACCATTGTCTATAACCAGTACTCACCTACCCTTCCACAAGGCCGGAAACTTCTCCATATTATCTAATCAATGGAGGAAAATCGACATAATTGTCAAATTTTCATGGAAGGGTATGACATCCCCGGGTGGGATTTGAACCCACACCCCATCGGGCACGAGATTCCAAATCCCGGCGCGCTACCAACTGCGCTATCGACCTGGGTTTTGTATCTTGTGGGCAAAAATGGATAAAAAATGAAATTTTGCTCATTTTTTGCCTCAAATTTCCCCAGATAGATGCTTAAAGTATGCTATCTAATTATCTGCACTCAAATGAAGATTACAGCAATGCACCTCTTTCAAACCCAGCAAAACAAATCATAACAGGGAACCAACTTTCCTCAAATGAAATTCTCCAAATCTAGCAGCTAAATACAGCTAAAGGAACCTGTCTACAAAGACTGCTCAGCGGAAAGACCAAACGCGGTTCTAGTAGACAGGTGGTCTTTGTTCTCAGGTTCTGTATTTTTACTTAGTAAATCTGTTTTTTGTTGTTGTTTTTCATTGCCAATGTACATAAAGTACTAAAGTTGTGGGTGGCCATTTTGAAGAGAGAGAGAGGGGGGTAAATGGGTACATGCATGACAATGAGTTGTTATCTAGTAATGTGTTAAAATATTACCTATTTGTCCATCATAAGCAGCAATACTAGCTGTATTTATTATAACACCACGTTGTTCATCAGCATTTCCTTCATTTTCATTCATTAAAGCAACTGCTTGTCTAATTACATTAAAAGTTCCACCAACATTTACCTGAAACATAATATGATAAGAGGTTAGTTTTGGGTCTGTTACATTTTTTTTTCTCCAGTCCATAAACTTCATACAGACCGGCTATACAGTCCATAATTCTTATACAGACTGGGTAGCCTGTTTTACGCAATTTATGGACTGAACGACGTCATATTAGATATAGAAGGGCATATGCAAATGAGGGATAATAAAAAATCCTACTAGGGTTTAAGATATCTTACAATGATATGCAATCCCATTGAGATAAGAGAAAACATATATACTTTGTTGATTGAAGTTAAAATATTTGCAAGCCAAACTTCTATGTAACTATAATAGACCATACCTCAATCAAAATTTATGCTAGAGTAATGCAACCTAAATTACCTGATGCTTTGACTTCCAATGGTAATGGGGAACTAACCCCATAGACATGTGTGATGGTTCAAGTATCTAAATAGTCAACAATTCATTTCTAGCAATAATCTGTTCATCCTTGATCACTATAATGTAATAAACTTACCAAAAATAAATATCATATTTACCAGCAATGTTTTGTCAAATAAGTCCTGAGGATGAGCTTTTTTCTTTCCAAAGTTATATGTTCTAAGAGCAATACCCATACCAGCACAATTTACAACATTATCTAAACGTCCAAATTTGTTCTTTGTTTGTTCAAGAGCTGCTGCCACATCATCCTCACTGGTTACCTAAATGTATAAATCAAACTTCACAAAATTTGTCAACAACAACAGTGATCACCAACCATAATATATCACATACCTATAACAGACTATATCTGGAATTAAAATGTTTGGGTTTTCCCTAGCAGTACAAATAAACTTTCACCATTACAATGAAAACATGTGTACAAAGAACAATAGGATTAAATTGTTATTTGGTGCTTTCTAGCAATAATGGGAAAGAAATTTTATACCAACTACGAATGGATGAAAAAACCTATAACTTTGAGTTCCGGACAAAGTCCATTATCATTGGTATATATGGTTAGTGGTCGCTTGGAATCAATTGCCTGAACCCAGAACTTTTTTCTTGAAAAATTGCCCTATGCTAACACAAATTTAAATTTCCGTGTATTATTTTTACCCATTAGTGACTATAAAACTGTAATCATTTTTTTTCTTTTATTTGAGGGACCCCTAATGCTTAGGAAGAATCTCTGAATAACTGACTAAGGACTCCTTTGTGATCCATGGTAATCCATTACTCTAAAGAAATTAAAGCAAGTTACTCACATCAGTTGGAGCAAATATACAGTTTTCTCCAAGATCCTTGGCAACATCCTGTCCTGCAGACTTTGGTAAATCACATATAACAACTTTGCTTCCTTGTTGAATAAAACGTTCAACAGTCGCCTTACCAAGACCAGAGGCTCCACCTGTGACAAGGCTCACTGTATTCTGAAAGTAAAAATCACAACATCCATATAGAAGGAAAAGTTATGAAGATTTTACAAGAGGGGGTCATGATAGCATAATTTAGCTAGTTATGGCTTCCAAAACTTTATAAGCCGCTTTTGATTTTCATCAGATACATTCATTAACAGTATACACATGGGTTTGCTAAAAACTAGGGCTGTCGCGATACGCCAGAAGCGTACCGCGATATATTGCAATACGCTAGCTACGTATCGCGATACGTACCGCGATATATTGCTTTGCAAACCAAAGAGGTGCCGGCATAATGCCTCTGCCTTAAACAACTTATTAAACTGCTCAGTTTGTTAGTATGGATTTTGAAAGGAAAGTGCCTGTTGCAGACTTGGGAAATACTGCACATTTTTAGAGTTAGGGCAACAGATTATTCCTTGAAAAGTAAATTTAAGAATATAACTTCATGAAAGAAAAAATGGGGATTGTGTATTACTTGGCCAATAAGTTATATAATAAACACTGCAAGTCGTGTAAAGTAAATAAAGTTTTAATCTACGTATGTCTTTACTTGTAATATTACAGTCAAGAGATTACCATGGCAAGCATATTCTGTGAATGCGTAAGAGTCAAATTTTAGTGTCATTCCTCGTGACAGTCATGGCGAACTTACAAGAGCATAATTATGAAACTGTAAAAATGGGTTTCCTTTACTTTTATTGAGTGCATATTATTTAGAAATAATTTAATTTCTTTTAATGATAATCATTTTGGCATGATATAGTCTAGCCTCTTTCGGTTGGGTCAATAAGGGCTACACTAATGTTTTGCTTATAAAAATGCCTAGGTGTGAAAAAAACAAGAATATGTTCTGCACAAGTCCAGTAAATGAACGCGCTCTGATCGCTTAAATTCTTTGAACTTAATTTTCAATCAAATGAACCATTGAAAACTGACTATTTGCTACATTTTCCGATTAAATAAAAATTTCGCCAAATACCGGTACGCTAAATTCGTACCGCGATACGTATCGTTGCAGCTGCGTATTGCAATATACCAGTATATTGTGGCAGCCCTACAAAAAACCTTTTGCTGGCATTTGGCTAATTAGACGGCCCAAAGATTCCAGGTATTCAAGTCCAATTACTATTCAATTAGCTAATATTTTACTCTTTTTCTTGGCAGTTTGATTGTGCTGATTTAGTTTATTTATTCTATATATTGGTTCAGGTTTTGTCACAATCAGTTGGGGACATGTTCTCTTGTGCCTATCCGATGAATACTGCCCTGGAAGAATAGTACAGTGATTAATACACATGTACATGTATTATCACGTGTGTCTATCCGATTACTAGTACACTTAAGATCTATCTAATTTTTTCAATATCTAACGAGGGTAAACCACAAAAATTGATTATAAACAAAAGAAAACTGTATCATTGTTTGTTCTATAAAATTGTGCTACGTGACAATCAGTAAAAATGATTAAATTTTATATTCACCTTCAAACTACCGATTCTTGACATAGACGCCATTTTGAATTTCCTGAATGCCTAACCACGCCCCCTTTTAAGGCGGGGCTTTACAAACCTCCCGTAGATGTATGACGACCGTAGTTGTATGAGTTTTAATGTTAATCCACATGTGTAAACGTGATAAAAATTCTGTTATTATTAAAGCCTTTTAATTAAATTAAAGCATGGACATCACTGAACAAAAAGCATCAAATGTTTTGATGGACATTGACCCATTCCTAGGAGGTAATTTATTCATCTTGTTCAGTAATTCACGTTTTGAAAGGTCCTATGTAATAGTTTGTTTATTTTTACACATGTTTTTCATAACAAAATATGACAATTTTAACAACTTTTAGTCCTGAAGGGAATTCCAGCAATCTTGGCTGTAATTTTTCCCTGTTTGGTTTCCTCAAGATTTTCATACATGGTTTTGGTACATTGCACAATTTGCAAATTAAATTTGTCACATATGAGCTGTTTTGATATAATTTTGTATTTATGATATGGATTTACATTCAGAACAGAGGCTATCCTCTCTTACATATTAATGCCCGGATTGAGTCAATTGTCAGTTGTTCAATCATAGACTGCTGGTACAACCAATGAAGGTTGGGGCTGCAGACCTGCCAACTTTTGCAAATCCCATTGAGGGAGATTTATTCGCGACAAACATTTCACTATTCGCGATACATATTTCACTATTCGTGACACATATTTTGCAATTACGGTTATTACCTTTCCAACATACTTTTTAAGACATAAAGCATTTTCATATTTCAACTACTAAAAGCCACTTCTACTTATCATTTTACTTGTACTATGTGTAACGTGTCCGCTGGGCGCGCGGCCGTCAAGCCGGCGCTCGCGTACGTGTTTTAAGTCGATGCTCGTCTTAACACCGACTGACTAGGTGTCCGAGCTTGCTGTAGGGACGGAGACGGAAGCAATCCCAGGACACTGACTCGTGTTCTGGGCGTAACAACGATGTTAAGTATATATATAGTTAGATTTTTCTCAAGCTATTTGGCTTATATGATTAGAAACTAAACTAAAACGTACAGTAATATGTACAGGCACAAAGCATAAAACAAAAACACACTCCTGAGACAATACCTCAGAATGAAAACCAATAGAAACAACAAAAGTTATAGACACGATAGAATAAAACTACAGTATAAAACAATATGTACAAACTTAATGTTCCAGACACAGTCTGGAGCAGAGACAAAAGCGTTAACAAAACTATAACTCCGAACACAACCTCGGGTTATAAAACGTATGTTGAAACCAACAGACCCTGAGTCCGGACAATCCAATGTCTCAGGAACAACTCGGAACTAAAGCAAAACCAAAACTAAAACTAAAACTCCGAACACAACCTCGGGTTATAAAAGGTAATTTGAAACCAGCAGACTCCGAGCCCGGGCAAGTCAATGTCTCAGGAACAACTCGGAGCTAAAGCAAAAACCAAACTAAAACTAAAACTCCGAACACAACCTCGGGTTATAAAACGTATGTTGAAACCAACAGACCCCGAGGCCGGACAAGCCAATGTCTCAGGAACAACTCGGAGCTAAAGCAAAAAAATAAAATAAAACTCGGGTTATAAAATGTTTGTTGAAACTATCAGACCACGAGTCGGACAAATCAATGTTCCAGATGCAACTCGGGTCTAAAGCAAAAACAAAACCAAAACTTCGAACACAACATCGGGTTATACTTTGCTTGAAACCACATACCCCGAGCCGGACGAATCGATGTTCCGGGCACAACTCGGAGCAAAAGCAAAGCAGAAACCAATCCCGATACACTATCTCGGGTCATAGACTATTGCTTGGAACCAACAGTCCAAACACTCCTATACGACAAGGACGACCCGGAGCAGAAACAAAACCTCGATCATTGGAGCTTCAACAGTCTATCTTCTAAGACAACCTCGGGAACGATTACAAGAGATACCCCAAGATCTAGCACGATTTACCCCGCAGGTTCTGCCACCAAAGTCGGCGTGCAAAGACGCGTCTCTACCTTAGAGACAACCTACTAATCGCAATGATGCTCAGTTGTCAGTACAGCAGAAAACTCATGCCCAGCTTACCAAGCATCGGCGACGATACCTCGGGCACGTTAACAAGGGAATACCCAGGAACCACGATTTACCCCGCAGGTTCTACCACGAATGTCAACGAGCAAGAAGGTGCTTCCACATCGAACAACATACTAATCGCAATGATGCTCTGTTGTATGAACAGTGGAAGCACACACCTTGTTCCAGGGCGTCTACAATTAAACAGTAGACCCACGACTATCTTCCACTCCAATCATCACCACGAGCAGTCACCAACTTTCTGCTACCAAATGAAGTCAACACGCATTTATATACTATTGGACGAGTCAATTTTACAGAACAGTCCATTTCCAACCCGGAAGGTAAAACGAGTTAATTTTTGAAAAGGGAGGTAATTTACACATCTTCCTTAGCTGATCTAACTCAATAGTATAAGTAGATTTAAATTGATAATATAGAGGTATGAATTTCACTTAAAGTTCTAAATAAATAGTTAAAAAGGCTTAATACTACATAGTTTTAGATAATTAAAACGTATCACAATTCTAAACATGACAAAGAAAGAAGAAAATTCACCAAAACATTCAATTTTAGTAAAGGGAGATAATTTGTCAAAACTATTCAACAAAGAAATTGTTCAAAGGCGATCTTGCTTACAAAGAGAAAATGCTCTCGACAAAGTCGCTGAACAAAACGACAATGCCGGTTCGTTTCACTACCCACGCCTCCGACTTCATGCGACCTCGCATGACTATGCTTAGAACAACAAGCAAATTTAAATTTTACATCAATACATCACAAGATAAAACATATCAAACTCAACTTTGATATTTCAAAAAAAAATTCACAAAAACTAATAAGAAACACGCCAAAAACAATCACTCAACGAAAGGTATCTATCATAAGCAATGTACATGACTAGTTTAACAACGCATACAAGCAGGCATCAATATAGCATGAAAGTATGAAACACAATTGAGCCAAACAAAAACCAGATGAAACAAAAACTCAATCATGAAACCTTTGGATCTGAAGTGCTAGTTAAAAAAAATCATCCCCGAGTTACATCTCACAATAAAACGCCAATCATACTAAAGTCTCCATCCTATATACAAACCCAGGCACCTAGGGACGTTATTCTATCATCCCACCGCTGCCACCAATTTTTGTAACGTGTCCGCTGGGCGCTCGACCGTCAAGCTGGCGCTCGCGTACGTGTTTTAAGTCGGTGCTCGTCTTAGCACCGACTGACTAGGCGTCCGAGCTAGCTGCAGAGACGGAGACAAGACAATCCCAGGACACTGACTCGTGTTCTGGGCGTAACAACGATACTAAGTATATATATATAGTTAGATTTTCCTCAAGCTATACGCTTTTATTTTAGTTGTTTTCTAATCATATAAGCAAATAGCTTGAGGAAAATGTAACGGGGTTCATTTATCTCTACTTCGTCCTCAACAGTGGAAAGGTTCTGTTTCTTGAATTACAACAACTCAGTCGTTATAATAAATATGAATTTATTATTTGTAGTTACTTTCAATGTAATACTATGATTTCTGTATATTTGTTTGTTGGTTTGTTTGTTAACAATCTGAAAATGATATTTAACATATATTACTAGAATGCAAAGTTTCAACACTATAAATGTCATGTATACATACAATATAAAATATAATACAAACAATACATACATTACATAGAATACATACAGTAATAATGAAAACTTGATTTTCCAATTTATCAAAATCAGGATATGTAAATACTATACTGACTTACATTGACTAGTGGCTATGAAATCGAAAACATAATTTGTAACATGTACATAATATTTAATATGTATTTCAAACTTACCATTTATGGAATGAATGTTCACTCTCCAACATTTACAATCACACTGTGAGTTTAGTCAAACTATATTATCTGTAAAATAAATGGTTTGTTAGTTTGCATGTTAAATGAGGATGGAATAGTAGGTTAATTAGTTTATTAAATCTAAGACGGCTAAACTATTCTGAATAACCCCAATCGAATAAGTCATTTAAAGTAATAGTCTAAATAATTCAATTTATTACTTCATGAAAGTGAAACATCCTTATTTGCCAAATTAATCAAATAATTTGTAAATACTTTTATCAATGAGTAATGAATAAAACTATAATATTTACCTCATTAATTAACTTATTACTTTTTTAAACAATACAAAGAACTTCATTATAAGCGGGAAAATTTGTTGTCCAACCAGTCTGAAGTCTATGGCTAAACTGGTTATTAGGATTACACATATCATTATAAAACCAATGATCCGCATCATTGAACAATTTAAAATCACAAATAAAATTGAGGTCAAGGGAGACAAATCTTACAACAAAGTTAATTTATCTTATTCAAGTTAACTCCCTTGACAATTGACTTAACCCTGCTACAAAAATCTAACTATATATATATACTTAGTATCGTTGTTACGCCCAGAACACGAGTCAGTGTCCTGGGATTGTCTCGTCTCCGTCTCTGCAGCTAGCTCGGACGCCTAGTCAGTCGGTGCTAAGACGAGCACCGACTTAAAACACGTACGCGAGCGCCGGCTTGACGGTCGAGCGCCCAGCGGACACGTTACATATGTACAATGTCTATACTTATTCATGTATTACAAACACAATGTATGATTGTTGATAACTGTGACTTGATAAATTGAGAAGCTATTTTATCTATCAATTTTATTGCTGGGCAAGTGTTTTTTCCAAAAATCGATATATTTCCAGCATACCTTTGAAAATTGAGAGGTAACATGAAATTGCATTTTTAATACATGTAGTCCACATGGCTGGAACTTGCCGCATATGGAAGGTTCAGTAAACCGTACAATTTTAAAATCTTTTTTTAAGTATTGTTATAATCTAAATTTGAATTTTTGTAGGTCCTACTTAAATTGTTCATACACCCTCAACAGGGATGCCAGTGGCAAACATAAACATTTCAAACAAAGGAATCCCTGCACATGATTAAATTTAACCGGTACATATGTTGCTGTCAGTAAGAAAATGTCCGTCATTATTGAAAATATTTTAACTGCGTATATGCCCGAAAACGGGAACATTGGTTTAAATTTGTTGTTTCCTGAATCATTGCTTGCTATATTAAGAAGAATAATTAAATGAAATTTTAGCTTAGACAAAAATACTTGCGTATATTTCACGACAATTTGCGATACCGTGGGTCGCGAAAATATATGACATTGGTGTCTATATGATTGAAGGAGTTTCGTTTTCACGGAATAGAATGCTTAACTGAATAATAGCGGTATTAGTTTTAAAATGATGTAAAATTAGCCTGTTTTTTATGATTTTTTGAGTGGATTTCACAATTTCTTCCACGACTGATAAAGAGATTCAGGTGGTTTTTGCGTGTATATTCCAAAAATGCGTCCGGTATTCGAAATATTAGTGTGTATCCCGCGCCATAGAATAAACCCTGCTGGTTACCCAGTTTGTATTTGTGCATGCGTAATCTACAGTACCAGCAATCCAGTTATATCTAGTTTTTACCGGATCAATTTGGTTTTTTGAATGGTCAAAATGACCATGAAACCAACGAAAATCAACAGAAAATTTGACCTTCGTCTAAAAATTTTGAAGAAAAACGTAATACGGGAGATTCTAGTATGATTGCGGGAGTTGAAAAAGTTGACTTAAATCCGGGAGTATCCCGGAAAATGCAGGAGAGTTGGCAGGACTTGGGCTGTGCCGGGGTGAATTCCCAGGGACCATGTCGGTAGCCGGAGAGCCTGGCCAGAGGCACGGAAAGCAGTCATCCAAAGCCTTTTACTATTCTCTATCTTTTAACTGTCTGCCTCTGTCTTTTCTATTTTCACTCTACTTTTTCTTAATTTTGCCACTTACGCCGAAATATAATGGTCAGTTGTTGACAGTAGTTTCATACATGTAAATATGTTAGAGATTATTCCTAGTGAATGGCTGAGGAGTTCTATATGATCAAGTTTATGGAGTATCTCTCTTCAGTCTGGGACCCTAACATGGTAGTGGATATTAAATGCCTTGACAAAGTCGATCATCATGCATCGTGTTACGTGTGTGACAACTACATGGCCGAATCACCAAGCCGCGCCCAAAGTATGCTAAACCCTTTTGGCTGGAATCTCGTTCTGATAGGGGTAAAATCTTCTGTCTCACGATGTTATTCAAACCACACATCATCACATCAAATTACCTGAAGCCAGTAACATTATCTGCACAAGTGACCAGAGGAGCCAAGAAGCTCTTTGTTCCTTATACCAAGGTCTTACTATACAAGACATCTTTCTTGCTATGATCAATCCAGGTCTTAAATCATCTTCTGACTTTCATCACAGATATCCAATCACTAGAGGCTTTCTAGACTGCGCTCCATATAAGGATTCCAGTCCTACACATGTACTTGTATCCCTTGCATATAAAGCTCTCGGGTAAACATTACAGCATTTACCTGTAAATATCCAACTACTTTACCTGTAAATATACTGGTAATGTACTGTCTTGCTCAGCCTCACACAGGATGTTGTTCATTCCAAGTTGGACTTCTGTCCCTCACCAGGAAAATGATAAAGATGATGATTCATTGGCATTTATTTACATTGGGTTGATACAACTCTGTGGATAATGTAGACTTTACTCTGTAACATGTCTCTTCTACCATACTGGATATTCTTCAAACCTATTTGTTTTATAAATTGGTTAGAATGGTACAAAACTGTACCATTTAATAGTCCATTATATTACATATGAAGAAATAGACTTTATAGAATAAGTAAAAATAATGTTGTTACTATGTTATACAGTATCATCACTATAGATACGATATACACAATGTATATATATGTATATATATAGATATAAGACCAATCAGAATGGAACACTGGATTCAAACCAGAGAAAGAGTTGAGCAAAGAGACCTACAAATGGTTTGAGCAAGAAACAACCAGCAAGAAAAACTCTGGACGGCTATAATATATACACAGTAACTGATACACTGTGGTGAATATGTGTAGATGATTTATTGACAGATGACATTTTATTGTTTTCTTTATTACAGATTCAAAATTGATAATCAACAAAGAAATTAGAACTCTTGATGACATAAGAAAATCATTTAAAAAAGAACAAAATGGAAATTCAGGTAGAAATTACATGTACATGTAGTTGATAAGTTGTATGACATTTTACTTAATGGAATTTGCTGTTTTATAATTATAATTTCTATGTCCTATTCAAAATCGTTATCTTCTCCTGTCACAATAAACATAGTCATGCCAAATGTAAGCCTCCCGGCCAGCTCAGTAGGTTTCACACAAGTCTACTGATCGAGGGTTGTTGGTTGGATTCCCGGGTGGGGCATACTTTGGAGCTTGGTCATGAAATTATTTATGGCCATTCTCCCTCCTACCAATGATTTTTAATTATGTAGGGCAGTTGTCAGCCACTGACAAAAGTATGCCCTTAGTAGTTTGTTAACAACTAAATCTAGAAATTTAACCTTTCCAGGAACAGTGTCACAATGAGTAGGTTGACTGACCGCTGTGATATAACCTAAACAATGTGTTGCTGCAGCGTTAAACCCAACAAAAACAAACAAACAAAACATCCCAAACATATGAAAATGTTGCTAATTTGTCTCATACATTAGGCAGTGGGCAAGCAGTGTATACAACTATTGCCTAACAAGTGACAAACAACCTTACAATGTACATGTATGACTGGGTGAAAGCTTGTTTCAAGGTGTGTCGGTTTTCTTTGATCTTTGTGATACTTCTAAGTTGTACTGTCGGCGGCGCGGCGCTTTGATGACGTTGCTTAAACTGTAAGGGACTGTGATCAACGACTTTACTGACATACCGACATGCTAATCTTTAAGGAAGACAGCGTCTCATATCAATTTTACACAAGCGAAGTTGGTTACCGAGTACAATTACCATGCCATATTTAATCTAATAATACCCCTTTTGAAATTTGATCTTTTAAACATCCCTGTTGGAAAGATTTTTTTTGCGCGTCCAATGTGTTGCAATTTACACCCTGTTGGGCTTTCAACTATAGATAAGTAATTGAGTTAAATTCAAGTTTTGCATAACAGATTTTATTTTATTTTTTTTAAAAGAGGGGGCGATTTTTAGAGTGGGGGCGTTTAATAGGAACAATATGGTAATTTAGAATATAATTATTATTCTAAATGGTTAAAATAAACAGCAAACTTTACCATATCACTAAGATTTTTTGGTAAAGTAAACTTTTATTTGGTCCACGAAGCTGGACCCATTGTCCAGTGCTGATGAAAGCTTGTTGTGAAGACTGACTTACTTATAAATGTATATTTTGTTCTAGCTGAAAAAATGTTGTATTTTTTTGCAGTTTTAGATCAAGTTAGAAGTTTTCTTCCTAAATTGGCATCAGCTAATGAGAAACTGGATCAAGAAATCAAAGAAAATCCTGAACTTTCTAAGGATATTGAAGATATTGGTGATGATGAAAATGCTCAATATATTGAAATGGTTTGTGATTATCAATGTTACAATATTCAGTATTTACGCTTTGATTGATAGATTTCTAGTTTTGTTCCCTCTTTCTGTTTCTGAGTAAGATCCCTTATTGTCTCACGTAGGGCTGTTACTCGGATATTTGCGATCCCATCCAGAAAATCAAGTATGATTATTCATTAAGTCCCAAATAGTCAGATTGCAATCTATGTTTAGAAGAAAATGAAAGAACATTTTTAGCTTAATATCTACTTAATTGAGCCGCACTAGGAATGAAAACTTTAATTTACATACTTTAATTTCAAGTTGATACTCATTGAAACAAAAAGTTATCACTGAAAATGCTCACAAACATCTGGTAATAGGAATTTAGGAGTACATGGTTTTCCATAGAGTTAATTTTAAAAGCTTCTGTAATTCTTAACTAATATTTTTATTATATAAATTTGTGTATGCTTCTCCATTAACAAGTGATTCGTGGTTTAATTTGTCAATCCATACATATGAACCATGTATCAAATCGGATCATCATTTGCTCAACGATCCACAGCCCTAGTCTCACGGGTTCCAACTTTTTTTATTCACTCACAGTCACAAGTGAGAGGAAGTATTAACTGCAATATGTACTATTCACTATTGTGTGAAATGAGGTAAATCAATTGCCCCCCCCCCATTAGTTGTTGTTTTAGATCATAAGACCAAATACCCTTCTATAGCAATGTACAATGTTTATTGTCTAGTCTGGCTAGCTCGGTCGGTAGCCCACAAATCTACTGATCAAATAGTAGTAGGTAAGATTCCAAGGCGGGGCATACTTTCTTGGAGCTGAAATAATTTCTACAGCCATTTTACCTCCTATGGCTGATTCTAAATCATTTAGGGCAGTTTGTGGCTAGTAACTGGTAAACAGCTATATCTATAGGTCAATATATGCATAGTAACTGGTCAACAGCTAAATTCAGAGGTTAAGCCTTTCCAAGAACAGTGAGGTGGTTAACTGACCATCAGGACCTACACAATGTATTGCTAAGGCCATAAACATAACCCCCAAAAAATAATATACCAGTGGTAGGAGGTAATATATTATATTACTATATTTTCAGAATTTAGCTCTTGTTGATGGTTTTGAAGATAGTTCAGATACAGATTCTTCATGTGATGATGTTGAACAGTTTGATACTGCAGAAATCACAGAAAACAATATAAAATTACCTAAAAATATAAACAATGTAGTTGATAGTGATAAACCTCTTATAAGTTGTATAGATAACAGTGATGATGTGAAATGATGTAATATGGATTGTACTAAGACATCCTGATCGAAACCAGATGTAAAATCTGCTTGCACACTCACTTATTTTGAATCTGGCTACTTCCTATTATGGGTCACGTTCAGCTGACTTTATGATATTCATGACAAAGTCATTGTGCTTAGTGACTTGTTTAGAATGTTTTTGTGACATAATTTGCCAAGAACTGTCCAATCTCAGCCTGTGGATAAAACTACCGTCTAATTAGCTCACAAAACTTGGTCTATAATATAAATAATGATGCTATTATAGGTGTTTTGTAAGATGAAAGCTAGGCATTTATGTGACCGCCTGTACGATGACAGGAGATCCTTTATGATAGCGGTCTATCTTGGATATCTGTTAGCGAAGATTGGTTCTAAGAATGATGGAACTCTGGGCATGTGAATGATCCAAGGTAGACTACTCATATTTGAAATAAAGTATTATGTTTGGAGTTATGCCCCTTTTAAAACATTAAATTGTACAAATAAATGTAAAGGAAAAATTTTCTGTTCTATTAAAAATGTTTAACTTAAAGTAAGTACACATATTCATTGATATCCATGATCAGTACTTCGTCAGCCAATTTAGTTGTATAACAACTCACGATTAAAATGAATTCAAACGGGAAACTCGTGTTCTTACCTTCAGATTACAATTAATAATAAAATGGATGGGGGATGGCGGTTGTGGGGCTAAAACCCACACCATTTGAATTGGTAGCAAGCCTCATCATATAATCATCTGGTCCAGTCTATGTGTTATAAACACTTATTGTACGCTTTAAAAGTACTTTAAAATTAATCCCTGTGTTAAAATTACATTCGAGCCTCGGTGATATAATCCGATTGCTATCATGATTTAATATTACATTTGTATTCAATGTAATGAATATTCTTGCATTAAGGTCAGGTCGGGGTCAACTTGTATGCACTATACCCTAGTAATGTAATGTACAACTGTGCAGTATGCATGGTAAAAAAGACTTCATATTGCTTATTTTGATACTTTTTTATTGACTTCATGATTTTATTTTTGATGTTGAACCATTTCATAAGTACATGTATTTATTGCCAATCATATAAATGTGACATAATCATGTTTATGTACTGTATGGTTACTTTTATATCATTGAGGTTACTAAACCTTATATATGTATATATGCTTTTATGTTTGAATATCATGTTATAAATAAATATATATTATACAGTCTTTATTCAGTGAATAGAGTTGAATTCATTTGCTATTTTGTCCTTTATGTAAAGACAAAATGTAAAAAAATGTTATGTAAAAACTTAGTGCTACAACCTGTTTCCTTATGCTTGGGGTTTACTACAATGTAGGAGAAGCAAACAAATGTTTAACTTGCTAGCTTAATACATTAGGAACACTCAGTCAGTGGCTGAAGCCACAATTTTGGTTTTGCTGCCTATAGCAAAACAGGTGCATATTATCCCATATACGTTGATTATTTTTACGTTGATTCATCAATATAAATATGTGTAGTGTATTTGATGGATGTTGGCCATCTATTAGTGTTGTACCGATGATCGGGAATAATCGATTAACAACTAGTTCGAAGCTTCCGATTCTGATAATCGATTAAACTTTATCAGAATCGATCATCGGTTAGAAAGGAGGATAGGCTATTTAAGGACAATAACATATTTTCATGTACATCTGAACTGTTATTCATAATGTTTTGATGCAAGTCATTTGTGTCTGACTTGTATTGGATACTGATATATCTAGTTCAAGTTCCAAAAATACAGCTACTATACTAGTCAAGGGAACTAGGCAATCGATCATTTATTTTTATCAGTTTCTTTGACTTTTCATTTTTTCTTAGGTTTTTGACACATTTGACTGAAGAAAAAATATTTTCTTATCCATAGTACATGAATTTTATAAGGATTCACAGTAAAAGATACGTGCAAAAGCAAACTTATCAGGAACCGAATATAATCGCATCGACTACAGAAACCGATTCCAACTGATGATCGATTACGATTTTCAGCCGATGTCCCACCTCTACCATCTATAGTTACATGGTTACACTTTTTGATACAAACAAACTAGGAAACAATGATTTGGAAAGCATTACTGTCTTGAAACTATAATGTTTATTTTAATTTACAATGGAAACATATCCATAAACCTATAAATATAGTTATATACATGTGTATATTTATATATAAAAATGTTAAAACATGCTGCAACAAGCATAACATAAAAAATATATAAAACATCATCTTAATGGACATTCCAATATATATATTTAAACCCGCCCGGTTTCGAGTTTAAAAATATATATTGGAATGTCCATTTAGATGATGTTATTTCGTATATTTATAGATTTATGCAGGGCTCGAATTTAACAAAAATTGGACTTGCATTTTTTGCGAGTTCATTTTATCTCGACTTGCAAAAATGAAGAAAATAGCTCGCATTTTGTTCTCAAAATTTTGATGGCATACAAATAACTATTCATATATGCAATATAAAAACAACATAGTATTGAATTCACTACAGACAGAAGAGGGGCATTATTTTGGGATAGACAAAGAATATAGAACATGTTTGTACTGTGAGTCTATTTATCTATTTCACTGCTTCGATGCTGATTTGAGCCTCATTAGTTTGAACAGAAATATTTTTGCAGCAATTTCAACTCGCCAAAATTTGCAAGTTAAAGTAAAAGTTACTCGCAATTTTCAAAATCCATTTGCATTTTGCGAGTATGCGAGCTTAAATTCGAGCCCTGGTTTATGTTTTTACTCTGACTTTAATATTTACATTGTAAGTATTTGTATATACATGGCTGTAATGTAAAAAAGACATTATGCAAGAAAATATTAAATTATACCACAAGTAAAAAAAGAACTAAAAATAAGCTCAAGTTTTAATTTCTTTGATCGTTTTAATAAGCAATGGACAGAATAGATAAATTTCATATCTCAGCATATTGCTACTACTACATTATATTGTTGCAATTTAAGAAAAACAAATTTATGATATAAGGGCGTGCTTCATAGGGCTGTGGGAACTGTGCCTGAATAGAATTCCGACTCGTCCATAAAATCTGCCAAACAAGTGAAATTGGATGTTAGAACTAAATCAAAAGGCAATGTCCGTAGCAAATACACTTGCTTTTTACTTTATTTGTAGCAAATAGCTTAATTGTTATCGTAAATAATCAGGCAAAAGTATAATTTTAACAACATTTGCTTTCTGAACACCAAACTCTCATGTTTGCAGTGATGCAGCTGCCATCCTTTGGTATGAATAAACCGCGACCGATTCTGTTCACACCACCTATTTGATGGAATGGATAGAACACTGCCAGAACACAGTTCCGACTCACTTGATAGGAGTTCTCCCAGTTCTAAAAGTTGGAACTTCAAATCAAGCTCACACTAAGTGACTATCAATATTTGACAGTGATTGAAGACTTATAGCTTTAACAATACACACTGTGTTAGTGGGTAACCAATAGTTCCCAGAAAATGGTGATGAAGTGACTAAAATTGCTCACACTATACCAATCCCCATAAACTGATATCCTATAGAATGCTGCCAAAATATGCGAGTTAGCTAGGGGATAATTTTAGGTCGGGGTGTAAGCAGATTGGTACTATACTAACATTATACTACACGGAGAGTTTTACACCATGGAAATTGTCACAAAAGAGCAACATATACATGTATAATGAAAAAGAGATTTTCAGTAAGCATTCATGTTTTCAATGGCACATAGCAATTTGTATTATATACATGTATTGTGGCTTTGGTTGCCTTTGAATGAAAGTAATTAGTTTATATGAAGAAAAATTCCAGTAGTACTTGTACTTAATCAAAGCACTGGAGTGCTGAAGGAACGATGTCCTGAACTAATTTTTTGATTAAAGAATATATTATTATGTATTTTATCTATAAAATAATGTATTAAGTATCAATTAACAGAATTTAACTAAAGCATAGCACTAGACTTCTCAAGTGGTTTGCTCATGACATGGTTTATCTTACTTTATCAAACAAAATAAACCAGTCAAAGAATTAATTTTCATCACATTTTAGGGTCATTTACAGCAGACATCTCACCAAACCAAAGATTATTCTGGACTATTTTCTTTAACCAAAAGGAGCTGACAACTTCTCATTTTTGGTTATCAATGGGTATTTTTTAACGAGATCGTTGATATTTTCGTTAAAATTTTAAAGACTTGGTGTGAAATGACAAGCTGAATTTTTTCACAAAAAATTGACTTTCTAACAATTCATTTAAGGTTTTCCCCCAAGTACTAAGCTCTTTTGCATCAAGCTACATTCCCATTTTTGTTCACGAATATTTTAATTCAAATTAACGTTTTGCACTTGCAATTTATTCACAATAAAAATTACTCTAAGAATCGTCTATTTCCTATAAATATTTGAATGTATAAAGTTCCGTACTCACTTAAACATAATCATTTCAAATTATAATCAAACTCTATAACTTAAAATCGCTCAAGTAAACTTTAAATGTGACACTTTGAAGACGACAACGTCATATCGCCGTATATTAAACATCCGGTAAGTGTATTAGACATATCCAAGGTATACAGACGATCCGTCCCCAAGACTATTCGCCCCTTGACGATCCATCCCCGTACGGTACCGTAACTCTAGCCACTGCTTAATATAATACGATCATTTAATATTGTTTATTACTATCGAAATAAATATGTTACGCATATAACAAGCATTGTCAAGAACATCGTAGGCTCTTTTTACTCCAATAAGTAATCATTGCAGTTGTCACGGGTTGAGTTGTCTACGGGTTGAGTTGTCCCGTCTCCATTGAAAAATTTATATGTCCTGAGAGTAACCTCCCTTTTCCTGAAGAGTTTCAAGAACGACAACACAAGCCAGCGTTGTATTACATTTAAATGAGATGTTAATGAGTTTCACGCTTGAACTACGCCTCTTTGTCTATGTTGAAAATTGTTGAAGCGTAAAAAAGAGTAATCTTATACTTTCTTGTTACCATTGGAACGATGCTAAATTAGCATCGTTCCAAAAAAACATTGAATCATTTTATTGGTATTTTCAATTACAATGTACATATTCACTGAATAGTACAACTGTTCTTGGAAGTCTTATTTCTGTTCTTTTATGTACTTGTCAACAAGATCTGCAACTTTAGAAGGAGTGTTAGGTAAAAATGTATCCGACTTGTTTTTAAACCAGCTAGAACCAGCACACAAAGCTTGAAATACAACATCTGAACAGTTCAATGACGTCAAATCCCATCTATTCTCATCACAACAAAACTCTGCCCACCACATTATTATTTCTTGCACGTTCAGATCAGTTACCAACAAAGTTCTTGATGGTTCTCCATTTACTTTAGTTTCTTCAGTAAACTTACTGTACATTGTACCTGAGGCATTGAACACTGATTTCTGTCCCTTTGGTCTCGGCCAGAAACTTATGTACATGCTATTTGGTAATTCTAATGCTATATGACCTGGTGAGAAAAGTCTATCCCAAAAGAAAACTTTACATGGTTTATCCATATTTTATTATCCAATTAACACTTAAGTAAAAAAAGTTATCATAAAATCCAATATATTCAATAGCTGTTCATTCAATTCCTAAACAACGATTTGACCTGTCTCTCTCCTGTTAGTTCTCAGCATGTATATACATGTAGTCCAATAACAAGTAAAAACTTCAAGTTTCCCTGACACCATGTTTTCTATGGACAATCACACGTATACACTAATATGTAGTGAGTATTTTTCAAGTGTTTGTTGACGTCTTCACTCTAAAGTTTATTGTATGTAGGCGGTCCACACAGTTAACAGTATTTATATAATACAGTGTAACATGGGCTATCAGGACACACTTTGCACCAATCAAATGCTCACATTTTTTTGGTTTCCAGATTTCTAAAAGTTTGAAATTCATTATTCTTAGATACTGTTTATTGTGTGAAATTTGAATTATATTTCAAATATGCATGTATGTATAATTATAGTTGTTTTTTTTCTCCACTGTCAAAAGAATAATTTCACAGTGACTATGTGCTCGTGATATTGAAATAGTGTGTTTCCAATCAGCGTGAAATTATTCAAACTTTTGCAGTTGAAAAAAACATACTTTAGTGCAAGTTGACCTTAAGACTTTATTCTTGTAGATAACTACAATACTGGTTTTTTTTCCATCTCGGGTCAAATTTCACAAGCCTTTTACAATTCATTGTGTTTTGATGGATTGATCAGCTTAAATGTAGTCTATAGCTACATAATGTGAATAATGAAAGATGTTGACCAGATTTGCACAGAGCTATTGAAACATAATACAGTAAAACCTCTCTTGAACAACACCTGCTGGGAGGGACTAAAGTGTTGCTTAATAGTTTGTTGCTCTGCAGATGTTAAATTCTTTTTTTTCATACTGGGTTTAAAGCTGTGTCAACTCAAATTTTAGGTTATTTATGGTGTCCAGCCCATCAAACCTAGCTTTCTTGGACCCTTGTCTATAACCAGTACTCGCCTACCATTCCACAAGGTCGGAATCTTCTCCATATACCTTATGAATGGTTAAATTCCATTGCCTAAGGGCAATATCAAACAATGTTGTTGTGCAGATGACTGGTTCTGTTGATGGCTACTCTGTAGAGGTTATACTGTATAATGATTCACCAGGTTCTTGATTATCAGGTTACTCTGTATTCTAAAGGTGGTAATTATTATACATGTTTAGTGATCTATTGTTTTATAAATCATTTAAGACAAACTGGTACATTGTTTATGATAATAAATCAAAACTTGTTTTATTTTGTATTACCATCAACACAGAAAGATTTTTATGTCATGGTTGTGTTAATCTATACTCCATTTAAATGACCTGTTCAATGTAAAATGATGTTGCATTTGTATTGTTTAGAATATACAAGATGCTAGCTGCTCAGAACTGGTTACCTTTCGTTTAGTTATATAGCTGTAATAGTCTATGAGCTAAAGACATGTATTTTCAATTTCCAGGTGTGTTTTGGTTTTGATATAAGTTGTTTAATGTAGAATAACATTTGTCAAAACCAGAACATGCCTTGAAATTGAAAATACGTGGCCTCAGCTTTTGGACTATATAAGGATTATGATGATTCATGTAATTTAAATTTCATTTAACTTTTTATCCCATGTGGCATCGGCGTAAAGAAAATTATCATGTTTATTACGAGGCAAATAAAACATTTGATTTTAATTATATAAATTTAACCCAGTACCACCACACCCCTTCAATTTTATTATAATTTTGGGACTTATGAAAATTTTCTTGACCAATTTTTAGGCCCTGGCTTACAAGGCCTAGTTAGTAGCTACGCCACTGATAGTAAGTTACTTTAAGTAAAAAATCTATGAACAAAATACACTTTCTATAACAACTTTGAAAATCTAGGTTGCAACTTTTCGTTCATCTTAAAATCCATACTAATAATGATGGCCTGTAGTAGTCGGTTAGTCATGAATCATGAAAGTAAGACTATCACTATGTAGTAGATCTTTATTGTGTTTATAAAACTCATTGAAATCCTTCTAAATTACTAAGAGATTCACCAAGCTAACCCTTGGATATTGTGGTATTTAAGATAATACATTGAACCATAAAGATTTATACTACTTTCCCTGATAAATACTTCTGTACTTTAAACTACTCATATGAACAGAGAAAAGTGATAACCTTGTGTTGCTCAGGATTTTATTTTACTTTGGGTTTTATTATTTCCTGGGTCAGTGTATGTTTTATAGAGTGCTCTGGCATTGTGACTTGATAAATACCATTGCTTCATATTTGATTGCTTCTTCACATAGTGTTTTATACTTTGGATTGAATAATTTCCATGAATAGTTATTTTATAATTTAAGGTAAGAGGTTAAAATATTTTTTTCTTTGATCAATTTCAATTTGTCTCCATTTATCAATACATGAGCCTCATGATGAGGAGTATTTTATTTTGATGGGTCAGTGCAGCACTGTAGTTAAGGGGCTTATTCTTTATGTACATGTTGTTTGACAAGTTAATTAACTTGAGTGCTGATTCATGGATATATTAGTCAGGAATAGATTATTGAAGATGTATTGTCAAGATTTAGATTCATGGAAATATAGGTACACATGTCTTGGGTATATTTAGTATGTGATGATATGTTTTTTTTGTATTTGAAACAATATGGTTTTAAATTTATTGTAATGGTAAACTACAGGTGCTCATTTTTTCCTTGTTGTTGTATACTGTACATAGAGATATATACATAAAGAACATAGGCGGATCCAGGATTTCTGGTTAGAGGGGGCGGAAAATTCTAGTTAGAGGGGGCGTAAAATGGATAAGCAGAGTGGGGTTCCAAGGGGCCATAAGGGCCTCGAATGGTCCAGGGCAAAACCCTGACCAGAGGGCCAGGTGACCGGCAGTCCCGGAAATTCCTTCATTTTGGTTATTTCTAAGGGATTCAGTCACATTTTCAGAGCCTCAACTATCTTTTTCTAAAGTTTAAGATATAAAGCATCAAGATAATTATTTCATGTAATTTTCTCTAAGTTAGCTCTAGTTAGCTCTAAAAAATTTTTACAATAATGAAAGGAATTGTTTTATGATATATCCTATGTCGCACGCGTAGCTTGTAAATTTTTTTTTGACATGTATATATATATATATATATATATTTTTCTTATAAATATCATATTTCATGATAGAAAAAAAACTTTGCTTGGGCAATTTTAGGGGGGGGGCGTACGCCGGGTCCGCCCCTGCCTGGATCCGCCTATGAAGAAAAAAATTTGTGTCTGGCTTCTATGAGCTAGGCATTTTTGTCAAATTGTAATGAAAACAAGAATATGAATGGGGCAAGTTAAAAATATGACTGACTGTCCATTTGGGCTGCCTAGTTTAAAAATACATGTAGGGCCCTGCACACTTATATGTCTGTGATATATACTACAGTGCTGTTTTATATTATTGTGTTACCCGTAACAAGACTTCCTGTAACACTTCTAGATCAAGATTACCCTTGTTATATGTTAATGAATATTTTGTCTTTTAGTGGCATCTAAGTACAGTGTCTGGTAGTTCCACTTTTAAACACCTCAAGAGAATATAACAATCAATTCTTGATCTCAAACAGTATATATAGTACAAATCTTCTTATATCCAGTACTTGAAAATGTTAATTTGTTTGTCTTATAAAATCTTTGATATTAAGAATAAAATAAACAAGCTGTGAGTGGTACTTCAGACATTCTATATAAATTATTGTTATGTTAAGTTTTAAAAAGGAGTCCTTTTGTGAGGTCTGGGATAATTATATTCATTTGTTCTAGTGCTGGCAGTGACATAGCTTGCCGTACTTCTTTACTTACATGTGTATAGATGGAAAATGCCCCCCCCCTCCCCCCAAAAAAATACATGTTGAAATAAAGTTTACCATGAAAATGCATTGAAATGATATCACAATTGTTGAGGAGGTTCAATATACTGTAGTGCCAAATGTCAGGGATATGACCCCATATTGAGGTGTTGTTGGTTTGATTCCCAAAAGCGGGACATTCTTTTCTTAAAAAAGATAAAAGATATTATAACTATTGAAACAGTACAATACATGTGTATCAAATTGGCAGTCTTTTATAAGGTTAGTTATAATTCCAAATGAGACTAAACAATGTGGTACTACAGTACAACCTTCTTTGAACAACACACATACTCCCTGGGATGGACTTAAGTGTGTTGCTGTGTAGAGGTTGTTGCCCTGCAGAGATTAAATCCAGTTATCAGTATGCCTATGGGAAATATCAAAAGATGTTGTTCAAAGGATTTGTTTTGTAGGAGGCTTTGCAGAGGTCATACTTTTTACACATGACTATAGGCTATAGAGACAAGTAATGGAACATTGTACATTAGTCAAGCCTTTTAATGTCCCTGTCAAGTCTAAAGTGAAACACAAATATCATGACAGTAACCATATATAGCTACAAACATGATAGTTGCATTTTATCTGTTCTGTATCACTAGAGGGGAGAATTCATTTTGACTGATATATTGACCTAGCCTTGTCTTCATCTATGTCCAATTGTAACTTTCCTGTCAAAATATGTTAACCCTACAGCAGGAGTATGTGTGTACATGCACTTAGTATGTTTTATGTACCAAAGAATTGGTTGTATAAAAAATAGGTTGATTATTATGTAATAACGATGTTTATTGTATTTGATGCATTATTTAACAATTATCTGACATTCCCTTCTAATGGATTTGTTTATAAAGTTGTTCCACCTGATCTCCATTGCTTAACTATAGCATAGTCTGTTTTGGTATACCAAAACGGACTGTATCATTATATAATACAAAATGTATATGTATATATATGAAAGGAATGCATGATCTGGACTCAACATTAACTTTGTATTACGTACCCAGACATTGGATTTTAATTGCCCATACAATGTTACTTACGATAAAACTTAAGGGTTACCGGGTATATTACTGGACACACTCCGGTTGCCCAATCAAAAAACTTATCAGCTGAACCCAAAGCTAGGTGGTCCCAGGCAATCAGGGGACTTAAATGTTGAGACCTGCACGACACGTTTGCTGTGCAACTGTATTAGTTTTTTCTTATTGATATATGGCAAGTTGATAAGAACAGTTTTATTGGTGAAATAAGGCAAACAAAGGTATATCTGACAAGTTTTGGCATAAAAATTTAAAAATACATAAAACATTCCCTTCATGACCATTGTTTTAATAAACTTAGTAAAATAATGTCTCTGTTACAAATGGATGATCATGCAGAAATAATCAAACACTTGATCCTTAACAGAAACTTGATCATTATTGTTAAAATGACGGTAAATTATGTTCAGAAAGTTGTGTAGGAAAACTCATCATTATTTTACAAATGATCTCCTTTTTCATAAACAATTTTCTTTCTTTGAATAGATGCAAGGTTATTGAGCTCTAGCTTTCGCTGTTTAGTTCTAGAAAAAAAAGCTATAGATGTAACCTGATAAAAATCCATGGTGCCGTATTAAAACTCTGACATGAATACTGACTGTTTTCATTCATAAATTCATTCACAGTTTCACTAAAAAAATAATCAGCTTTCATCTGATTTATTCACAGTTGTTACCGTGTGATTCAAGATAATTGATAGAGATCAAAATGTTGCTTAGATATTAAATCAAACTCTCCAAGCATCACAGTCCATGCTGTTTAGCTATTATAGCTAGGATGAGAATAAGATTTGAAAATAAACTGTACCAGTATGATGAGTATGACAGCGATAACTAATCTCATGTGGGCACTTTTGGCCATATTTGCTACTATTCATTGTTCTATGTTGACTCAACCCTATGTTAAAATTGTTTGCAAATGTAGATGATTGTCATATGTGCATGATGTATATTCATTCATTTGTAATATTCTTCACAATTACGCTCCCTCCATTTGTCACTCACATTGATTATCTCCCCTCCCCCTCTCCCTCCCTCCCTCCCTCCCTCCCTCCATTCCTCTGTCTCTCACACTCATTATCTCATCTGTCCTTCAGTCTCCCTCACTCACAAATTCACAATCAGTCTCCCCACCCTATGTCTTTTTTATAAGTACAACAGTTCTTGCTGCATAAGTCATGAACACTCATGATCCTCATCTATCATTTAGTTTCCCTCACCTACAACCCCTCTTCCCTTAGACTTTCTCACTTATAATAATTCTTTCTCTATTTGTCTCTCACACTCAAAATCCCCATCTATCTGTCAGTCTCATTCACTCACAAACCTTCCCCCCCCCTTGTTTTCTCATTCTTACTCCATTTTTCTGCAACACTCACAAGTTCAGTACCCCCTCAGATCTCTCTGACTATACCACCATATCTCCCCTCTTAAACTGCCAGCTACACACTAGCACAGTTAAATATTATCATATTAATCCCTCACTCTTACAGCACAGTATGTCTACAATATGTTGTATCATTAACTAGATATAGATGAACATTTTACTGATAATTGCCCTGCAAGGTGTCTGTGAAAGCTAGTATTAACTTATCTCATAGATAGTGTGCTCTTAGTACTTTGATAAACAATGATATAGTATCAGAGAGAATATTATATTGTTGGACAATTTATTCTAACTTTGGATTTTGGACTTGTTTGCTGTTGTACTTAATTGTATTATTTATTGTATTGTCAAAGTTAATGTACGTGAGAACCATTGTAAATATAAATCATAGGAGTGCACATTCTTAATATGTTACCTTTATTTGATATGGACAGTGATAATAATATTTTATTGGTGATATGTATCCTATGTTAATTGTCAATGTGAGATTTTCCAGTCTGGATCATATTGCGCTTTATAGGAATTGATGGTAATTTCTGTACATAGTGTAAGTGAATTGTAATTGGAGATGAATACCATTAGCTGTACATACAAAATACAGCCAGTGTTGTAATATTGTAAGTAAATTGATTGTACTAATTGGTTTATCTATGGTTTTATTGTTTTATGTACTTAAGGCAGTAATTAAGTTAATTGTTTATCAAGGAGTTCATGCATTACAGGGAAGTTTTATGATGCACTTTTATAAAGATCACTTGATATACATGTGATACTTATGAGAGTGTCATTTTGTTCACAAAGAGAACTGTTGATGTAATTGTACATCGAAAGGTTAGTGCAAAACTAGTCTAACTACATGTAAATAAAGAAAGTTATAATTAGTTTTGTACTGTCCCATTGACATGTATTTTAGATTTTTCTGATGATATAATTTCTAATAATGCATGGAATTCAAAATATGTGTGTATCTATTTAAAAAATTGACCATACATGTAGCAGTAAACTTTGACTTATACACTTATTTAAAACTATAAGTGGAAGCAATCTACATACAATGATTTTTGTATGTCCTAGTTCCCCTTATTAACCATGACTTTGTTTTCCAGTGGTAGGACGCACGCTTAGGGATCGAGAGGGAACTGTTAATTTCTTTAAGCAAAACATAACCTACAGTTGTTTCACTCCACCCATGTGTAAATGGATACTGTGAGGGATCACTTGCCTGAAGATGATTTTAAATGTTAGGGCCTCATGGGTTATCATACAGTTTTAAAGTTGGCTGAACAAGTATTTGGAATTGAACTTTAACTTTTTCCTTAATGTTTCATCAATGATGGTAAGACTCAATCACAGTACAGTTAAGTACAACATATGTTTGCTATACAAACATGTTACTAGTATATTACTTCTATTATTATTGTCTTTATAATGTTATCCTAATTACTATTGTATCCTCTAATTAGTGATTATGTAATTGTTTATCAACATTGTCATTGAGTAGCAGAGCACTATTATAATTATTATACTGATTTTTAATGCCGTGTCCAGACAATTAGGTTTCAGCCCACCTAACCTAGCTTTCCTGGACCCTTGTCTATAACCAGTACTCACCTACCCTTCCAGAAGGCTATGACTGACTTCATATGACTGGCATCCATCATCAAGGGAGGAGTATCTAAAACCTTGTTATATTTTCATAATATTGATATTTCTCCATGCTGGCAATATGTGCAATATAATTGCTCTATGAATAAATATTTCTGACAATTTGTAGGCCATGCATGAGATATCGGCTACAAACAAATAAATAAACCTACATTAACATGAAATACATCCCACTTCTTAATACATATAGATGTTATTAATGTATAGAGTTCTAGAATAGAAGATAATTCATGTTATAAGTCATGTCTATTAATTCCAAGCTAAATGTGGTACAAGTCAATAATTTACTTATTTTATGTCTGCTACATGCCTGTCTTGGGTATATACTGGTCTTTCTGGTATATTTATCATCAATGTGGTCTGTCTGGTAAGTTTATCAATGATGTATTTAGTTTATCATCATGTTTTATGAGATCTAACAAATTTCGGCTATCAATGAAGCTCTGAAAATCATTTTTCACAATCTTTGTACCTTGAAATACATGTATCATTGTGTGTGTGAGTTTATAATTCCATAGGCAGTATTAGACATTTATTTAAAATTCTGGGCTGTAATTTGGCAGATTAAGAAATATTCAAAACATTGTGTAGTAGTCTTTGATATCTCTGGGTTTTATATTGGAAATTTGAATGGGTATCCCTGCTGCACCTGTTTGTATAGTATCATATAGATAGCAACAACAAATCTCCTGTAAGGTCTTCCCTAAGTAAGTATGAAAAATGAGTTGTCTTGTCAAGACGGTAAACAATGTATTCTTTGATGTACATGTACTTGTATACATAAAGATCAAATTAATTCAAGATAAAATTAAGTTTAATAAATAACCATTATTGAACAGTTAAGTTCTGCTATTAAAAACATTGATGTTCTGCTATTAAAACAGTAAAGTTCTGCTATTAAAACAGTAAAGTTTGGCTATTATAGCAATAAAGTTCTGCTATTGAGCCAGTAAAGTTTGACTATTACTGCAGTAAAGTTCTGCTATTGAGCCAGTAAAGTTTGACTATTACTGCAGTAAAGTTCTGCTATTGAGCCAGTAAAGTTTGGCTATTACTGCAGTAAAGTTCTGCTATTGAGCCAGTAAAGTTTGGCTATTACTGCAGTAAAGTTCTGCTATTGAGCCAGTAAAGTTTGACTATTACTGCAGTAAAGTTCTGCTATTAAATCAGTAAAGTTTGGCTATTACTGCAGTAAAGTTATGCTATTAAATCAGTAAAGTTTGGCTATTACTGCAGTAAAGTTCTGCTATTAAATCAGTAAAGTTTGACTATTACTGCAGTAAAGTTCTGCTATTAAATCAGTAAAGTTTGGCTATTACTGCAGTAAAGTTCTGCTATTAAATCAGTAAAGTTTGACTATTACTGCAGTAAAGTTCTGCTATTAAATCAGTAAAGTTTGACTATTACTACAGTAAAGTTCTGCTATTAAATCAGTAAAGTTTGACTATTACTGCAGTAAAGTTCTGCTATTAAATCAGTAAAGTTTGGCTATTAAAACAGTAAAGTTCTGCTGTTAAAACATTAAAGTTCTGCTTTTTAAACAGTAAAGTTCTGCTGTCAAAATCATCAAAATCTATGGTCCTGACAGAGGAATGGTTTTGATTTAGTATTCTTTTTCTTCTTAAGAAACATAAAACTTCAAACTTAGCATGTTTTGGTATACCCAAGGTGGTACAAAGAATTGTACTGCATGAAATACCAGAAAGAAAACTGGTACTGGTAAAGTTTGGAAGACTAAATATTGTGATGGTGTACAGAATTATTTTGTTTTCATTTTTCTATGTTTAACATCAAAACATATTATAGATGCTCATAATTCTAAGGACCAAATTGTATCCCTTTTCCAATCAGCCTTTTATACTAAAAAATTACATCAGAAAACTTGCACTTAAAACCCCAAGTATTAGAGTCCTACTTCTGAGCCCTGAATCTTCAAAATTTTGCTATAAAGTAATTGTAATGTTATAGTAAGTATTTATAATGTTAAAATACTCTGTTCTGTTGTGTAGGATTGGTGAAAGTATTACATGTAGGATTATTAATTATTTATTAGAGCAATAAAAAACAAACATTTTTTTATCAATGGTTCTATCATCCAAACAGTCAATAGTTCAAAATCATTTTTATGATAGCCGCCTGGCTAGCTCAGTTGGTAGCATCCAAGTCTACTGATTGAGGGGTTGTGGGTTTAATTCCTGGGCGGAGTATACTTTCGTGGAGCTTGGTCATGAAATTATTTCTACGGCCATTCTCCCTCCTACCAATGATTTTTAATTATGTAGGGCAGTTGTCAGTCACTGATGAAAGTATGCGCTTAGTAGTTGATTAACAGCTAAATCCAGAGGTTTAGCCTTTCCAGGAGGAATAAGTAGGTTGACAGACCGCCGTTATATGACCTATACAATATGTTGCTACAGCATTAAACCCAACAAAAACAAAACAAATATTTTTTATGATCAATTTTGCCATTCTAACTTGAAAGTCACGTTGGGTTAAATCCATCAAATCTTCCCACATACATAGTATTAAGACCTGCCAATGTCAGTTTGTACATTCAACAAATCAGTTACATTGTTGTCCTAGCTTCAGTCACAAAATATTCATAGATATGTTTCTATTGTATTATAAATGAGAGAGGACAAATACAGACACAGTGGGATATAAATGAACCTACCAGCTGTAAATGACAAGACCCGGGATTTTAATTTAGATGTTCAATCAATATAGTCTATCACATGCATACCATTTGTTGATATTAGTTCATTTATCATGCTTGTATTTTGTTAGATTGAAAACATCCCGACTGATTGCATGCAGTGATTTAGTACATGGCAGTCTTGGGAGAGTTTGGCTAGATTGGAAAATGTCGGCTGTCATTGGAGGCCTATACAGTGATTTAGTCTATGACAAAGTTGCCAAGGTTCTTAATAATGAAACAATTTATCTCAACTCTTAAGCACCGTGATCAATCTTTATAAACCAGTATAACAATTAAAGTATG
This sequence comes from Mactra quadrangularis, assembly GCA_025267735.1. Classification (NCBI taxonomy): domain Eukaryota; kingdom Metazoa; phylum Mollusca; class Bivalvia; order Venerida; family Mactridae; genus Mactra; species Mactra quadrangularis. Next base: position 13,750,241 of record CM046302.1, on the reverse strand, counting down.
AACATTTTCTCTTATATTAATTAATTTTCATACCTAATAGAAGTTTTATTGTTGAGCCTGTCTCTTGACTTAATGTACTCATATGTATATTGTTGTATTTTTTTTTCTGTCATTGTATGTTTGAAATATTGTATCTGTTGATTGAATGAATGTTTTATTATTTAGACTGAGGAGCTGCATTCAATCAATGATTTATATGTCTTGGATTGGGACTTGTATTGATATATTTGTTAAATATTGAGCAGGAAAGTGTGATTTGTCTTTTTCTGGTTTAACTAATTACAACCTCATAAAAAATTCACATATATATAGTGTCATTAACATTAATTTCATGATTTATCTGTTTTTGGATAACAAAAACTAGTTCTGTCACCTTTGAAATTGAAAAATGATGACCTGTCTTTATTGCCAGTAACAAGAAATGGACATGAATAAACTAATTTCGAACCAAAACATATTAGTGAATGAACAAGCCTGGTTTATCTATAGTTCATAAAAATTGCCGAAAATGGTAAAATGATGGTCCGAGCTAATTTGTAATCATAATCCTGGTTTATTTGTATCAGAATAGTTCAAGACATTATTCTGACCAGAGCACATTGATGGGGCTGCATGCAAACAAGTCTTACTGCATGCTGATGAAGAAGGATGTAAAATAGCTTCAGCATATTAATAGGTTAACCTCAGGAAGTGGAACATTTGTTACCATTGACAATGTTGATTATATTTATTTGCCATGCATATTACATGCCCATGTACTAAACTGATTTTGAGGTTCTCATTCTAAATAAAAGATTTAATTAAAAGTATGGAAATAATGGTATTGCATTTATGTTTCACAATGTGCCATGTACATTTTATATCCAACACTAAATTTGATCATTAATTAAAACAGTCCATTACAACTTAAATTGTCAATGAGTAACCCATGTATTCAAAAGGTGAGAAGTATTATTTCAGAAATTACTTGTACATTGAATGTGTCAGAGTCTGGTTTAAAATTGAGATAGCCAGGTGCTCCAATAATTGGAAAACATAATTATACTAAAATGTTGTATCAATTAACAGAATAACTAAAATGTTCTTATCACGGAAATGGTTACTTTACTTTCAACTTTGTCTCAAAGTAATGACTCGCTGATAAACATCTTACCTTGTAATATAAGCTCTTCTTTATTGAAATTAATTTAGGTCTGGTGAAACAGGAAACTGGTTATAGCTTTTTATAGGTAATGACTCTGTGGAGTTAAAAATTGGGGTGTAATATAGATTGCATTACCGGCTGAAGAAACGTTGTTGCAAGGTGAATGCATATACTAACATACATGTAGTTGAGTTATGAAAAGAATCAAGTTTGATATTTAATGACCCAGTCGGAAAGTTGAAGTAATCACTTGTAACTGATTGTATAAAGAACTTAACTTTTCTTCACAGTTGATATGTATCAGTCGGTCATAGGCGGATTCAGCAGGGGGGTCAGGGGGGGGTCCAGAACACCTCTAGAATTTCCTAAATGTACCTGTAATTTTAGATTTAATGGTTATGTAGTTTTTATTATCAATATGTTGTCTTATTCTGCAAATAATGTATAATGTTAATGTGGTTCAAAATGTTGGACCCCTCCCCCTAGTAAAGCTCGGCGTTGGTTCAAATCCCATGTTTCCTTGATCACGAAACTTCATACTACTAGTTCAGTACTGGGGGACCAGGAAATGGACTCGAAAGTGATAAATCTAAGTTGTAAGAAGTAGTTTCACAATCAAGCTAAAATATACCAATTTCTAGTAGTTTATAATAATAGATTTCATCTAGAATTCAAAATTTTGGGTGATCTCTGCCATAAAAATAAAAAGTGCAGTGCAATAAAAGGTGTGAGTACAGGAACAATTGAAATAATTAAAAAGTGATTTTGGTATCTCTTCTTTGCAGGTGGAGAACACTAATATTTTGCATTCTGGGTATCACCTATTTCATTTTGCTTATTTTTAAAACAGATTTTCAAAATTGGAGCAATTCCATTATGCTACAGTCTCTAACCTATTCTATACCCCCCTGGTTTTATCAATGGAACTTTTTTTATAATGTTGTACAAATTACAATAATTTGTCTATTCTTCATAAAACATAAAAAATAAAGTAATTTGGGTATTTAAAATATAAAATGCATGCATGCAATAAAATTATTTGTTTGTGCTAATAACCATATTTTCTCCACATTTCAACCTCATAATATACTGTGCCTATAAGCCTAGTGCATTTAATATAATAACTACGTTCACCATGTTGCTAACAAGCTGAGAATATCTAAATCTTTTGTCATTTTTATTGCAGGATAGAGGGACACAATGTTAATGAACTAGAGGGATACAATCATTTCTCAGTATGATAAGATTGGTAGGAGATAATGAAATCACACAGATTGCTGTATCTGGTCAGTGTTAAAATATTCCATGTACACAATGCTAGGGATTCTTTGTGAACCTTTGAATTAACTCTGCTTGAATTTGTCTTGGAAATAACAGTGTTTTGTGTGAATTTCATTGCTGGATAGTTTCTTCTGGAATTGGACAAAAATAAAAGATTTGGAACTTACAGGTATGTGAATATTTTATTATACCTTCAGTGAAATCATTGATAATTTGTTGTGAACCATGCTGTAAACTTTTTAAACAAAGGTGGATACAACAGTCCTGATCTACCAAAGTAACCATACATACTATAGTGTTTTGGGTGGTTAGAGATTGTGGTATAGATTCTGTTAACATTTAAACAAAGGTTGCGGACATGGTCATGATCTACCAAAGATACTAAATATATATGGGTTTTGTGAACATGCCGCATCTTTGTTATTGAATGATGTGTTCCTCTACATGTATAAATCTACAGTTAGGGTACTATATTCAACAAATAACTTGAGGTTCATAATAATTATTGGTCTTTTGACTTTGATATTGTACATTAAACTAGAGCATCAAAAGTCAATGAAATTAGTGGGTGTCCAGTTGCCCAAGACAACCACATTTTAGTTCAGGAAAATGAGACATAGCGGTTGCTCTTAAAATTATCAGTTTGGATAACCACTTTCATATCCTAATTTCGTAGACTGCACCTAGGCAAGTTGAATGTTTCCTAACTTTACATATGTTATTGATGGGTCAGAACATAACCAGTCTAACTACATTTATATGAATAAGAATGTAAGATAATTTTTTACTAACAGTAACACTATTATTATATAGATTCCACCAATGTTGTTCGTTTTTTCTTAACTGTCAAAACATGAATAATTTCACAGTGACTTCGCATGTTAAAATTGTTCATTGTATAACAATCGTGATATTACTATATTCAGTCACTGTGAAATTATTCAAACTTAGACAGTTGAGAAAAAAGAACAAATACATGTGGTGAACAATATTTATGATACCTATTTTATTGGATGAAAGTTGGGGTTGTTGTTTGTATACAATCTTAGTTTATCTTGAAGCTGATGTTGTATAATTAGTTTGTTTTTGTATTCATTGTTTTTAACAATGAATACTCTGTTACCAATAGATTAATAGCGGTATTCCGATCGGAGTCCTATACTGACCTATTGACCTATATATCTAATCAACAAAACCGAACAGCATCCGGATAATTCCGCTACAATAAAATAGTTCGCAAATAGTTCTTTTGTTTCATCGATCATCTGTGTATTCCTACGCGTCAATTTAATTACGCATTTAACTCGATCTACATCAAACCTTTCTTCGAAGTGACACCGAGTATTGACAAATTTGTGAACAATTGAACAATGGTAGACAAATTATTACGTAACTGATAATCGCGGATGTATACATCGATTTCATTCATGATAAATTATGAATGAAACTACGTTTCCGTATCAAGCGCTATAGTCACGTGACTACAAATATGCATTTGCTGACAGACATCGGAAGACAAAGGAATTGAAGGAAAGTACTCGAAACTAAATCAGTTTCTCTTAATGCAGTTTACATTCATTCACATTATTGGAAGGAATTGTTTGCAAACAATTCCTTTCTATGTCAGCGCTCCCAGAAATGAGAAAAAGAACGAACAACACATAATTGAACTCTGTTGCGACCCAGAAAATAATATAGCAACAGAAAAATGTGTATACTCGAGTACTATCAATTGCAGACGAGTTGAAAAAAATACAAATTTAAACAAATAGTACTTAAAATTATGATATTCAATGTTTTCACATTAATAAAATTTTATTCTATCTGTGTACGGAGAAAAGTTATTTTGTGCATTGCGCATTTTTATGTCAATAGTCATGCATTTGTATATGTATATAAATTTAGCACAATAATTAGCGTCGTATCGTTGGCCTAGTGGTTAGCATGTCAGGCTATCAATCATGAGGTCGCGAGTTCGAATCCTAGGCGCGCAACATTGATTTTTATTAATTTTTTTTTTGGTTTAGGCTACAAAAAATTGATCATGTTCGTCAGATTTACGTACTTAAAATTCAGAACATGGAAATAAAATTTTTGCTCTAGTTACTTTTCACTTATAAAATGAAAACATCAATTATAAATGCAACCATGTTTGATCATCAGTTGAACACTGACGTAAACTTGATGTTTTCATCAACTCTACACTGCTCTAGTTATGTGACGTCATGTCCCCCTGCTGTGTTATTTACGACAAGCAGGTAAGACGGGGTAGAATATTTAACATTATAATTGTTAATGCCCCAAAATACTCGACTGACTTATTTTGAAATAAATTTTGCACGCTTCTCAAAATGTTTTTTTTTTTCGCTGGCCAGCTCTATTTTTTGAGACAAAATTCATAGAACATATGATTAATTCATTGAGGCCTTAACGCCATAGCAACACATATTGTATAGGTTATATCACGGAGATCAGTCCATCCACTCACTGTTCCTGAAAAGGCAAAATCTCTGGATCTAGCTGTTAACCAAAAAGAAATCACATCGATGACTGAGTGGTAGGAGGGAGAATTACCGTAAAAATTATTTCATAACTAAGCTCAACGAAAGTATGCCCCGCCCATGAATAAAACCTACGACCCCTCGATCAGTAGAATAATGGGCCTGTAAAATGAAATATGAAACACAGTTGACTATGAATGATAAGAAGGTAATGAGTGATATCGAAATAGTATCTTTGAACTTGTTGAAGTCATCAACATAATTAATGTTTGGAACATATATCACCTTTTCTAGTTTGTGTGTACTAATGAACTCGGGTATTAAATCTTAGCATAACACTTTGAATCTTAACATTTGTTTATTTTCTTACATAATATAGATAATTTGTGCATATAAAACACTTTCAACTATTTTGCAAAAAATAACCCCATTCACTTGACGACATTAACCTCTTTGTTAAATCAGTTCATCGAATGAAAAAAAGAAATTTATCATACAATTAATTCTTAATAATATTTGTAAATCTTAACCTTCATCATTAAACACCATCAGTGCAGGTAAAATTAATTTCTAAGACCTTTATGATAAGCAGAAATGGGGGTTAAATACATTACTTTCTATTCAGTTACTATATAAATCATAGAATAGCAGCAGGGTGTTAGTCCAACTTTACTAAAAAATGTGCACTACGTAGCACACATAACAGATAACAATTACATGGTTTTAAATCTCTCCTATATTAGATTTTTTGACACACAGACTAATTAAATAATGTGATAGTCATATTGTAACAGTTAATAGCATTGACTAATTACAACAGTAGTCATAGTAATACGTAAATTCAATCGTTCAATATTGTAAATGACTCAAGCAGATTTTTATTGTGAAGAGAGTTTGATAAAAAATGTAATCACCCGCATTAATAATATCTACGGTCATTCTGTCCCCTTCCCCTGATTCTAAGTCATGTAGGACAGTCGTCAGTCACTGACAAAGTATGCACCCAGTAGTTTGTTAACAGCAAAATCCTGAGATAAAGCTTCTTCAGGAACAGTGAGTAGGTGGACTGACCGCTGTGATATAATCTATATAAGGTGTTGCCACAGCATAAAACCCAACAAAAATTGAATAAATCTAAACACAATGAATACCCCAGTACTTTCAGTGCTTTGATTAATTACTATGATGTCTGTTTGTTTTCCTGATTATTCATGTCCTCGTGAGCAGTTTTTATTTTAAACAGGAGATATGTGGGCGATGATGATGAATAATTAGTCATTTTTTGATAGAAACACTGTAAATGTGTTCCTCAAAAAGTTGTGAGTTGTTGCACAATTTTGTTGCAATCAATTTTGAATATGCTTATATACATTTTTTTCCCTTTTATAAGAAAGGATATACAAATAAATTACTTGTCATTAGAACAGTGCAATATTTAGGACAAAAAAATGTAGATTTTGTAAAATACATGACAATAAATAAACAGATTCATGCATTTACTATAATTCATTTCCTTAAGAACTGCTTTATCTTTAATTCTGTTGAATTGTTATGTTCAGTATCTCTAAATTAAGATGTTACAGGTATGTGCTTGTATAAAAATGTTGTCCAGAGCTTGTTTGACTAAATAGAAGAGTGCCCTCTTTTGCATTCAGTGAATTTTAGATCCAATCAGCTTGAATTTGATTTTGAATGGGTTTCTGTTGTCTGAATTTTTTTAGCTCTGACGACTTATTGCTGCATATTCATATAGATGATTAGTGTTGTAATTTATTATATATTTCTGTATTGCAATATTTCACTTTGTTCCAGACCAATTATTGTTATTGATTTCCACTGCATGATAATTGTTCAATATTTATGAGTTTGGTTTCCTGCAACAATGGACAGTTAGTCACCAAGTTAGATTTGAAATAATATTAGTCCATTTCAGATGTATGCATGATTGATATTTTTACAGCATTTTAATAGGCATTTTAAAATCACAGTCTTGTTGATTATTAAGCATTCTCATTCCCAGAGGCTATCAAGATTTTGTTCCCAGAGGCTATCAAGATTTTGTTCCCAGAGGCTATCAAGATTTTGTTCCCAGAGGCTATCAAGATTCTCATACTCAGAGGTATAATCAAGATTCTCAAAAATTTTGATAACCTCTGGGTACGAGAATGACTGTTAAGGTGCTAGTGATACTGCTGAAAATACATGTGTGGTTGCTGTGTGGCTCACACTGGGCCAGGGTTCTTCCTCACTGTGTCGCTTCTATATATAACATCTTTACATTTAATATAATTAATAATTTTCTTGCTTATTTAGTCGGTAGCGCACAAGTCTTCTGATCGAGGTGTCGTGGGTTCCATTCCCGGGTGGGGCATATTTTCATGGAGCTTGGTCATGAAATAATTTCTATGGCAATTCTCCCTCCTACCACTGATTCTAAATCATGTAGGGCAGTAGTCAGCCACCGGCAAAAGTATGCGCTCAGTGGTTGGTTAACAGCTAAATCAAGAGATTTAGCCTTTCCAGGAACAGTGAGTAGGTGGGCTGACCACCATGATATAACATATAATGTGTTGTTACGGTGTTAAACCCAAAAAACAAACAAACAAACTTGTTGAGATTTCTATGCCAGTTATATTTCATTTGGTGCAAGCTTGTAGTGTATGGAATTGACAATAGTAGGATAAACATGCTTTGTTAACAATGTAAAAAAGTTAATGGTGCAGTTAAAATCTGTTTCCATTTACATGTATATGTTCAGCCGACTTTACAATCTTGTATTATAACCCTGCATCATTGAAATCCCCTTCAGGCAGGCGATCCCTTACAGTACCCATTTACACCATTGGTGGAGTAGAACAAATGTAGGTTTAATTTCTTGCTTAACAAAATTAGCAGTGCCCCCAGTGGGGATTTCTCAATCTTTAAGCAGGCTGAGACCAATAACTTTGAAATTGAACATTAGATAATTTCCAAGATTTAAACATTTATGATAGTAAACAGTTTACCATTGACACATTTTTGTCATTGGAAATTGTCAAAATTAATGAATGAAGTTTGTAAAGTCAGTAGATTGTATAACCTCTAATTTCACTGATTAATGTAATTTAGGTTTTTCAAACTGAATGACCTCACTTGGGTTACAATACTATCATTGTCTTTGACTAATTATGTAATAATTAATTGACAGCTGTACACAAACAGAAACTTCCCAGCTTCACAATGATCCTTTCCTTGTTAACATGTAGAGTATACATGTATATTCATTTACATGATAATTACTCAAGTTTGTACATGAGCAAAATAAGTCAAACTATATGTTAATTAAGAAAGATGTAGACTAGTTTTGCTCTGGCCTGTAATAGGTATCAATTAGAGGTGAAACGATTCAAAAATTTTCGATTCTATTCGATTTCGATTTTTCATCAAACGATTCAATTTTTCGATTCAATTCGATTTTCTACTGGAATTATATAGGACATAACAAAAATAAATTATAAAAAGAATTAAGAAAGAGATACAACCCAAAGACAATAGAACATAAATAAATATATATTTAAGAACACTGCATTTTATCTGAGGGACCTCCCTCCCGGAAGACGAAAAATTCTAATTCTAATTCTTTAATAATACCCATTTTACAGGTATTAGAGCTTGAATAGTTAAAAATATTTTACTGCATTTTAGCATATATAAATGACAAATCGTATTATTTCCAACTTTTTAATGAAAAGTAATGCCCATGGACAAATTGTTTATTTCTCCTTACCTACATGTACGTACAAACAGTATATGACTCAAGTCATTATCAAAATAAAATTATTCATCAGTGCATCAATGCCATAATTAATGACTAGTTAAGGTTACGCTTAGACAATAAAAAATTGCAAGCATTCAGCAAATGTAGATTACTATGACAAGCTTAATTTAGTCTGTTTCAAAATATTTTCTTTTGGCTCTGGCATGATTTAAAATAATTCTCATCACATCATAAACGTTAAATTAACAACTCTAGATCTATATTTATAACTTTCTTACACTAATGTTTATTTCAAAATAAAATTATTTTTGGGCTTAAATGAACGTATTAGTGAAAATATACCATTATCTTCGAACATTTCATAGAATTCATTTCCAATTTATAGTAAATAAAATCTAACCAACCACGTTTTGCCCGATTTTAATAGTTAAGAAAAACAAATTTATCTCTAAATTACTTTATCATGCTTGATTTAATTTTGTATCATAGGGAACGAAATCGCTTCAACCATTTCGGCGTTATGTCATTCATTTTCGCGACCCACGCTAGATAGCAATTTCATATGAAACATCTTTTGTGATTAAAAAACTTATTGTTTTCAATGTTTTCATCTTGATTTAACAAATGATTTTTTAGGAAACGACGATGTGAAAAGTTTAATTTGTTTTTCTTAAGAAAAATCCCCCAATATTGCCGATCGTGTAAAACTAAATCGACTGGTTATATCTTGGTTGCCCCTTTATCACTATATTCTCTCTAGGTACCAGTCTTAGGTATATATGAATGATATCAAGCGTGTTAACTCCAAGACTCCATAATCGATTTTCTGTCAGCGAGTTAATCTCCCAGCGTGTGACCGACAATAAGGTCTAATTGACATATACGCGTAATTAACATGTATAATTGCAGCGGGCAGTCTCACTTTTTACAACTCTTATCTGGATTAACAATTCGTCGGTCAATAAGGGTGCACTATTTTAGTTTACTATAAAAAAATGCTTATTTTAACCTAAAAGGGGCGTTTCATTCAACTCACAAAACTGCTGAAAAAGACAGTATTTAAAAAAAGAATCGAATCGAAACTGCCTCTTCCGAATCGAATCGAACCGAACCGAATCGAGCGTTAAAAATCGCGATTCTTTGTGAACCGCGATTAATCGTTTCACCTCTAGTATCAATGATACATCTCTTATATTAGTAAGTTAGTATGTCATGCTAAATGGTAAAGATTTCCTTCTTCAACAGTCAAAGAAGCATGTTTTTTTTATTTCCAGGAACTTTAATTAAACAAGCATACATTCATGACACATGAACATGATATATGATAAGGGAGGGCACCACCTTCATGTTATATTAATTAATTTATTATTAATAATTACTCTCATTTCCGTTCCTCACTAAGTACTGATATAAAAACACTAGCACCCTTAAACAAACTATCATATGTAAGACTTAGTAATTTATTTATTTAATTAGTTTTTTATAGAATTATTTTACAATCTCAGTATGTGTTAAGATACACATCCCTGGCTAAGTGCAAAACAGATGTAACTCAATTTAAAAAAAAGTTAGTTACTACCATTTTGCGCTTAGCTTGCAAGTCTTGTAATTAACAAATGATAATGATAAGAATCAGAATGTTGATAGAAGACAGGTGCTTGATGCCAGGGTTAGATCATGATATCATATACTTGTCACAATGGTCTGCCTGGTTTCTATGTTTTGTACAATAAACAAAAGTGTTGATGTTAAACATTTTTATAATTAGGTTTTTATGGTGGTCCATAGGTCATGATTTATACCAGTCATGTTCTGAAATACTGGAATGGTTCCAGAATTATTTTGTTTTTGGGAGGGAAGGTCTTACATATGAGGGTTTTTTTAAGGATTTGTCTAGCATGGAAGAATTGAAAGTCATACTGTTAAAAATTATTAATTAGTATTGCAACATAGAGAGATTTACCACAACAAAATTGAATATAAGATCTTTGATAATAAAAGCCCAATAATACGGACTCCTTAGAAATGGAAGTTTTTTGCTTCTAATTTTGTTAATACAAGCATTTAAATACAATGTAATTATATGATGATGGTGATGAAAGACCCTTTGACAGTCAATGTAAAAAGCTCATCAGAGCTTATGTTAAATTGTTTTATGTATCTGACTTATAAATAAAATTTACTTGACTTGACCCCTCTGTAGGACGCATTATTGTTGTTAAAAGACAAATCTATTTGGTGTTCATTATAAACAATAGCAGAGAACTCAGCTCCGTTACTGATTTGATAGCTCATTGCTAAACAGTTATGACTGAAACAGTTTTGATAGTTTCCTGTAATAAAAAAAAGGAAATGTGCTTCTCTGACAATAGTGACTTGTGAAAGTGTTCTTCTCTGACAATAGTAACTTGTGAAAGTGTGCTTCTCTGACTATAGTAACTTGTGAAAGTGTGCTTCTCTGACTATAGTGACTTGTGAAAGTGTTTTTCTCTGACAATAGTGACTTGTGAAAGTGTGCTTCTCTGACAATAGTGACTTGTGAAAGTGTGCTTCTCTGACAATAGTGACTTGTGAAAGTGTGCTTCTCTGACAATAGTGACTTGTGAAAGTGTGCTTCTCTGACAATAGTGACTTGTGAAAGTGTGCTTCTCTGACAATAGTGACTTGTGAAAGTGTGCTTCTCTGACAATAGTGACTTGTGAAAGTGTTTTTCTCTGACAATAGTGACTTGTGAAAGCGTGCTTCTCTGACAATAGTGATTTGTGGAAGTGTTCTTCTCTGACAATAGTGACTTGTGGAAGTGTGCTTCTCTGACAATAGTGACTTGTGAAAGTGTTCTTCTCTGACAATAGTGACTTGTGAAAATGTGCTTCTCTGACAATAGTGACTTGTGGAAGTGTGCTTCTCTGACAATAGTGACTTGTGGAAGTGTGCTTCTCTGACAATAGTGACTTGTGAAAGTGTGATTCTCTGACAATAGTGACTTGTGGAAGTGTGCTTCTCTGACAATAGTGACTTGTGAAAGTGTGCTTCTCTGACAATAGTGACTTGTGGAAGTGTGCTTCTCTGACAATAGTGACTTGTGAAAGTGTGCTTCTCTGACAATAGTGACTTGTACTGATGAGGGGAATGTTCCTGGTGTTACAGTGATGATATCTGTTGTTATTTCATGTCATTGTTACCTCACATACAGTTCTAAACAACAACATTGTTACATACATTCATTAAGGTTTATGTAATTTTTGTTCTCTGTGGTAATAATGAGTTTTGATCTTCTTGTATCTTTCATTATGGGAACAATTACAAGTGATTCTATCATGACATTGTTTCTATCAATTTAGGTGTGCTGGTTTTTATTATCAGATCTTACATGACTGGAAGGGTGGATGGCACTTACAAACACTATAATACAAAAATTCAATGCTTGAGTATCGTTGCTATGCTACTAGATTATGTTCTTGAAAAACATTTTCTCTTTAATGGGGAATTCCTGAATCCTGAAGCATTACCCCTGCAACAGCATCTGCACCATAACACAGGGTTTAAAGTTGAGGTTTGTGGTTTGATTCTCTGCTATGGCAGGTTATACCCTGGAACCATAAAAATTGGGTATTCAACTTAGATTTTCATCTGGAGTTGGAGATGTTATTTATTGTAGCATTTTCTGCATTTATTCACAATTTGTTTTTGCTAATGATATTTTTTTGCTAATAATTTGTTGTTCATATATTTGTAACAAGATGTACAAATACACATATTGTTAAATTTTATTCAACTGTTAGTGGCACATACATTAACCCCACTGATTTAAATACTCAATATTTGTTTGATAATAACTCACAGTACATAAATATTTTAAAATGAGTATCTACTTTAATCAAGTGTGAGTACAGAAGTATTGTGGTGAGTATATGTATTTAAATCAGCAGGGTTAATGTATGGGCCACTGACAGTTAAAAATATTTACAATACATTGTACATTTTTTTATATTGCATACACTTGTCTATTTTGGTCAAAACATTTATGATAAGTTAATAACTATATAAAGGTGTGGTTACATTTATGTCTTCAAAGAAAAAAAATCAAAAACCACAGTGTGAAATAACTCTATAAATACAACTTTATTTCTTTAATGGTATCAACAGCTATTATCTTGATATTAACTAGCTATTTCTGGTTTGTTAAATTTATCATTATGTCAATAATTTGCATAAATTTTGTCAGTCAAATTATGAAGTTTTTTTATGTCTCAAGACGTCACATGCTGGTTCCCATTATAGACTGCAAATATTTTAATACAGTGACATCAGCATGTGGTACCTTATATATATATTGTATGGAATATTTAAATATTTATTAATTTAGTTATTTATAATATGTTTTTTCTTACTTTGACATAATGATATAAAACAGCATTTTGACAGCGTGAGTCAATATACAGGTGTCTTTGCCTTTGAATGAATTATGGACAACATTAAAAATATTATTTGTTTAGATGTCTTCAAAACTGTTTTATTCTGTACTTATATTTTTTTCTTACATTTATTTAATTTAACTTAATATTTATTTATGACATTTATTTGCATTCAGTTAAATCAATACTACTGCAAGCAAATGGCGGAAATGTTCGTATTATTCTTAAATGGTCATAGGGGATACTTAAAGACCCCTTGTAAGCTTTCTTAAGAATCATGCAATTTTCTCAAGTATGGAGTTTACCTCTGATTTTCCCTTATTAATTAAATTGTGATCATTATTGCAAAATCCCCAATGTTCTATATTTGAATAAATATTATTTTGTAAGGCTTAGGACCCTTCACCAAAGTCTGTAAAAGACCCTATTAGTTTACTTGTTAATTTACTCTAGTAATTCCATTTTTATTTAAATTTATTCTAAAGGCATGTACATGATTTTCACATTTAGAATTATAGCATTACACAATATTCTAATTACATGTAATCAGAATAGGCAATGCCCAATGTACTTTCAGCATGGTTCTGTTAACATACATGACATATAGTGGGTTTAGAGCAAAACAGTTGTAACCACAAATATTATGTATGTAAAATAAGATCTGTGATCCTATTAATGTTTCTATTTCTACTCCATGATGTAAAACACCTTAAAATTATATGTTAACTATGAGGTTTGCATTGTTCAGGTTCATGACTTTGCATTTTTCTGACAACTTGATATAATGTGCTAGCTTGTCAATGATATGATACAGAAGGACTTGTAATTAAGTGTACATGTCATTTGAAGGTGAGATCTAAATTACTCAAATTGAGTTATTTATGTATTGTGGTTGTCTTATAAGACATCAAAAATGACATCTGAGGAATTTTTCAATTAAATAGTTAAGTGCATGTAACTGTTATATAAAAATCTGTTTAATCGGCCCAGAAGGGCACTTGTGAAAAAAAAACTTAGTGTATGTTGTCTGCTTGAGATCCCTAATATTGAAACTGGCCTGTTGTCCTCTTTCGAATCATCTTATTGCAAGTCTTAATTTGTGCTTTTTTGGCCTGGTAAAAAAACAAGAATTCTTGAAACACTACTTCATTATGGCAGAATTTGATAGCCATTTCAAAATGATTTCATGTATATAAAATTTAAAGCTATAAATCTGTATAGTTAATTTCGAAAACAGCAACATTTATTTATTGAGTTTGATGCTGAGTGAACATAAATTTTGGTCATTTTATGGAGGCCAGTTCACCTAACCTGGCTTTTATAACTATTACTCACCCTTCCACATGGCGGACAACTTTTTCATATTCCTTCCAATTGGATGAAAAACAACATTATTGTTGATATGCGCTACTGTGCCACAGACCTGGTTCAGATACAACAACATACATGATTAAACATTGATTTCACTACAACCAAATCTCCATGTTTTATGGCCTTAAAACATATGACATAAGGAAGTTCACTGTTCATTTTTAATTAAAATGTTATAGAGTGTAGCAATGAAATCAGAGTTTAATTTGATAATCTTGACATAGAGGTCAAAGATCAAAGATTTAAAGTAATATTCACACCAACATCATGAGCTTGGTGCAAAATGGTCATAACTCAATTTAAAGTAAGAGTGAGTTACAAATGTTTTGCGCTTAGTCTGTGATATGCCTAAAGTTAAAATACACTATCTCCTTTCATCTGTATATACTTACATAAATCATTATTGCGTTGACATGTTTAACACAACTTATCCTAAGCTGGATTTAATATAATACCACTTAATAACACATGGTGTTTAGAGTGTCAGATTAAAAGTTGTAAAATAGTTTGAAAGTTGTTAAAAATAAATTTGAAAGGCTGGCCTGCATGACTTCTGTGGCTCAGAATTGTACGGTAGGAGCAGCTGTCCAGTGGTAGGCTCTACAATTTCCTTGAACAAGAAATGTGTTACACTTCATCCAGGTGTGAATGGGAACTGTGTGGGTCACCTGACTGAAGGTGATTTCAATGATCAGGAGTTTTTGTACAAAATCTGTTGGCTATAAAATATTTAAATCTTTTATTACATTCTGCTTACAATGTTTTTATCTTATTACTATAGAAATAACCGTGACACTGGCATTCAATGCTTCCTAAAATGTCCTGCAAAACGATCTATAACCAAAGAAACTACATCATGTGTATTTTAAAGTTCTTATGTATTGCCCAAAACTCAGGAAACAGACCAAATTCTTTGGTTTAATCATAATATTTTATTGTCCTTTAGTGCCACTTAGAAATACATTTTGTCTGATTGTAGCTAAAAATGCTTCAATTGTTAATTAATTTGGGATATGCTTAGAGAAGTCCCAACTTATGAATATCATATCATTTATTTTTAGTTTAAGCATTTTTATTTCTCAGAATGTACATTTGTTGAATAGGATTGGAACAAAAGAATAATTCTTATAAAAGTCCTTCTCCATATCTTACATTTTTATGGGTTAATATTAATTTTAATAACCCCCCTCCCTATCTTAATTTATAACATGACCCTTATCTATCTCCTTTCATTGTCAAGTACTAGATACTTTATCTCACTTAAAATTATCTTTTCATCCACTCACACACCTACAATAAAATTTGACAAATTTAACGGTTAAAATCTTATAATAATCTCTTATATGATCAAGTGTTAAGTGTAGCTGTCATTAACAATCTTGCTGTAACCTAAATTTGGTAATAATTGAATCATTGTGTGAAATATATGATAGATTTGTGCCCTTAAACCCCTTTAGTTTACATATTTACGCATGAGTTAACAAACCCCTTAGGGGTTTTAGAGCAAGCAGGCCTAGCATACTGATATCATACAGATAGCATTTGTATACCTAAGCCATTATTTTACAGGTAAAGCAAGGATGTGTTAGTGTGTGACACATGGTCTATGGTTATTCACTGTAATACATTTACTGTACTCTTAACCAAACATGTGATGGTTAAGTTTTTTTGATGGGTTATTCTACCTGTAACTTTCATAGTAGTATGAACATGCTTTTTCTGACTTATATGCTTTAAGATATTCATAATCATTTTCGTGTGATAAACTTCTGGATCAAAACTTGGATACTTAAAGTTTTTATTTTTATTTCATTCATTTTGGTAAATGGGATTAAAATCTGGATTTATCTGTTTACATTTTTCGACAATTTTAAGTGTTTTAAATGTGCTTGTGATGAAATGTTTATTTGAAAGTTTAATAGTGTATTTTTTCACCTGTAAGTGAATAGAGAATTTTTTCTTTGTGTTTGTAGAGAAAGGAAAGATTATTTATTTACATTAAGGAATAGATAGTTTAAAGTTAGTGTAAGGAAAATACATACAAAGAATAACAACAGAAACAAAGGACATCATTTCTGGTAAGATTTTGGTACATAAATTAGTTTTATATAAACTGTATAGTTTGTTTAGTATTTTGTGTTATACACAATGTCTTCAGGCCTATAGATGGACAATGTGTAATACTTTAATGTTCTCAATGACTGTGGTATTTATAATATATAAGTGATTAGTCATTACTAATGTACTTTTATTTTCTTTGTACAATATAGTATCATTGAATGTATATGTACAATATCATGGATAATGTCATAATTATGTTATGTGGTGATCGTAGTTGACTATGAAAGACTTGCTCTTGGGTTAACCCTTTAGTGGTGAGTGTCTCAGCTACCACCTGGTAGAACCAGGTTCGATTCCCAGTCCATGTATATGGTTTTTATTCTCTCAATTTACTTTAGTTTTGTATGTAGGAAGCATATTGTAAATACAAACCAAATGACAACACCAATAAGGGTTAGCCCTATTTCTGTAGATAACTGACATAAAATATTATATTACTTGATGACTAGCTAGTACAAAATTAATCATTTTAATTGATAGTATTGTTAAATTATATTCAACTGTCAGTGACACAGGCTATCAACCCCACCTATATTTAAATATTCAATATTAGTTTGATAATCTCAATGTATAGATACAGGTAAATATCAGTCTATAGTGAGTACTGAAGTATTCTAGTGAGTATTTAAATCAGCAGGGTCAATGTATGAGCTAGTGACATTTGAATAAAATTTAATAAAACACCTCCATTGTGATAGTGTTGTATTGGGTTTCATAATGTTGTAAATGGTTTATTTCCTGTTCTTCTATCTGTGATATTTGATAACTTTAATATAATTATCTTAATGTTATGAGAGTGTACTTGTCTACTTACTAGTAGTACCTTAAAGTCTATAAGTACTACTAGTAGACTAGTAGTAGTAGTAGATTGATAGAGACCACACCTGAACTGTTTTCATTGTAACCAATTAGTGTATTAATTAACATTGATATTGAATTAATCAGATAATGAGATACTGTAAGATGTTGGGATGGCTTTTTGATGATTATATGACAATAATAAAATAAATAATGAATTATTCAATGAGGCTACTCAGTTGGCCAAGCCTAAAGCCTAAAAATATCTACAAATGACAACATATATATAATATAAACTGAATGAAATTGACATTTGTTGAAATTAGTCAAGTAAGTATCTGTTTATACAAAGTAAAGTTAAAGCCAATGTCTTAAGCAAAAATAAGGTTGTCCTTTAGTTGATTTTTTAGCCAATTACTACAAAACATAATAATAGACTATATCCAGAATTCATATATTTGGGTTTTCCCTGTAGGTACAAACAAACTTTTACTGTCACAATGAAAACATGTGAACAAAGAACAATAGGATTTAATCTGTATTTTGTGTTTTTCATCAATAATGTGTAAAAATGTATGTTTGTACTACACGGACAGAAAAACCCACAAATTTGAGTTCCGAATTAAGTCTATTATGGGTTTAGTGCTGGAAACATTTATATCAATGATTTAAGAAAACTAGAGTCCAATGAGTCAGAGCATAATATGCCCAAAATATGAGCTGTCATTATTTATGACCTTTGTTCCCCTGAGTGACCTTGACCTTGGAGTTTCAGACCTGGAAAAGGGGCTACAACATTGTCTTAATGTAGGGATGTTTGTTCCAAGAAATATGAAAACCCATTTTGGTAACATGATTATGTCAGGGCATGAAATTGCTGATGGATGGACAAACTGTTCAAACAGACGGACGGACACTCATACACACAGACAATGGAGACAATGCACAATAACATAATAGTCAACCTTTCTAAGTTCTGGGGTATAAAAAGATAATATTATATAGTATGAATTTCCACCAGAATGTTGTCTGTATGCAGTAAGATAACATTGAATGTATAGATATGATTCATTGTATTACTTTCTCATTAACCAATATACCATAACAACCCTAATACTGTGTGTTTCATGGACACTGTGACATAAATGGTGTTTTATAGCTCATATATAACTATAAATATTGATGTGACATTCCTTCAGATCAACCGTATAATAAGTCGAGGGTTGTCTGCAAGACTGCAGTAACTCACTCTTTAATGCAATCCACTTTATACTTAGTCTTGTGGCCAATACTTAATGAATAATCTAGAACTAAGAAAAGGTCAGGGAGGCAGAGAAGAAGTGCTGGGGGCATGAGAGGGTTGGTGTGTCAAAGAAACTATTTTTACGTTGAGAGGATTAATAAAGGTCTGGGGGAGAGAAAAAGGGCAGGTTGCAGTGCCCTGGAGAGCCAGGCAATTGATCTCATGAACAACTGACCCCTTGTCATTTTTGACAGGGGTGGACAATTGATCCCATCTCATTTCATTGCATCTTAGTTTGTAAGGGTGGACATCTATGATGTCATACATTCAGTGCCCTGCTATTCTGCTTTAGAATAATCATTAGTATATTTCTTGTTTTGTCTAATATCATATATTCATAGAAGTACTGGTTACAAGGTGGTCTTATATTATAAACAAAGATCTGTGTATCTGATAACATGTTTGTAATTTTCTTCATAGATACATTGTACATGTATTTACATAAAATGGCTGTATAGCTAGTGCATATTGGCCTGAGACAGTAATATATAAGACAAATTTTATAACTAACACCAGGGTCCAGACCATTTGTATCTCAGGGCAAATCATAACATACAATATATGAAAATATAAATGTCTATTATTGAGTATTATCTTGATACCACAAGCACAAAGACATTACTGAAATTGTTTTTATACATAAATCTTGAAGACATAACTGAAACTGGTTTGAATTAAATATGACATTGTATATTAACTTTTTTAAGAAATTTATATTGAAATTATGGAATAAACTGCTAACAGACTGCATTTGATTTTAATATATGTATTTTGAAAATGTTGAGCTGTACCTAATCTTCTACAGGACTCTGAAATAATTCTGTGTTTTAAAATAGATACACAGTTTATCTGTTGCCAAATTGTGTAATGAGCCTATATTGTATATTGTGCATTAAATTTGATGTACAGCAATTGTTTCAATCAACAAGTGCATTCTGTAACATAAAATAATAAAAGTTCTAAGATTTTATCTTCTGATCATGTACTGATGATCATAAAACTATCAAAATACAATTAATTTTATCACTTGTTATAATTAGGAACATCTGTGATAATTTATTACCAAAACATAGGTTCAAAATGATTATAATATTATATAATAAGGTAGGCTGTTCTCTATATACTTTAAGGTACTTTCTACCTTTGCATTAAAAAACCCACTGGTCCAATGGCACTATTTATGCTTAGAGATCAAGAGGTTCTAGGTTCGAAAACAGCTTTGGGGGTACTGCTGGTTTTCCGAACGATGAAATTTACCTACAATTGTTTTACTTCACCCAGGTGTAAATGTGTGCCGTGAGGGAACGTGAGGGAACATCTGCTTGAAGGAGATTTCAATGATTAGAGGTTATCATAAAAGATGTTTCAACACAAAAACATTGAAAATAAATTCAGTGTTGTTCACCTTGAATAGCAACTTTTTTATGTTGTATAAGTTTATAATTGTGTTAAAGTTAAAAAAGTTAAAGTGC
The DNA here is from genome assembly GCA_025267735.1 of Mactra quadrangularis. NCBI lineage: Eukaryota > Metazoa > Mollusca > Bivalvia > Venerida > Mactridae > Mactra > Mactra quadrangularis. The sequence goes on along the minus strand of CM046302.1, from coordinate 13,730,078 downwards.
GGTAGTCTGCTTCTTTATAGTATATAACCAACTTTGCAATATTTTGATAACCCCTTATCATTCAGGCAGGTGATCCTTTTACATTTACACCCGGATGGAGTGGAACAAATGTCAGGTAAATGTCCTGCTCAGGAAATTAACAGCGCCCATAGTGGGGTTCAAGCATGGGACCTCTCAACCCCTAAATGTGTGTCCTACCACTGGACCACTCAGCTTTTACTCTATGTTAGACTTAGAGTAATCAATATGCAAGCCTGGCGGAGTGGTTACTATGTCAGAAATAGTTAACATTCAAGATAGCTTGATACACTTTGCTTTGAATCATATCAAAATCCACCTCCTTGGTTCCCTTCTTTATCTTTACTGTTGAGAATTGGGGACCAGGAAGCATACTTGAAAGTCATTAATCTAAGTTACTAGAAATTGTTTCATAATCTGAAGCCTTAGATGAAACATATATAAAAATAATTATAAAGCAGTCAATGACAAACTTACTCCTGATGTCTCAAATGTCAAATGTTATTGTTGTTTGCCATAAGGCTCTCATTAGCATAATTTAGATAGGACAACATGGACATTGCTCTAGGGTAATCTACTTCTCTGAATAATGACTATATTGTTGTTTTCTTGACTTTCTTATAAGTGTGTTACCATTATAGAGGTGAGGGTGGGGTGAAGGATACTCTTGTTGATTATTATACCTCCCAAAACTATGTTAGGGGGTATAATTTATACATGTACTAGGAGTCAGCTTGTCCGTCTGTTGGTTGGTCAGTTTGTAGCTTTTACTATTCCACTCAATTTCTCAACATCTATTGTAGGACTTTGATTCAAACTTCTTGACAAAGACATGTTGGGGGTATAATATCATCACATTCAGTGATAGGTCTAGTTGATGGTAAAAGTATGTGTTATAAAATCAGGGAATGCAATCATGCTCATGATCCATGAAACTTTATGTTGAGAAGTATTATAATTATGTTGATAATTTTCTGTGTTTACTTCTAGCAAACCATTCTTACTGGCTTAGGTTGTTTTCAATGAAAATTTGAAATATGATAGCAATATTTGATTATACCTTCTCTTTTCTATCTATGATATGATTATATCATTGATAGCTGGTTACAGTATGGGCCAATAAAAGTGTGCCTGATCAACATTTGGCCAAATTACAGAAATACAGACTAAATCCTTTTGTTCTATGTACACATATTTTCATTGTAACGGTAAAAACTATTTGTACCGCAGGGGAAAACCCATGCAAATATTTGAATTCAAGACATAGTTTTTTCAGAACAAGTATAGTATCACGAAAAGTCCTTACATTAGTCAAGAAAGTCTCAAGGAAGTAAAACTATGACCTCATGAATCAAAACAACCAATAAAGTCATACATGACATAAAATATCAAATAGTTTATGTTGTTATGACACCATGTAATTTTATTGTTGTATAATCTCTCAACTTAACTATAGCTTGACAACCAACAATACTAAGAGTAACTTATGCTTATCAATGAATAAAACTTTTTTGGTTGGTTTAATGCCATCACAACACATTGTTTAGGTCATATAACGGCAGTCAGTCAACCTACTCACCGTTCCTGAAAGGCGAAATCTCTGGATGTAGCTGTTAGGCGCAAACTTTCGTCAGTGACTGACCTACATTAATGATAATCATTGGTTGGAGGGAGATTTGCGGTAGAAATAATTTCATGACCATGAAAGTATGCCCCACCTGGGAATCGAACCCATGACCCCTCAATCAGTAGACTTGCATGCTACCAACTGAGCTATCAGGAGGCTCAAAGATACTATAAATTAACTTACTATGAATATCATGTTCTAGTCTGTTCTGTTCTGTTCTATTATTATGATATAATTTAATGTTATCTTATCTTGGATCTATCAAATAAATATTTATATAAAAGTGTTATAACTAATTTAAATATTTTTGTTAAATCTTATACAACAAGTGACACTGTATTGAAATTTAGTACTCTAAGTAGCATTTGGCTACAATGCATTATTTTAACATATAAGGTAAATTTCCACTATAAAGACCACCTTGGTTATTGCAAAGTCATGTTAAAGGGAATGCTCAGTAACATTTTGTGGTATTTCATGAGATTCAGCTTGGCATTGATGAAAATTATTTGGTCAAATTTCGATTATGACTAGGTTATTCATAACACAATTCCAAAATTAAATGTCAAGGTTTGATTTCCATTGATTTCTTAAAGTTGACATCTACAAAATGATAAAATTAACTTTTATAATCAGTTTTCCAGTTTCTTATTTCAAAGCCTATGATATAAGCATTGCCATATTGATGGGTTAGTGCAGAACTAGTCTAACTACATGTAAATAAAGAAGAATGTAAACTAGTTTTGCACTGATTCATTGATATTTGTGGTTAGAAAGGGTAGGATTAGGAAGTTTCGATGTCAGATTGCAATATTTATTGAAGGTTGAACTATAATATTGTATTTATAAGGCACGGGATATAAGAGGTCCTCTAGAAGGATTTAATATTATATACTTAATGTAAAAGTCAGGATAAGTGGTATTAAATGAACAATACATGTCATGTTGGAGAGTGACTGGATTATAGCCTTATCATTACGTATTGAAAACTTGAAATGTTGGTTTGATTCTATACCATATTAATGCTGAATGTTAGAATAGCAATTTTGTACTTTCATTACAAATTTTAAGTCCCTCAGTCATGAATATAAGGTCTTAAAAGTCTTCTATTAGTGATGTTTAATTGTAACAAAATGTTCTGTGTTATTTAAGAAATGGTATTAAATCCTGCGGCTGGACTTCTTTATTTAAATCAAGTACTGTATAGCGGGTATTATCTGCGGAGGTTTTATTTTGGCTTTATTGGCGGAAAATGAAAATGCGCCAAATATAAACACCGCGAATACAAACCTCCGCAGTATTAAGTCGCCGCCATATTGTTTACTAAGGGACATTACTCTTAATAAATTTTGTTTTCATTAAAATGTGCATGTAATATCTCCCTTAAAATCAAGAATTATGTAGTGAATTTGGTGAGATTTATTATGTAAATGAACAAAATTTAGTATTTTGAATAACACAAAGGAATGGATTCAAGTTATGTATGTAGCAAACGAAAATACAGACAACACAGTCATTATAACAATTAGACGACAGGTTCCATCAAAACTCGGTTACGAAACTCGACGACGCTGCCGCCATTTTGTTTACTTTATAAACCCGTATGTCGGTCATTTCCGAATCTTCACGAGTTTAGCTCAAATACTTATTTGATTGTCGTAAAAAACAAAGTCATCTTTAGTATTGCAATTAATTTAAGTGCTTGCTATCAAACCGAAGACAAACTTCTCATCACATAATTTAACAAATTGAGTAAAAAGAGCGGAGTTAGTGTTTATGTAGCTTTTTATTTATTGATATTCAAAAGAAAACTATTGTCAAATTTCGTCACGTGACAACGCTTAATAATTGATTTTGTCTGTTTAAAGACTCCACTAGGTGCGTTGATTATACATTGTTTGTGACAAGCTGTTAATTTTAAAATTTGTTGGACTTTGACCAATGGATTCAGGTAAATTGGTGATTTTTTAGGAATGTGTGGCCGCAAACTTTAATACCGATAATTTTTAACAAAGACAAAGGCGTTATTCACGACTATAAACAAACATGCGAAAATTTTGATTGTTCATTACAACAAATTGTTCTTATTATAAGACTCTCGCGAGTTGGCCTTACTTATGCAACTTGTCGAGCGATCAATCAAACTTAGCGACACTTAGGTAATATTTTTAACAAAAACATTCACATTTAATGGCGATTCTTATCACATGATTTAACTTGTCCCGTCAATACATCGACATAGAAATAGATAATCTGCTGTGTAAGCGTTAGTTTTTCACACGTCCGCTCATATTATGCAACTTTGGTGACACTTTGTTAATTCAAAAATTTGAAAAGTCGCGGTCGGTAGTGACCGCTTATACAGGTAAATTGACCTTTTTAATGGAAATGACAGAGTTATATACCTTTGACCACCTTTCACCGGGAGGTTTAAAATTGGCGCTCAGAGTAATTTCCGCCAATATTTAGCATCGCCAATACAAAACTCTCTTGTTTACGCGAAATTTTTGCCCCGCAGAAATAACCCGCTATACAGTAGTGATAAAAGTACTTCTATTAAAATATTTCTATTGTTGAAAAATGAAATTAGGACTTAAACATAAAGTACAAGTTTAACAACCTTTTATCTACAGGATACAAAGGTGTGATACCAATTTAACTTAAAAGTATTAAAACAGTATTGACTTTAAAATTTTGCATATGTACATGTCCGTTTTATATCATTATGAAGTAATTTACCAAATTGTTAACTGTAGATATAGCCTGATTACATGAAATAAGTAATTTTCACTAGTTCTTTGCTTTGGGCATATTGTTACATAGGTATTGACTGTTTAACAGGTCAAGCTATAAACAGGTCAACATGTTACTGTGTATATACCAGATATGGTACTTTTTGCTTGATAGGATAGACAAAAATACCATGTACTTTCTGTAGAATGCCCCTTCCCTGAGAAATACATGTCCCTTTTTAAAAAAGCCCCCAAAAAACAAGAAAAAAATACAAATGTACTACATGTACTTACAAATTTCATGTTGTAGTTTCATGTTTTGAAATTGCCCTCCTTTTTGGAAAATGTAACACCCTTGGGGCATTTGATAGAAAATCTACCGTACAATGTTTTCACCATGATTTTATGATGTCATTAATTTTAACTATCATTCTATACATTAACTATTGAATTCAATAATTTAGCTCAGTGTTTATTGGTCTGGTTGGTTCATTTACTGCTGACCTATTAGATTTCAACTGTAAAATTAAAATTATTTTGTGGAGTCAATGTAGATTTTAAAGATACATTGTATAAAGATTTGTATTCAGACAGAGTATTTCTGCATAAATAGAAGTTTAAAAGGCCAGTCCTGAAGTTAAGGATTTTTATGAGATATTGTTCTTTTCCTATTTGTAGGCTGTTGAAAATCATATTCAAGAATTTCAAAACTTCGATTTTTTTTCTAACTTTTCCCCAAGTTTCTGTACTTGACTGCATGCATACTTAAGCTGTATTATATTTTTCCTTTGATTTCTTAATCATAGTTTGTCATGTGGAATGAAAGAAATTGAAGTCATGCATTTTTTTGTAGCAATTTGTTTACAAGAATAAATCATTTCCTCAGAAATTGGATTTTTTCATGCATGAGTGTACTCAAATGTCCAGTCTGTTTTTCTCAGTATTTATTTTCCAGGCATGTTTCATTTGTTCTGCTGTGAGAGTATTTATTCTAGAGTTGGTTTGTTTTCTCTATGATCATGGATTTATAGTCTTATTTATTGATCTTTCACACCAAAAAAATGCCTGAAGATGGGTTTAAGCATGAACTTTTGTAACTTCATGTGAAGAGTTTTTTATTGACTTACACTACCTCAAATGAGTAAGAAATAGAGGAAAGAGTCATAAAATAACAAGATGATTAAGCTCTTGTTGGTCAATTTTCTGTACTATTTGGTTGACACTAATAAATTTTGGTATGTAATTTTATCATTTATATGAACTAGATTAAAGTGGTCAGTGAAGGTAATTTGGACATTTATTATAGGATACATATGAGTCAGTGGTCAGTGAAATATTTTGTTGTATAAAATGTCATTGGTCAATATTTACTAGGATGAACTTGGTCGGTGGTCAAAATGAGCACATTATAAACTTTTGTTGGATAATGTATCAGGTATGACAAAGTTAACGATAATGATCGTGACGGTGTTAATTGTGTACATTCAAGGTTAATTAGTATATCATCGTGATAAGTCTTAATTAATAATGGAACGTTTTTATTATTCATATTTGCATAATATACAAGCTTAATTGATATAAATATTCTATTAATTGACACTCAATGTGGGCTGTTAGATGAATAATAACATAATCAGAAGATGATCCATGGTAAATAGTGAGTTTTTTCATAGCACCTGTTAAAGTTTTAATTGCTTATCAATTGTATTGTTGGAATCAGGAAATCAGGAAATATATGATACTTGTACATACATTATATATAAAGAGAGTGAATATATTAAGTTGTTTTGATGAACTTGTAATGAATTGTTTGGTACTGACAAAAATATCACAGGACTTATTTAAATGGTTTGGAATAAATTGCTTATACTCAAGTACTGTATAATAGTATAAATACATCTATGGACTTTGATGGTCCTAATAGTCGAACTTTACTGTAATTAGCTTTCAAGGTGATTAAGGGGGTCGAAGGACTCGGCATTAAAGGTCGTCCAATTGCCTCTGATGATCTATTTGGGTTCGGGCAACTAATGTAACTGCTAGTAAACATTTGGCTCGGGCAAGTTAACATATAGCTGGAGGTCCAACCTGGCAACATACTTTAAAAAAAGTGTCAATCCTCAAAAATGATGATACATTTCAATACAGCTGGTCATTTAATCATGTTTTCACCTGAAGCAATTTTACGGGTACTTTTCCATGTGTGATACAAAAAACAAATATATCATAAGTTTAAACTATGGGAGTTGGGTGTATTCTACATTTAGTAAGATGACATATTTTTGTAATTTATGTAAATTTAGATTATATCATGGTAATGTTAATAGGTTTATATGTTGACATATTAGTGACACTTTTATATACAACATAATGAATTCATTGAAAACTACTTTAAAACATTAACAGTTTTAATCTTGTTATTTACCCACCCATCGTAGACTGGTACATTTTGTCCTAAATGAGTTACTGGACATATGAAGTTTTGCGAAACGCTATTCTTGCAAACTGTTCAAGTAATTTTTTACTATTTATATTTAAAGCTGTTTTATATAAAACATAGTTTGAATCATAATCGATTTGTTGATGAACTAATTTTTGTTGATTTTGGAATTGGCTTCGTTTTGTTTTTATTGGTAAATGTGAATCAGTTTTATATTAGATATAGAATTAGTTGTCCAAAGACTTTTAGAAAGACACTATTAATCACCACAAAACATGACAGACCATTAAAGAACTCATGTAAATAAAATAGAAGGTCTGTCTAAATCTGAGACCATTAAGGAACTCATGTAAATAAAATAGAAGGTCTGTCTAAATCTGCAGGTTTCCAGGACCAATTGTCCGGCAAAAAATGGGATCTCATCCGCACAGTTTTCAATTAATCAAAATATGTAAAATGTCTCTGGTCCAGTAGTTAGGTCCTGTAAAGGTCCTTTTGAACTTTACAGAACCTACTGTCCAGTAATAAACTGTTGAGTTTTGTGGTGACTGCAGTATATTATATTAATGACTGTTACACTTGTTTTCCAAAGCCTAGACATTCCAACCCTCTAAAACAACCTGAACTATTAGAATCTATGACTAAAATAATATTATCATTCACTATTTAGTTTGTAACTATAATATAAAAAAGCTGAATTAGCCTTTTCCTCTTTCTGATGTTTTTTGTTTTCTCTGTATATTTGAGTAGATCAAATTTCATTGAAAAAATGAAAGTGATATAAAGTCAGTGAAGTTTCCTTGATTTATGATAAAACTTTCAGTATTTAATGACTATTTAATACAAGGAACATTGTGAGACTGAGAGATGTTATACACAGGATGTATTGTGTTCTTACTTGTAGATTCCTGTGTGATTGACAATAGGAGCACGAAATCAAAGGTGTAGATCTCTATTTATAATGTTCTAATTTGAATTTTTATGAACTTGAGGGACTTTTTTGAGTTGATCTATGTGACTGTCTGCTTTTGAATTTTAATGAGAAGTTGATTTCTATCCTAAATGTATTCAATGTATAATGTAATGGTCAATATAGTTCACTGTAATGTAAACCAGTGTGTTACTGTAGTGCTGAATCTAATTGCTGAAAATGGGCAATTGACATAATCTTCTTTGTGGGGAAAAACTTATCACTCCAATGGTTAAGAATTATAAAATTATCCATCAAAATACCTTTTTGTTAAATTTTATGCTGTTGATCAAAACTTAATTATTAGATTATGTACAGGTCTAAGTGATTATTCTAGGACTCAAAAAGGGCAGGGAGGAAGAAAGAGGCAGAGCACATCAGAGAGTTGATGTTGTAAAGTAACTATTAATTTTCTGCATAGAGAATAGCAAAAAGGTACATGGAGAAGAGAAAAAAGGACAGGGTGCAGTGTCCTCCTATTCTGCTTTAGAATAGTTTCTAGTGCATATGTTAAGTCACCTGATCTGCTTTTTTGACATTTTTCTTCTGCAGTACTTGCTTATTGTTCCATAAGGAGCCAACCACTTCTTCTTCAACAATGGAAATTGATAAAATTTTCATGGAAGATGACTTTCGTTGTCATTTTGTTTTGGTTGGGCTTAATACCATAGCAACACATTGTATAGGTCATATCACTAAGGTGATGTTAATAACCAACAAGCATCAAATTCACTATGTAGAATAATGGCTTTCTGTTTCAGCTTTTGAGAATACTATACAAGGAATGCCAGGCAGAATTCTCCATTTAGTATCCAAATAACTGTCAAGTGTCCACCCACATTGATGTTAACAATGTCTCACAATCTGTCTTTCTTTAAATGAACAGGTCAGTTTAATTTCTATTTAAATACACCCCGAAAGTTAGCCACAAAAATGTCAAGTACCATTGAATGCATTTTTGACGTCTATTCAAAAACAAAGGGACTCCCTAGCAATATGCCTGTGGTTTGAAATTAATGGGTTTTTAACATCATTGAAATGTGACACTGTCTTTAACACAGTAAGATTATGGTTCTTGTCTTAAATCTATAGCAACCAGCCCTGTCTAGATTGTACCCTGATAACAAAAAATTGAACTTTTTTTGTTGAAATTGATACAAGCATAGATCTACTACATGTGGTTTTCATTTATTGTTTTCTTCCCTATGGTTGAAGCATTGTTGTTGTAGAATGTATGATAAGATCAGCCTCTAGCTGATGTAACAACTTGATGTTCTCCTATTTTGACATTCAAGGTTTTCTAGAAAAGTCTGCGATGCAGGTTCTTATGTTGGTGCATTTCAATTTAGATTAGAGACATGTTATCATTTGATCAATGTTTTCAACTTTATGCTTTGGTAACGTTATTAAAAGTTTGGGTGTTGGGGGCAAATAGAGAAAGTGCTTTTGGACTGAAACAGCAAGAACATTTTTATTTATGTTTCTTTACTAACTGACTCCAGGTTTATCCATGGATTTAATATAAAACATATTCTATAAAATCACTGGTTTAACTTTTTATACAAACTATGATTATTTTAAAAGCAGAAAAGCATGGTGCTGCTCCATGTTCTATTTCTTATCACCTTGCCCGGTTTTGCTCATTTCCATGCTGAAGTAGTAATTGTAAAACATCAATTGCCCTGCAGCCCCATTTTTCTGCCTCACCTTTTCTAAGTTCTTAAAAATCAGTTTATCACATCTGCTAATAACCAGTTATAATTAGTTTGGTTTGATTTTAAATTTAATTATATGTAATTGGGTATTGGATGATCACCTGCATCAAGGTGAATTGATCGGGTTATTTTACAGCATTGTACAGTCAGCTGAACATGTTCTATGGAAACAGACTTTAAACCATTCTTTAGCTATACAGTATTTTGTTGTTGTTTCACCAGTATTCTAGTTTTCAGACATGGTTTATACAGTATCATGATATAGATATTGTTTTAATCTTTGCTTCTATTATTAACCTTGTCTTATCAAGATAAGGAAATGTATTTTAAATTGAAGCCTGTGTTTGTTTTTTATCAAAATAAAAAAACTTGTTTCGCTGATGTCATTCTTGACAAAAACAATCAAGTATCATGCTGTATTTACTCATGGTACATGACAGAACAGCTGGTCGAGAAAAATGGAGTCATACTTTAATTATAGATTGAGTTATTTAAATAAAAATGCAATATAATTGTTCTTTAATTGGTACATATAGTTTGTGTTTGAAATCTGTTATGGTTTGAGTCAGTTAAATATAGATGCAGTTCGTGTGAAAATGATTAAGATTTGCACTGTAGTAGTTATTGAGTTGCAGTCTGAACATATAGGTAGAGTACATGGTTTTAAATTCAGTGGTCGTTTGTTTGATTCATGTTTGGTGCAGATTCTACTTTTCCTTAAAAATAAAATATTTGTTATCAATCTGCCTCTGTAGAGGGTGATATTGGCAGCTCTTTGTAGAAGGGTTAATGAGTATTTATCATAGGAAAGCTGGTAATGTGAGTTGTCTATCATATAACCTTTAAGCAGAAACGGAGATGAGTAAAATATCACATATAGTGGTCATTAATTGTGTTAATTTCTATTTAGTTTAGATGATTGTTTGTTTGTTGGGTTTAAAGCCGTAACAACACATTGTATGGGTTATATCAGCGGCAGTCAGTCAACCTACTCACTCCTGGAAAGGCTAAATCTCTGGATTTAGCTGTTAACCAACTACTAAGCACATACTTTCGTCAGTGACTGACGACAGTTACTGCCCTACATAATTAGAATCATTGGTAGGAGGGAGAATGGCCATAGAAATAATTTCATGACCAAGCTCCACAAAGTAAGCTCCTATGGGAATCGAACTCACGAACTTTCTATCAGTAGACTTGAGTGCTACCTACTGAGCTAGCCCGGCAGCTACTTTAGATGAAACAAATATGTTATAGTTGATAATACAAGTTGCACAAATATATACATGTATCAAAGGATCAGTTCAAAACCTATGTCTACATCCTGCAATATTTTCATGTAATAAAACTACTTTGTTACATTGACCTATAATAGTGATGTTTCAGTGAGTCATTCATATAGCAGAATTATAACCTGGGGACATTACAGAAATTTCAAAATTTATAATTTTCACCTGATATTCAGTCAAAGCTATTAAATTCTCATTAACCTTGATTAATTTTCAATTTGTTGAAGTATTTGTACACATCATGACTAATCTCTGTCATTAAGGTGGTGCATTATTATTGCACTAAAATTACTAAATCATTCACAGTGAAAAATTGTTGATGGAGATTTACCTTGTATTGAATTCAACCACTTTCAAAGTTATCAATAGAAGCTGATTTTGTCAATGTCTTTATATCAAATGAGGTTTTAATGTGATTTTATAAAATGTGCCTCTAAGATTAATGGAGTAATACACAAGGAGGATCTACTAGGGGGGGAGGGTACGGACCCACCCAACCCTGAAATTTCCAAAATGTACCCATCCATGAGTGTATCTTTTTAACTGTTTGCCTTTTTTTAGGTAGCATGAAGCAATATTTCTCTGGCTTGCATACCTCGCCTTTTTGCTTAACATAGATCTAGTGGTAATGTAGATTTCATTTTATGTCGCGTTATTCTGCAAACAGTGTATCATATGGTTGTGATTGGAAAGTTTTAACCTCCCTAGAAAAAGTTTGGATCCCCCTAGGAAAAAAATCCTGGATCAGCCCCTGATACAGAAGTATGCGTTATGTCGCATGTTGTTAATGTAATGTGGCATTTTGTTATAAAAAAAGGTGACAATTAAATTAATTGATTTGATTTGATTGAATCATTCTTTGACTGCATACATCATTTATATTTCATTCACAATAAATTTGTTTAATCACTAATGATAATGTGAATGGACTTTATAAGGTCATGACAAAATTGAGTTTGTTTATTGTCCCTTTTGCTTTTAAATGTCTTTAAATAACCATTTATTTAAATGGAAAATGGTTACAGTTGACTCTGAGTATTTAAATCAGCAGAGACTTAATTTTTTTTCCTTATTCATTTGCTACTGTAAATTTATATGACCTGTTACTCTGACTTGGTCAATACATTTAGAAGTTGTATAACACAAGATTTAGCCCATTTGTATTGGAAGAAAACTTAGGGAATGACAGATCTCAGATTTGAGCCATACAAGGGTCCTGTTTAAATTGCATTGAGCGAAATCTGTCGTTTATTCACCTGAACGCAGTGATCAGAATTAGCTATTGTGGCTTGGTAGATTTTTCTTGTTGTCCACTGTCAAGGGCAGTTCTGGGTTTCAACTTTTCCCTATTAACCCCCTGAGTCAATATTTCTGCTCTTAAGTTTCTCACTTCATTTGCCCTCAGGTTAGTAATGTAGGACCAATATAGGCTGTCTTGTTTGATAATTTCACACAAGTGTCAGACTATTTCTTAGTTTCTTACTATTTCTTATTGAGCGCAGGCTCATTATTATGTTTCTTATTGCCTGTTACATCTATATCTCTCAGTAGCTGACAATGGAAGCCATATGGAGATAATAAACAAGTGTCATAGTTGCCATGGTTTCATGTTTCATTATAATCTGATATAGTTAATGAATGAAATATTTATTTTATTAATTGATTCCTATTACCCTACTTTCAGTAAATAAATGAACAAATCTCTTATGCTGAATGCCATAGACTGTTTCATGTACAATGTATAATGTAAATAAATTACCTGCAATGATATTAACGAGTCTTAAATAATTAATAGAATTAATTAGAGTATCTTTTAATCTATATAAACAGAACATTATACTAAATGTAGGTGGATTAATTAGATTAAATGGAATTGATCTAAATAGATAATGTCTGGAATTTTATTGTCTTTTATAACAGAAACAGAGCAGCACAGTGCAGCTATTTAGACCAGACTGACTTGTATGCAGATTGTTTATGTGTACTTTCTTTTATTTCACTATTAGGCCACAACAAATTGATGATATGTTCTATGGATTTTTCTGGAAAAAATGGGGTGCGCGAGCAAAGAAAAAAAATCTTAATTCTGATGCTTTATAAAGTGGTTTGAACAAATTATATATTAATATGAGCGAGCGAGGAAGTAATATTTTTTTGTAAAAACTGTCAAAGTTAAAGGTGCAAGCAAATTCATAGAACACAATTATGATCAACTTGTTGTGGCCTTATTTTGTAAAAATGAAATAATGTTTTACTAATATTAAATTATGTTAGATTGAAACCAAATAATTGTGAAAAAAGTATTTCAAAATGTCACTCCCTATAAATGATATGATTTATTGTTTATCTTGGTCCATATGGTAAACTATTTTGTGGCTTTTTTTCTACCTTTTCTTGGATTAAATAATGAAGAAAAATCTAAAAATCTGCCAAAAAATCAGTTGTCTAGAACATGATGTTGTTATTGGTTGCCAGTGAGTTCAATGTGTTGTCTGATTTTTACTGATATTTGATGATTTGACCTTCTCTAGTTATCAATTCTAATTGATGTAACTTTCAGTGTTGTCATAGATATACTATGTTATCATTCACAAGCGGGCAGCACCATGTTGCTCAATGAACTGTGTAGGCTGTCTGACTGGTATCATTGATTCAGTTAATTATGGTTGTATTGTCCATTTTTTCTCAACTGTCAAAGCTTGAATAATTTCACGGTGACTGAATGCATTGTTTTTGTACTGGCGGCTTAATTGTTATTAAAATTTCTTGACTAAACATATCATACGGCATAAGCAGCTTTACTCGATCATAATACACACTTTCGGAAACTTATGGATGTATTACGACAATAAGTTTACCGTTTACACGCATTCACCGTGAAATTATTCATGTTTTGACAGTTGAGAAAAAAACGAACTATAATACTTAAGTATACTAGTTACTATTATGTGTTTATTTCTTCTAGCTTTTCAGTGATAAAGTGGAATTCCCATAATGCCTATTGACTGTCATCATTTTATTGATAAACCTTAATAAAACTTAATCACTTTCATCCATTATGCCATATTTATCATTCTGTGTGCATTATATGAGTACAGCAGCTTTCTATAATAAAAAGTTTTCTTGAGAGTGAGCTATTATCTCCCTTTAATATAAAAATGGTGTTATTTTTAATTTGTCCATGCAAATAATAGTTAATACATGTATGTTCAATAAAACCTGACATGGTGGAAACATAAAAAAGTACAATGTACACTGATATACCCAAGAAATTTTCTTTGGCCATAAACACAGTTTTGTATTAGCAGGGGGAATCCTACCCTAAGCTAAGAACTTATACCTTTGAAATTATCTTGGTTAGATCATTAGGCTATCAGTAATCTCCCATGGTTTTAGTATACACCTGTTGAGTAAGTTATCACATGTTATATCATAATGAGATGTCAGTGTAACACCTTACTGGGTGGGGTAACTTTATAGGTTTCAAATTTATTATTCTTTTTTCTGGTGTAGTAAGCCTGTTTTATCGTAGACATAAGGATTTGAGAACATGATTAAGTAAAGTCAGCTGGGGTCACTCAGGGACAAGTCATAGCATTTGTTAGCAAATAATGATTTGATAAATACATGTGTATATAAAATTCCCATTATTTTTACATTTGGATCTCAATCAACTAAGGTTCATGAGCATGATTCATTAACTGTGCAAGAATTGAAATCATGAACTGGGATGTCCATGAACAATGGTAAAGTTGTTGTTCATGAACTATTCATGAACCATGGCCTCCCCAGGACATCATCTCCTAAATCTGGCTGAATAGAACTTGTAGACCTTCACTGTAATGTCATACCAGACAATAACAGTTGAAATCTGACTCCAGTCAAACATTGTTCTCAGTATTTATAATGCTCTGTATTTACAGTACCAGTGTATATTTCTTTCTGTTTCTACATTTTCCCACAATAAAATGACCACAACCTATTTTTAATGAGGTGTTAAATGTTTGGAATTAGTGCACAGCAATAATTAGGGTTTAGTTGCCATGGAAACATGAAAAACATGTTTTTGTTCCTGATGATAGTGATAGCCATCCATTACTTCACATTGCTGAAGTTCTAGCTACAAGTATAATTATTTATTCTCTTGGTGTTGTCACTTACAATAATTGTGTCATTTTGTTTGGTGTCAGTTTTTATTTTATTGTTTAATTGAAGCCATTAGTCTTGTGTCTCATTTAGACTTCCACTTTGTCTTCAACATTATTTATATGGTTGATACTCTTTCTTCAAAATGACTCATAGTCATAGTTTGTAGAATGCAAGTCTACTGATTGAAGGGTTGTGGGTTTGATTCCTGGGTAAGGTATACTTTCAATGAGTTTTGTTATGAAATAACTTCTTTGGCCATTTTCCCTCCTACCACTGATTCTTAATCATGTAGGACAGTTGTCAGTCACTGACAGAAGTATTATGTCTCAGTAACTGATTAACAGCTTAGAGTCCCAAGATTTTCCCTTCAATGAATTGGTGAGTTGATTGACTGACCAATGTGATAAGACCTATACAATGTGTTGCTATGTGCTTATTCCAACAAAAATCAAATGTAAATTGTCACGGAAGGTGTTGAACTTACCTTGTATTTATTTGTTTAACATTCAAATTTCATTCATAACGCCTGTTTGATATTTAATGTTGTTAATTTTTTGCTAGTTTGTTACGCTATTAACTTTGTCAATTGCTGGGCGATGTTAAATTGTCATGTTTTAGTAGATTGCTCATTATGTAACTAATTAACAAAACCTTCAAATCATGTTGTATCATCTATTTTCAAGCATCCAGTAAACAAGTTGCTGGTTCAGTTTTTTGTTCACTTTACAGCTTGAATATTAAGGTTGCAGTATGACGATGATGTCTATATTTCTATATTCTGTACAGTTTTAAATGAAGTAATTTGTTCTGCTTGGTTTGTCTTGATCTTAAATTATTTAGTTTTATATTAACTGTCAAACATAGTGTCTATATAAAACACTATCATTTAAAATATATTGCGGGTTTAACAAAAAACAGATACATGTACAACTTGCTCTTTTCTTATATTGAGTTATGACCTTTTTGCACTAAACACATGATATGAGTCTAGAAATGTACAGTGATACAATATTTGGAGTCTAAATACATGCAGTCTGATTAAAACCCAATCTAAAATCCTCCGCTCGCTTACTCGCCAATTTAAGATCTGGTCATTTTGTTATGAGTGCCACGTTTAGGTGACCTTTTAAGGATCTGGCTATTTTGTTATGAGTGCCACGTTTCGGTGACCTTTTAAGGATCTGGCTATTTTGTTACGAGTGTCACGTTTAGGTGACCTTTTAAGGATCTGGCTATTTTGTTACGAGTGTCACATTTAGGTGACCTTTTAAGGATCTGGCTATTTTGTTATGAGTGTCACGTTTAGGTGAACTTTTAAGGATCTGGCTATTTTGTTATGAGTGTCACGTTTAGGTTAATGAATACGAAGTACATGTATATGGCATGCTGATATTTTTTATCATCAGAAAAGAATGCCATATTTTTTACATATTCATAATGTATGGGCTTATGCATGTACAGTCCTTGTTATACATTTTTGTCATTCTCAAAGGCATTACTTGTTGTGTGCATGTTGGAATCTTAGAAATTCTATGCATTATTTACTGGTAAAATGACATACAATGTACTACAATATAGCACAGTATAGTTCCTCTACAGACCACCAATGGTGCAACATCATGCAAATTTTAATTATTGTTTTTTACCGAAATTACTTAATGTAAGAAGAACAAGGTCCCTGTTTTAAGACCGATCTGCTACAGTGCAACCTCTCCTAAACAACACCCAGACTAATGTAGGCTGCTGTTCAGAGGTTGTTGCTCTGCTGAAATAACATTCAATTGAAATTATGCCTAAGGGATTATCAAAAGTAGTTGTTGTGTAGAGGATTCATTCTTTAGAGGGCAGCTCTGTTGAGGTTATACTGTATTGAGACCAATGATTTAGATGGTCCTAATAGTGGAACTTTACTGTATTTTTTTCATTGCATGTGAAATTGCCTGTATATAAATTTAAATACTTTACAGTCAATATAGTGACATCTTATAAACTATAAAAAATTCAATTTTTATAATTACAGGAATATTAAAGATGAACATTTGACTGTTAGGTTGTTTAACACACAATGATTGATGTCCTAGATGTTGACCTGTAAAAATGACCATGAAGTAAGTATGATTACCTTTGAATATTCATGAAAATATTACTCCAAGCTTTCTTTGTTTCTCTGGTTTCTGACTTCAGTGAAACATATTTGGTATTCATTATTGTATTCCAATATTCATAAAGCTCGACTGCCTAATTTTGATTTGAGATCCAATTAAACTCCACCGTTATAGTTGACATATGGTTTATGATTAGTTTGATTATACTTGAACTTTCTGTTTTTCTTAATTTTTATTTGTTTCAAACTTCAGTTTATTGACCAATAAATAGTTTAGCAGACAGTAGTGAGGGTATTCCCCTTCCTCTCCCTTTGAATTTGTTAGAACATTTTCAAATATTGCTGAAGATGGTATTCAAAATTACTTTTGAGTAACACTGGCTCTGGAATAAAACTTTGGTTGCCCCCACTGAGCTTGGGAAAAAAGTCTTGTTGAGCCATTACCCCCCTGGAAGTATTGATTCACCCCATGATATTATGTAAAGATGATATAACTTGAGGATTGAATCTTAATCAAGTTGGTAATGAGTTCTTGCTGTAACTTGTTAAAAATACTGGAATATTGGTGAACACTTATAGAATATTGTTGACATGGTGATAGTTGTCATCATTATGAAGATTGTTGATTCTATACTGATGTAACTTACTGTCTGGTAGATACTGAGTTACTTCAGTTTGGCTCCCAATATTGATCTACTGTAAAGGTCTCTGTTTACAACAAAATTGGGTGTGAACGTGGCAGATTTTCTCATTTTTTTTGCAAGGTTGAACAGAGACAAGATACATTTTGTGTATATGATAATACAAATTGGCAGATATTTTATTGATCTATAATTTATTACTCTCCGACTATTTACCATCTAGAATATTTAACTAAGTTAATAGCTCGGAAATAATTAACAAAAAATATACAGTGTGGATTTATGAGTTATACTGTGATGATATTTCAAGTTGTTTTGTACAAGTGTGCATGCTGTGTGTACAGTGGATATAGATATACAATATAAAATTTGATACAAAATTCTATTCATTGGCAAGCTGTCTTTTATTGTGAATATTTATGTGATAATTTTGCTCATTATTTAAAACTATTCATGTGTGAGACTGGGTGTACAATATTTTGTCACATGTACGCTGGTAATGTTGCAAATTGTCAACATTTATCTATGTACTAATCATTCAATTTTCTGGATTTAATGTTAAGGTAAACAAATTTACTTATACCTTATTAGTTTCGTTTAGTTTTAAATATTTGTTGCTTATCAGTAAAAAAATAAAAAAATTACCAATAGAAAGTATGATTAAAATGGGGAAATTAAATATCAATGTTTCACTGTGTTGGTAGAGGTTGTCAGCTCCATGTGAAAGAGTAATATCTGGTTTGGTGAACTGGTCACCATACATATCCTGGTAAATTGTTAATAAACAATGAAAAATAGTAATCAAAGACAGCACAACTAACTGTTGCATCCAACTTAAGTTGTTATTTCACTTTATCTCTATTTGACATTGGGATTATGAAATATGTAGTCTTTGTTATTTCATGTGTTTATTTTATGCTGATGTTGTAAACTTGATGTAAAGAGATAGGTTTGACTAATGAAGTAGCATCAAGTTAAAACCTATAAATTGTATAGATTGTCACATTTTCATACTCTTAAGTTTCACGTCATAGCCACTTGCTTCAAGTGCAGCTCTCTGATTACTGATGCATTGAATAGAGTATTTGTCTCCGTGAAATCAGTGTGAAATGACAGCTGACTGTTTGCCATCTTTGATTACAAAAATATGAAATTTGAATCCTGGTGCACTCTATACTTAATTGGTTTCAATTCAAAGTGTTTCTTTGAGCTTTTGTAAAGTAATTAATGTTGAAGTATTGAAGTATTTTACTCTCCTACTTCATGTGACAACATGTAAAACAGCATACAGGTTGCATGTATTGTATATCAAAATGGGATTTTAGAAATGATTCATTAATTAATTCAGTCTATGAAATTAGTGGGTGTCCAGTTGCTTGGGACAAGCACATTTTAGTTTGGGCTACTAACAATTTTCTTTTTGCCAATGCGAATGAGTTATATACTAGTGCTTGTTCTTACAATGATCTGTTTAGACAAGCACTTTTATATCCTAATTTTGTAGACTGTAATTATAATTCTGATGTCTCATAAAGTATTTATAGTGTGTTGTTAGGACTATACTTCTGTTATGCAGCAAATGTCCTCTATTATTGGACTATCAAAATCGATGGAATACTTGTGGAATAGTCTTACTATTGAAACTTTATTTCTTCCCAAATTAAGCATTTGGCATCCCATAATCATCATCAAAAATCTCATGATTTTGAAATAATTAAGGGTCATCATGGAATTTTATGGTTGTGACTTTTGTTTGTAAGTCCTCTTTCTTGAAACCAGGTAGTTGTCATTTATTATGACCCCATGTTTCTTGAATCATTTTGTCCTGTACACAAAGGTTTTTAATTTTAGTGTATTTCCTCTTATTTCTATATTTTCTAATACATTTGTAACATGCTAGAAGCCAACAGTAATTTCAATGGTCACCCTTTCCACCACTAACTTCATTTCTGACTGTAAAAACTGACTTACAGCTTCAGACTGCAAGATTTGTATGTGATACATGTATTTACCCAGTCACTTGTCTGAGTCACACTTAGATAATTATGTTTCTTCTTTCCTTATTTTCTTTTTACTAGCATATTCATAATATCACCAAATTGTTTTGTCATACAAAATGACTTTGTTGGTGCAAGAACTAAAGAGCAAAAAGTTGTAAGTGGTTCTATTTGAGTATGCACTTACACTATTTTACTCTTAACTCTTTGTACCATTCTATCTCTATGCTCTGTTACAGACACAAACAATCTTTAAATTAAATAGCCAATTATCATAATGTAAAGTACAATGTTTGTTCATTATGTATGTTTAAGTAATATGTAAATATTTGAGAGATTTTTCCCTTTGTCTATTTATCTTTGTCATTATATTTCGTAATTAAATTGTTTCCTTTTGCATTTATTTACATAAAAATATCTCATTTTCTGTTTCTATGCCATGAAAGAACAGAACAGAACAGAACAGATTATTTATTTCAGTAACATATACAATTGTATCTAGTTTCAAACAAATGTATATAGACAATGTACGAAAGATTGCCTTTGTCTTTGTCCTTTTCAATTTAGTAATTTAATCATTTTGCTTTTATTTAGTATTTTGCATATAAAGGCATCTTTTCCTTGTTTAACCAGTTGTTCACCTCTATTTCACAGTTTTGTGTACATAGACTATTGTGTTAAACATTTATTTACATGAAAATAATCATAGTTTTGTACGTCACACAAGTTAATGATCTAGGTGTCTTTCTTTTATCAATTAGTCAGAATCATAGTTGAAATCCTTTGACAGTTTGATGTGACAAAATTGACTCAGACTGTAACAAGATTGTATGTTGTTATGGTGTTTGATAGTATGTTGGGTTGATTGCTTATAACAGATGTATTTGTCATGTTTACAAGCTTGCAAACATGAAATAGTCATTTACAATTATTATTACTGTTACTGGTATGCTAACCCTGGTATGGTACGTACTGCTTTAGTTACCTGAATAAACAGTTATCGGTACTTACTTTGTGTTTACTATGTTTGAAATGTATTTTCTGCTGGGTTAAGCGTAGGATATATAAGGAGGACACAATTTCTATTGATATTATTTAAGATCTTCGGGCAGTGTAGAGAAAGCTGAAAGGTAAAAACAGCTCTTTTATCCCTCCCACCTCCTGCTCTGCCCTGTGGATGACATTTGGGGTGCAGGTTACAAAAAAGACTAGTGCTGTTTGGCAACTTGTTTCATTAGGAGCAGGCGTGACTGAGAGGCTACAACATTGGACTGGTAATTATTGGATAGCCATAATCTATCTCTTTGTTTCCTTGAGCAAATAAACTTTATCCTACTAGCTTAGTACTTAGCGACCACTAAAGCAGACTCTAATGTGATCAATCTTAGTTGTAAGAACTTGTTTCACAATTAACCTAAAATTTATTAGTATTATGAACTTGTTTTGTAATGTGAGCTGTATTTGAAATCACAAAAACAATTGCAGATAGCTCTTATTTAGTATGAGTAACGTAATTCTTGCCTCACAGCTGTTTAGTTACAGATGCTGGTTGACCTTAATATACAATTTTAAGACTATTAAAGTTGACTTGACACTAACTGTTATCAATTGTTTTATATTGCTACAAGATGACATACTGGACACATAATGTGACTTATGTCAGATGATGTCACTGTACACTAAAATAACTGGCTTGTCTCAGGGTTGTCTTCAGTCTGTTCTTTCTTTCATTATTTGTTTCTTTTGAGATAGAGGGTCCATTTTATTAGCTGGATTTTTCAATGAAAAAATGGTTAATAGTTTAGGAAAACATGGGCGAATGGGAGGATGGGCGATCGGGCTCAGGCGGTGTTGTTAACAATTGCATTAAAGTTTTCAATTTAGCATATATTTCTGCCATTTATTGTCCGATCTTTATGAAACTTCATACAATGCTAACATGGCCATGTGTTGAACTAAATTAGAAAGTAACCATAACTCTACCTGGCTTTATCATGGATTATTTCCCTTTGTAGTTTTTGCGTTAAAGTACAAGTGCTACTTGTATAATATACATTTAGTGTTCGACTCTACCAGTAACAGTGTTCCAGGATTCCGAGGATCAAAAAAACTTACGAGGAACCCTAGTGATTCTCAGCTAGGGATTCCATAAGGATCTTTGAAAATTGCCATGAATTGTTTATTACAATTAGTGACTGCAAATCTGTATCAAAATTGTTTGTCTTTTATTGGAGAAATCCCTAACATTAAGGAGGAATCACCAAGTAACTGACTTGGGATTCCTTCGAGTTCCCTGGTAACAACAGTTAATGTCAATCCCAGACATTTAAATATCTTTCACATTCAAGTTGACTTTCCCATTTACTAGACTAAAGACAAAATACCCAATGGCTATGATAATGTTGTCCATATGGAGAGAAGATTTTAAACAACTGATTTATTCATTAGTTGGCCTTAAAATTGTTCATCTATTATTAAAATAAGTGAGTGATAACTTTAAGTGACTCTATGGCTCTTCTATGTACCAAAGGGTATTAGTATAAAAATATCACCATTTAATGGGTCGTAATCTGAGAACATATTCCCCCTACACCTACTATTATACTGTCATTTGTAACAGGTTGTCTTAGCCACTAAATAATTTATTTGATATAAGATCACATAATTGTCTTTACTCCTCTACACATGACAGTACTAGAATCAAGTAATTATGGTAGCTATGGATTAAATGTATAAAATCTCTAGCTAATGCCTTGGTCCTATAAAATCGTGGCTTGTTGAAGACCCGTATGTGCCGACAGCTGTAGGCCGTGGGAAGCCTTGCGAAGCAAGGTGACGGTACGCACATGGCACAAAACAACACTCCAGTACAGAGCCATAGCTGGAAGATATGCAAGTTTAATTCATACTCGGCCACGATTTTGTTAACGATTTGACTTTGAAACTGATACGTGTATCCTGGGCTCATCTCCCGGACCCTTGTAAAAATGTAACAGTCCGTACGGACACACAAGAGTTCGTACGGGTCCTTGTGGAGCTTGATCACATGGTGCCCGTGCGGTGCCCTCAAGGCTACTTTTATGGTTATGGGACTGTAGCTTTAGATTTAAGGTATACAATCCCTGACTAAATTTTGACCTCTCAATTCCTAAGCGTGCTTCCTACCACTTGATCACTACTTGCTACTTCTGTATGCATTAAAATCAGGCATAGGCAGTCTGTAAAATGAATTTTGTATAACATTAAATCATGTCTAAATTCTGTCTAGCCTTTCTATAAGGTTAAGAAATTGAACAATGACTCTCTAACAGTAGAGTTTGAACTTAACAAAGCACTAAGTCTTGTGGATTGTCTGATATTTTATTCATTAAGGCCATATTCTCATTTAAAGTCTGTATTTACAACTTGTATCTAGCTTGTAATTTTTTATGGTGTATCTCTAAAAGATCACTTTACTGTGGTAAAATTGTTCAATAATGCATATTAATATATGATTTTACAAGTCTTGCTTCAAAAAACTTGTTTTTATTCTACATTTTATTGCACCATGAAATCATTTACTCTTAAGTTTATTGCTTATAGCTGCATGCTTTATTATTCACCTCAATACTTCCAAGTTTTTTCATGGGTGTACAAAATTTACAAATTTCCATACAGTTGGTAATTGAAATTCATGTTTCACTGGGAAATGGATATAAATTTAGCTTGTTTTATTGTTTGAAAACAGTTATACACTTCAATCTGTTTCACATCAAGTGTTTTTATTCAAGTTTTACAATTAATAATGTCAGTTTGACACATCTAGATCATCTTGATTAGTGATGGAAAGCTCTTCACTTGATACTAACACACTCTTCATTTAGGAGATAGCACAGCTACTCTTTATATTAGAGATAGTGGGCTCTCCAAATTGGAGGTAACAGGTTCTTCTAAGAAGATAACAAACACTGAATTTGTTTCTTTGTTTACATAAGATTTTTTATTAATTATATTCTCCATAATAATTTAATAACACTACAGTTTTGTATTATGTTTTAAAATTTGTTAGTGCTCACTTTTTATCAACTGATTTTCTAAGGCTACTTGTGTCACTTCCCTAACCAGTTTTCTAGGACTCTTTACTTTTCTTGTTCTTGCTTACACTTTTACATAGAGTAGACATCTTTTCCCTCTAATAAAGTAAAACAGCCATAAGATATTGAATTGCCATGGAAGGTATAACCGACCAAGGCCTTGACCTCCACAATTAAAACTCATGCACTCAAGATCAATTACATTGTACCTGACCACAAATATGGCTGACAAATTGGTGCTGTTCTCTGATATCCAGTTTGTGGTTGATTATTTCATTCAAATAGAAAAAAATCTGGTAATGATTGTTTTTCTGGAAATAAATTTGTTAGAACAAAAACTGGAACAGAACAAATTTATTTATTTTGTTGAGAAAAAAAACATAACATTACAAAAATAAACATGGAAAACATTGAAATATTAGAATCATTTAAAATAATGTTCTTTTCTTGTTGAAATAAAACACTAAATACACAAATATAATAAACAATCATAACATTGTATACAATTTTTATAACTAAGGTGTGTGCATTGATATCTATATTTTACAGTGTGTTGTGATGCTGATATGATAAAAATATGAAATATTAGATGTGAAATATTTATGGTATGATTATTCATTCATATTTGTGCATATGGCTGGCTTATTGTTACATTTTGTTTATTATTTATGCCCAGTTAATGTCTAATGTGAGACATTTATCAAATTCCTATTATTTCCCAGATCAGTTGCATTCTATTCTGTTAACTGTGCAGTTAGATCAATTTATTATTCTCTAAGGCTTAAGGCAAGTATAAACAAATAGTATATCATATGAAAATTGAGTTATATAACTAGCTGGGCAGGTTATCATATTCATTGGCTATCAAGTTATATAATTATTTATATTAATAATTTAATACTTGAATTAATATCATTCTATGTAGTTTAGTATGCATACGAGATAGATCTAATATTGAATGTAGTTTTATATTTCCCTGGGATGAATAGAGTAAAACATATTTTTATTTCTGTTAAGCTTTAAGAGTTAAGAGATCACAGCAATGATCTTATGATCATATCCCAAAAACTATGTTTGGAGGGTATATAGGAGTCATGTGTGGGTAAAAAATCTTGTCTTCTCATTTTCTCAGCACCTATTGTACAGATTTGATTCAAACTTCTTGACAAAGACCTGTTGGGGGTATATCATCACATTCAGTGATTGGTGTAGTTGTGTTTGTTGATTTTGTCTTTCTTAATATTCTGGTTTTTTAGTTAAATTTAGTTAAACTGTACATGCATGCAGTTGATTGATCAAACAAATTTTTATTCCCCAGTCCATGATCTTGAATGTCTCAAGACCTGGTGCTCTAGCATCTTGTTCCTAAGTATACCACTGAAGGTGAGAGGAGAACCCAATTTTCTTATACTATTTGTACTTTGTTTATTTCTATATTGAGTATGGATGTTCACAATGGTTAGGACATCTTTGCTTCTAACTGAAGAAGTTAAGCATTTTGCCTATTTAGTGTCTTTGGTTCTTGAATTTTATAGACATAGTAATACTGTGACAGACCCATCAGTATTTCATGCAGCATAATGGCTGTTAGTATGAGATGACGAACTTAAACCTTAGTAAGTTACCAAACAGAATGAATGATATGTTTGACATACTAGTACATTTATAAATGATATACATACACCATGCTAGGTCTAAGTTGTCTTTAATTGCCTTAAATTGTTTTTTTTCTGTTTGAACATACCAGGTATCTTGGACAATACATTATTGTAAATGATCTTGTTTAAATAAGGAACATTTTTATTTGATTAAAACATTGGCTCAAGTTTATAAATTAAAAATTGACTGGACTTTTATGTCAGTTATTTCTCAGAATATTTGTGCTTAGCAATCACCCACTGGTTGGAATCCTGGTGGTTAAAGCTGGTATCTCCTTAATTCTGAAGGGAATGGTTTAAAATTCCATAACTGTATAAAATGATGAGAAGAATTTCATTATATGTCATGTGAACAGAGTAATACCAGTTTTTTAGACTATAAACATGCATAATATGAATACATATATAAACTGGTTTGATGTGCAAGTTTGCGAATTATATTATTGTTTGACTGCATTAAATCAACTACATGTACATTTATAAAAAGATATTATGTTTAATTGGAGGATGGGTGGAAGGCAGGCCGCCTAGCAGGAAGGGTAATGAGATTCTAGTTTAAAAGAGAGTGACAGTGAAATAGAGAGAGAAAGAGAAAGAAAGAGAATGGGGGGGGGAGTTAGTTTTTAGTTGGGAGATCTTTAATATTAAATTGTGTTTTATCTTAGCAGACCACATTTATACCAATCTCTCATACAGAGTTGTCGATCCTTACAGTGATCTTTATCTCTGTTAACGTCTCGAAAGTAGTCCCAAACACGTGATCGTTTAAAACGATCATGTGACAATTTTTGAATTTTATCCAAACGCAACAGACAAACTAAATAACAGATCACCTTTCTTGTCTTGTAGATGTTCAAAGGCTTGTCGTTGACAGTCCCTTAGCACTAAATTTTTGTCATAATTTTTAGCAATATCATCTATTGTTGACATTTTTTGCGGATGAGTAAAAAAGCCAAATTACTCAGAATAGGAAGACGTTTCACAAGAAAATAGTTCTTGTAAATATAACTCTTTAAAAATTGGATTTCGCCTGTAATAAAATTATATTTCACGTAAAAATTTGAGATAATATATATAAAAGACGAATTACGCTTTAGATACAAAATCTAAATTATATTACTATTTTACAAGAATCTTGTAAAACCCGAGACGTTTACAGAGATATAGATCACTGCAAGGATCGACAACTCTGTATGAGAGATTGCATTTATACATAAGATTATTTTGTGTTTTGTTCTGATACATTATGATTGTGCCATTTGTTTCATTCTATGATTGTTTGATAAAGATGATGATAATATAATTGAAGAATAACTTAGTGTTTAGGAATGGAGGACTTATCGTAGCATATTTATACAGTGCAACCTTTCTTGAACAGCACATTTTGGGAGGGACTAAAATGTATTGCTGTTCAGAGGTTGCTACTCTGCGGAGGTTAAATTCAATTGAAATAACTCCTGAGAGAAATATCAAAAGCTGTTTCTGTTTTAAGAGGATTTTATTTCTACTATTTCAATCATCAATATGAGAAACTTTTTTACACCAATACACATGTACTTATCAATATTTGCCTGAGGTAAAAGCCAGAAAAAATCATCTTTTTATCCCAGCTGATTACATGTACTATTGAGCTGTATGTTTAATTTTATTTGATGTCCATGTGTCCATACTTCAAACTGTCAATAGCCTTTTAATGGAATTAATTCTTTGATGAGTTTAGAGTACTCATGGCTATCTTAAGATTAGAGAGATTTTCATTATCTGACCTTAGTATTTGACCATTCATCTCTTTAACCTCCACTACTTGCCTCGCTTTGAAAAGCCAGTTGTAAATTCATCAAAATTTTAACTGTTTGAATGATGGTCTTGTATTAAATTATCATGTATTATTTGAGTTAAGAATTCTTTGCAGTCTTAATATATAACCCATGAACCAAGGGTTAGGCCAAAGTCCTAGACTATTGGCTATTGATTCACCTGGCTTGTGAAAATTATTTTTTTACATAGAACCGGCTACATGTAGTTGATATTTGTGAATAATTTGTGCTCAAATATATTAGCTAGATTGTGAGAGAAATTCTTACAACTTTAATTAATCACTCTTGAGTCCTCTTTTTGTCCCCCCAGTATTGAATAGGATAAAGTTGCTAGCCAACCCAAACAACAAGGTGGATGTTGAATGTGATTTGAACCTATAGGGAGCTTGCAACCCTATGGTAACCTATCCATACTCAAAACCACTAGGCCATGCACCATCCTTTATACTTAAATATAGGAGCAGTGGTCCAATGGTAGTATGTGCACTTAGGGATCGAGAGGTCCCAGGTTTGATCCCCATTAGGTACATTGGGCTAATGTCCTTAAGCAAGGAATTAACTTACAGTTGTTCCACTCCACCTAGGTGAAAATGGGAACTGTGAGGGATCACCTTCCTGAAGCCATTAGGTGATTTCAAAGATCAAGGGTTATTGTACTAGATTGTAAAGTCAGCTGTGTCTGTGACATGTATATTGAAGCAGACTTTAAACTGCACTTTTAACTTTAATAGCTCAGATTGGTGCAATGAAAACTGTTAAATTTGTTGAAGCCAATTGAATTCTTATTTTATGATTAACTTATCAGTGTTGTTTTGTATTTTCAGATAAATGAATGATTAAATGGATAGATATTGGTATCTGTACATGACCTCTACATGAATGACCTTCAAAATAATGGAGAAGAAAAGGAGAACAGAGAATTTGAAATATTTAACATCAAAGTAATTATACCCATGTTGAAGGTCATTGATGGAATATTATCCAGTCTACAGGAACTTTGTATACAGTCGATCTCTGTGTACAAAATATTTACAACTCTTTGAACTGATCCACTCAAAGAAACAAAATGGTGACCTCTGGGGTCATATTTCTGTGTTCAGTCCTATTGTGCCATTCAACTTTGGGGTATAAGCAATCCAAAGATGAGATACATAGAATCACTAATGTGGGTGCTGCTACACAAGAAGAAAATGATATACTAGATACTGGGATACTTGTAAAACGTGCAATAGGTGACTATAATGAGATTGGAGGTAATAATGATAATGATCCCAATAACAGAGGTATGATTACAACTGAAGAATCTAATATAGTAGAGTATGGTAACCCTGGAACTGACACTGATGGTAATATTAGTATGAAATCCATAGTAACAAGTACCTCAGACTCTGGTGATAATACTGCTACAAATAACTCTGAGACCATGAATTACAGTTCTAATTTAAATACAACAAGTGATAATAACCCTGTTAACAACACTACTGATTTAGTTGATGTAACTGTTAACAATGATAATGTCACTGATGCTATTAATCCTGATATTGTAACAAGTACTTCTTCTAGTGCAATGATACCAAGTGGTAATAATACTATACCACAAAATACGAGTGTGCCTGATCTAATTACTGGAATAATGGTAAATAATCAAACTCAAAATTCAACTAAAGCAATTGATGACATAACCTCTGCAGAAAGTGCAAATGGAGATACTATGACTTTAAATCAAACTCAGCCACATACCACTTTACCTACTGTATTCCATCCTGCTTCTGAAAGTATTGTGAATGATAATTCAACAGTTCCTGGTACTTCAGAATACAATACAATAATCCCACAAACTGAAAATAGTTCACTACCTTCAACTGTGGCTTCAAATCCATCTAAAACTTCTGTGACTAACTCTTCAAAACCTGCAGAAACTGTTACAGCTAGTTCTAATGAAATACCAGAAACAACTAATGCAGAAAATTTTAGTGAAATTAACAATGTAACTAGTGAAAATGATAGTGCATCTACAACTGTAGGAGCAAAGATTAATGGGACCATACATGACAATGCAACTGAATCAGTAGAAACTAATGTTGATATTACCACAAACAATAATGTGCCAGTTAATACAAATATGGGGCCAGTAATTAATACAACTAGTGTTCAACCTGTTACAGCAATAGTTCCTGATGTCACAGAGACAGCAAATAATATTTCAGCTAATATATCTGGTTTAAACACAACTAGTACCACACCTGGAATTGTTAAACCAAGTACTACATCCAAACATTCAGATGAAGTAGCAACTACTGAAAGAACTATTGTTGTGACTGTACCTGTTATAAGTAATACAACTACAGTGTCTGTAAACATGACAACTAGAAAGGCTATATCTAACTCAACAGAGATACTTACAAATATGACCACTGAAACCAATGGTACTACAGTCAAACCATCTCTCTATCCAGAAAAGAATGTTACAAATTCAACTACTGGTGATGAAACTTCTTCAGAGCCAAATGTTAATCCAGAGGTCACCTACCCTGAGCCAAGTTCTGAGCCTGAAGTTGTCTCCCCTGAGCCAAGTTCTCAGCCTGAAGTTGTCTCCCCTGAACCAAGTTCTCAGCCTGAAGTTGTCTCCCCTGAACCAACTTCTCAGCCTGAAGTTGTCTCCCCTGAACCAAGTTCTCAGCCTGAAGTTGTCTCCCATGAACCAAGTTCTCAGCCTGAAGTTGTCTCCCCTGAACCAAGTTCTCAGCCTGAAGTTGTCTCCCCTGAACCAACTTCTCAGCCTGAAGTTGTCTCCCCTGAACCAAGTTCTCAGCCTGAAGTTGTCTCCCATGAACCAAGTTCTCAGCCTGAAGTTGTCTCCCCTGAACCAAATTCTGAGCCTGAGGTTATCTCCCCTGAACCAAGTTCTGAGCCAGATGTTGACTCCCCTGAACCAAGTTCTGAGCCAGATGTTGCCTCCCCTAAACCAAGTTCTAATCCAGATGTTGCCTCCCCTGAACCAAGTTCTCAGCCTGAGGTTATCTCCCCTGAACCAAGTCATAAGCCCGAAGTTTTCTCCCCTGAACCAAGTTCTGAGCCTGAGGTTATTTCCCCTGAACCAAGTTCAAAACCAGAGTTAACCTCCCCTGAGCCAAGTTCTGAGCCTGGGAATGATGGAAGTGATTCAGAATCTGGAGACAAAGTGGATCCTGAAACTGAGCCAGAAGGTGAAACTGAGCCAGAGGGCGAGACAGAACCAGAGGGTGAGACAGAACCAGAGGGTGAGAATGAGCCAGGCTCTGAAGGTGAACCAGAGAGTGAAAAGGAACCTAAACCAGAGTCAGAGTTAGATGCATTTGCTGAACCAGGACCTGACTGGAAACTAGCAAAAGAAATGTGGCAAGAAGCTTGGGAATTCCATATTTACTTTTTCGGAATAGCTTTTGCAGTTCTTGGAGTGTATTGTTTCATTACGTTGATACGTCTCTGGGACATGGAGCATTTAGTCAGCAAACATTATTTTGTAACTTTGAATATATTAGTAATACTAGTGTGTATTCTGAGATCTACTTACTTGTTATTGGATGCTTACAACTCATCAGGCACATTTCCAGTTGGTGTGGACTACTTTATGTATAGTACTGCCTTTCCTTGTTTAACTGCATTGTTCAGTATATTATTTTACTCACTACTTCTTGCTACAAGAGTTCGTGTTATGTCCAGCAAAGTTCAGAAACTTTGGGTGCTATTAGTTATAGTTATTTTACATTTTGTTTTGTCAATAGTGACAGACATTGTTGTTGGTGTCTTCAGTTCTGCTTATATTCTAATTTTAGTCTGCCAAGTGTTCTTTATAGTTTGGGGATTACTTATGTTCATTGGATATTTATTCTTATTTCGTAAATTATATAAAGGTGCTTTACTTCATCAGAAAAACCTGGCTGGTTTACAGTATGAACACAAAAGTCCAGTTTTACATGGACATGGGTACCAGTCTAAACCAAAACATAAATATACCTTTGGATTAGCGGTTAAGTTTACATTTGTGTCTGCTTTCTTTGGTATAGCCATGGTAGGCTTTGAACTGTATGGAATATTTGGAGTGTATGGGGTATTAAGAGCTGCTTCAAAGCCAGAACCATGGCCTTGGTGGACATATCATGTCATCGTCAGAACTCTAGAATTTCTCATGTGTTTAAGTTGTACATTTGTAGCTAGTCAACCCTTACGATATAAAGTAAGTAAAAAGTCCAATCACAGACTGTATCATTATTGTTTACCATGTAATATGTGCTGTTATCCCTCTAGTTTAGATACTAATGAAACATTTAGTTCATCTGGCAGTATCGACTGTATAGTGTCAGAAACTGATCATATAAGTTGGTTAAAAAAGATGAAAAATAAAAAGACACCATCTCCTCACCAGGCTCCTTACCCTCCACACACCGCGGAAAAATATTCAGATCCTGATGCCACATTATTAGTAAGGAAGATAAAACGTTCAAAGCCATCAATGTTAGTTGTAGAAGATGGCTTTGTTAGAATTCGACGAGATGATGAAATTTTACCATCTAATCAGTTTGAACTGGATACCTATTCTCAGTCATCACATTCCAGTGCTAACAATATGACCGGTTTAGAGAATACTAATACGGGTGTGTTAAATAATGTAGTGAATTCAAACTATACTGGTCATAGTGCTCCAAATAATGTTCATACCAATGTGCCTGGAATTAATTTCGATAATTACATTCTTCAGGGTAATTTTGCTAACTCTAGTGTCCCTTCAGATAATGGTAATAATAATGATGACGATGATGATACCGATATTGATATCGTTGTTACTGAAAGTGAACATGAAAGTGATGATAATGAAGTGACTGCAGGTGGTGCTGAAAGCAGTAGAGAATCTTCTAATAAAAGTGCTGATATATTTAGACCTTTATCTATGATTGATTTTGCTGCTAGTATGGAATCAGAATTAGATCGGGCATTTCATTCCAGCTGTGTCGAGGAAATTGATTTAATATCACATAATAGTCTTCCAGCATCACTAGAAGGCTGTAGTTCTGATTCTAACAATGCATATAATGAACCAATGTATAATCATTATTTTGACAATGGTGGAATGGCAGGCACCACTTATCAAGATTGTAATAACTATTCTTCGGATTCAGCGGATGATAATTCTAGATCAAGTGCTACAAGACTGTTACATAGCCCTGTCAGAAGATGTAAAAGTGATGATACGTCATGTCTTGCTCCACCTAAATCTAAACATTTCGAAAAAAATAAATATTTCTCTTTATCAAGAGTGGATACTATAGCACAGGAAGACATTAAATATACCGAGTTATAGTGATAAAAATGATGAATTGAAATTTCTAAGTGAAAATATGCTGATGTTTGAATTCTATTTACTCTTTTGATTTGATAATAAGTATACATAATCATTAAGTTCAACTCGCCTATGCCTTATTATTCTATTTTAATTTACAAAACTTGATTTTTTGTGTTAAAAAATATTCATTTAGGTGTAAAAATGTGAGTTCTGAGTCCATATCATTTATGTAGAAACTTTTAAACAAAAGCATTGTTGATACCATCACAGGCATGACAGGTTTTAGTAGATCAGTTTTTTGTATACATTGTACTTCAGAAATATTTATTTCAAATTTGAGGAAGTCTTACGTAAACTACAGTGCTTATGTATTAAACAAGGCTTTTTTTATTAGCATTAGTAACTCTTATACATGTTCATCCATTTTCAACTTTGTTTTTTGGTTTTTTTTTGCAATATTTTAATGCAATACATTGTACTGTATTTAAGTTCAGGTCAGGACCTGAGTATACATGTATATATGTACATCACTCAGGTATATACATGTATACTTATATGGTAAATCCATTTTTATCATCAAAATGTTAGAAAACAACCTCACATTTAAATGAAATAATATACATTACACACCAAAAGTTTGGAGTCATTTTCACTTTGTAGGCCTACTGAATAGCTTTAAGCTATAATTTGATTACTGTTTATTTTAAATGCCTCTTAGTTTTGCTTCATTTTTAGTTATCAGCATAATTATAACTGAGACTACAAAAATAGCAAAAACACTATGTTCTGGAAAATAATTACAATACACATGGTTTGGAGGCTTTAGGATGTAAGATGCTGAATCCTATAAATGTGTTGCATTCTTGAAATTTGTTTTCATTTTATCAAAAACTATACTTTTACATATTAAAAATACTGATTTTACTAATATTATCTTCTAAATACAAGAATTGTTTTGAATTTTTTATGTCCCCAAACTTTTGGTGGGTACTGTACATTATACAATGTTGTATAATGTGTTTTAATAAATGGTGAATGTTATGGTCATAATACAGTGCCCACAAAAAGTTTGGAGACACAGGAAATTTAATTAAATTCTTAAATTTCAATGATTGTTTTTGATAGAACCATTATTGTTTATTATGTATTTCATATGGTTGGTGATAAAATGAAAACAAATTTTGTGAATGCATCACAATTACATGATTTAGCATCTAAAATCTCAAATCCTCTAAAACCAAGTTCAATGTATTTTTTCTATAACATAGATTTTAAGCTATTTTGGTAATCTCAACTACAAATAGTATCATAACAAAAAGATAAGCAAAACTAAAAAGCATTTCATAATAAAATTAATGGTTATCACATTTTTTTATAAAACCTATGTAGTAAGCTTACAAAGTGAAAATGTCTCCAAACTTTTAGTGGGTACTGTTTATAAATGTCTTTAAATGAAATTAACCTGATATTGTATTATCTTACCTTGAATGATTGTTATGGTGTGTTTTCTTCAAAACAATGGCAATGCCACATGACTATGACATCATAAATGTTACAGTTTCAAGAAGAAAACAGTAATAATTCTGCCTTGATTCAGAGATTTAGAAAACTGTAAGAAACTTAAAAAACTTACATGCAGCTCTTTAAATAGAGTCGCGGCAGAATTGTTACTCTTTTCTTCTTGAAACCATAGCATTGTCACATGGTACAGTCACCGTGTTCATAACATATTCATTTTAAGCTGATCACCATTTTTCTTATAGGCTGACTTCTGTTCATTATATATGTACATCCAATGCCTATTTCCTCACCAACCAATTTTAAATAAACTGATATTACTATTCAAGACCAGCCAGTAGCTTTAAAAAGTTTCTATTGAAATGTAATATTTAATTTCTCATATGAATCAAGTAATAAGTTTTTATTTATATGTTAATTTTTACTGCCAACTTTTATGTAAGTTATTTATGTCAAACATACATGTACTTTCTAGAACTAGGATATACTGAGTTGATGAAAATTAGGTATTTTGTGTTAGTCATGATAAATCTAATAGTCATTTTTCATCTTAAGCCATGCCCATTTAATAATTATATTTAGGCCACAACAATTTGATCATTTGTTCATTTGTTTGCTTGCATCCAAAATAAAACAATGGGATAAAAAGATATTTTTTGCATGCTTGCTTAAAAAAATTAAAAATGCTTAAAAATGCTTTAGTTGAATTTTTGATTATTTTGCCTGCCACAGCATTGCCATAATATCCCCTCTTACACCAGAAGTAGTAAGTATGTGATATCAAGTTGAGGGTACCAGGGTCGAAGCAGTACATAACAATAGCCATGGAAAACTGGCCTCATGAATTGGAATAAGTTGAGTATTCTTGCAGTAAAAAAACTATAAGGAACACTAAGTCTTTTGTCAAGTTGCATCATAAAAATTGTCATAAAACCAGATGAAATTAAGTTGTTCTAAAAATGCCTCATTGCATTGGTGTGGCAAAATGGTCACTTGTTTTGCAAGTCAGAAAAAATGGGTTATTTGTTGTGTGCTCTAATTATTTATTTCTGTGGTTACATTTTAAATAAGATATCCAAGCGGTCAGCACTAAATTAGTCTAGATACATACAAATAAAGAGTGGTTTAGACTAGTCTAGTGACAACATATTATAGTTTCCATACTTAAGGATACTGTGTGGTGTTGTGTATACCTGTATACTATATTTGTGATGTATTTTCCCCTTTCTACAGCCATTTTCCCTCCTACCAATGATTTTAATTATGTAGGGCAGTTGTCAGTCACTTACGAAAGTATGCGCTTAGAATAGTTGGTTAACAGCTAAATCCAGAGATTTAGCCTTTCCAGGAGGAGTGAGTAGGTTGACTGACTGCCGTTATATGACCTGTAAAAGGTGTTGCTATGGCGTTAAACCCAACAAAAACAAACTTACTGTATTTTCCCCATATTTTACATATTTCTGCATGCATCATGTATTTATATCAAAAAGTATGTACTATAAGTTGTGTGATATCTTGCTTAACTGTCTGTAGATGACTTATTGCTTAAAATTGTCACAATGTAGGTTATATCAC
This sequence comes from Mactra quadrangularis, assembly GCA_025267735.1. NCBI lineage: Eukaryota > Metazoa > Mollusca > Bivalvia > Venerida > Mactridae > Mactra > Mactra quadrangularis. Next base: position 13,694,435 of record CM046302.1, on the reverse strand, counting down.
AGTGTTTGCAACATTTTATTTTGAATTTTCTACTTAAGATGTGTTCAATATTATATACTTTTACTACCTCCAGTTTTGGAGAGTTTATAACCTCCAGTTTTGGAGAATTACTTAGATTTCATATTTACTGAAGATGTAAAAATAAATAGCAAAAGGTTATAATATAACTACAACTGTACCAAGGGGGTACTTGTTCCTGATATACATGCATGCAAATATAGTTGAACATTTTAACTTGGTGCCTCAATAATAACAAAAGAAGAGTCTAATTGTCAAAAATAGGGATGCATGATATATTTAGAATATTTTCTATCGTCATTTATTATAAAAACAGTTTTCTTAGAATTAGATGAGTTATAGTGATGAATAGTACTGAACAATTAAATTTGTTCTCATAAGAATTTAATACTTGTACCAAAATTGTATCATACTATTTCGGACTTATGTATTCCCCCTAAAAAGGATGGGTCCAAAATTAAAAGGTCAAAAACATGCCATGTTTACAAAATTGATTTATAATGGTGAAAACAATATGGAATCACAATGATTTATGGTCGGTACTATATACAACAGTTAACATTAGCAATGAATAGCTGTTAGCAGATGTTTTATTGATATTATTCTGTACACCATTTCATGTATTTGTTTAATTCGTACACAAGTGATGACTAGGGCTGTCACTATATACCGGTATAAGGGTATACATGTATTGCAATGCGCTGCTGTGGGAATATGTACCGCGATACGAATTCAACATACCAGTATTCGGCAATATTTTTTATTTCAATGGAAAATATTTCCCTTTGCAAAATGAAAATAGCGTAACATCAATTTTTCCCTCGTTAATTCAATTTAAGCTTATGTTACAAGAATTTAAAGATGGGGCACGTTCGATCAGTTGTGTAAAACATGTTCTTGCATCAAAATTAATACTCCAGGACAGGAAGTAGTAAAACTAGCATGGCATCCAGGAGCTTGATTCCTAGGACATTCTGCAGCTAAGGGGTCAGTTGTTTCTCAAATTAAGCATCTTTTTTATGCAAAAAAGTATCACAGTCCTAAATGACTGTATAGACCTAAATAGGCTAGATGCTATCAGTAGCTGCAGGTTAGATATGCAATGTTTCTGTTAAATACAACGGAGGCACAACAAATCTAAAAAACCACAATAAATCGTGGTATGTATCGCGGTACTGTGCTAGCGTATTGCAATATGTTGCGATAGGCTTCTGGCATATTGTGACAGCCCTAGTGATGACTACATCATAGAACCTATATAGTGTAAGGTCTTAGTTCACATAGACTAGACATTGTGATGTATTCATTTGATAAACATATATTTATATATTACAACATTTTTATTATTTCATTTTATTATTATTTCCATTTTGATATTATTATATAAATGTACAATGACAATTTTAAGAATAATGATCCAAAAATATGAATAAAAATCATAAACTTATAGTAGTTGCCATTATTATTTGAAATATCATTCTTATCACTTATACTGATTACAAGTTGGATACATGCGCCAGCTCAGAACCTAAACCAACAAGGCTCAAACTTTACAGGCCGGTAGAGCTCTCTAGCTTATATGAATAGTGGGTTCTACTACATTGTACAAGGGTGACACTTGTAACATTTTAACCTGACTGAATTATACCAGTTATTAAAGAGGTACCTCTTAGACCAATGGGCAGCCAGAGACATGCATGGGATATGAGAATACTCAACTGTTAAAGTGAGTGTTGTTACTAGCCTATGCCTAAGAAAGACAACTCTTAAATATATTATATATTTATGTTTTGGAGTTACCTCCCTTGATGCGTTAAAAGCCGGTACCTGCAAGTTATAAGTAAGTAAAGTATGAAGGTGACACTCTAGCTATATGTTTTCTTTTTAAAACATTAATATACTGTAACTTAACCTAAACTACAGTATGAATTTAGAACATAACACATATGTCACAATTTACATTATACATTTTATATTTGTATTATAACACTGCATTGCAGGCTCAGCCAAAACTGCAGATCTATATCGATTCTATTTAAATTTACTGTTCAGACAGAGATAAATGAGATATTATTCAGTTAGACCATAGCCTTATGTTTTCCATTCTATGCCAGCTACAGGTATTAAATGAAGTAAATTGAATGACTATGCATAAAGAAGCTGAGAATGTACATTAGAAACATTGTGCTCAAATCTGCATCTGGAGCCTCGTGTAGACTGTATACTTAAGTAGATAATCATGCAGTGTATATTCTATCCGGATACCTCTCCATATCGGACAAATGGTCCGGTTCTATGCTCGTCCGGTTAGAGGAGGTTCTACTGTAGTAGGACAACCAATCACTTTTACAGGTCGTTCCACTGTTAAAGATGTTCAATACATGTACATGTATATTCATTTCACATTGATTTGATACAAAGTGTTTCAAGGAACAACAGCCTAACATCCTCAACAATTTCATACGAAAATATTGACAGCGTTTAAGTCTATTTATTTTTTTGCCATACTGAATTTTACATTAAAAAAACAAATGTGTGCTCCGATTTAGGTTTATTAAAATTCATCTGCTCTACCATAAGACCGCTGCGTTTGAATACTTTAGTCAGGATGCTTGTTTTAGTTGTAAGTATTCACGAAATTCACGTGCTCAGATAACCGGTAGTACTTTTCCATAAACGTTATTATAGTAATTTCAATAGAAACATATAAGGCCTAATAAAAAATAGGTTTGTTTCGGGTTTCCCGACCGACCGTATTTTTCGCCGATTACCGATTTTTTTTTATTTTTTAGTAAACATTATATGACCAAAACGTCAAAATACGGAACAACGGGCGAACTACAGCTGGTTTTCATTATTTCCTGTTTGGCTGTAGATACGTAGTGGAAGTTGTAAATAGACGTGCATAGTAGCAATCTCCGAGCTGAATAGTCGTTTACTCGGCGAGAATTAAAGTAACGCAAACAAATTATCGAAAGTCGTCTATTTTAATAAGTTGATTCATCAGGAAATTCAGTTACTTAATGTCATGCCTATTTCGGTATACAAAATATTAATTTCAAGAAGTAGCCTTGACTTAGAACGTAACAAATTGTCAAATGCATATCGGGGGAGTCTACATTTTAATTGTTTGAAGCAATTTTAATCAATATTAAAGCTTTGTTTGATTACGAACACGTGTCGGCAAGTAATCATGCACACTTAATCGATTTTTGATAGCGTGTGATTGAGTGATCAAGGAGACATTGAATTTGTTCACCATCTTGAATTAAATATTGTTTAAAGTTGATAGGGATACTCATTTACGACATTAAATTTTGGAGATTTTTTTATAAACCAAAATATTAGAGAGATGATGTTTAAAAAAATAATGAAACGACTATTCAGTTTCAATTCCCAAAGTGGTGTCTTGGAGTTTGATAATTTTAGTAACAACTTAATAGTATTTTCTATATAAGATCGATGAGTGCCGCGAACTGCTACCATATTTAAACGTTTGCATTGTCGTATACATACAAGTCACTTTCTAAAAACCATATACTGAACTATACAATTCATTTTCCAGATGATATTTAGAACGATAATTATGTAATAATTTGCTTCTGTTTTGCCTATATGTGCTTAGGTTTACAATAATTAATGTATACGTAGGTATTCAATTGACCTTACGCCAGAATTTGATTGACAGCTTCGATTAGCCAATCAGCGTCCGGCATTTGATACACTGATGCTTATCTAAGATAAGCGGTTTATCGGCCGCCATTTTGTCCGACATCTGGTCGTGTCGGACATCGAATTTCTTATGTGTTAGCATGGACCCTATGCACAGTTATATAGGGTTCTCAGTGAAAGTTACAAAATAAACTCAATAAAACAAATTAGAATGGTCAAAATATGAACACATGGGGGTCTGTTTATACTGTGATAAAAGTATAAATTACTTAATAATCTGACGACAATAAATACAAGTCTGTAATAAATCAGGTTGAAAATCACATTTTTCATGCATGTTTACCCCCAAAATGTACCACAAGGATCTATGAACCCACCCCTTCACTTTTAATTTCTCAGCATATTTTATCACCTATACACCATTTTAAGGATTTCATGTATATAAAGTTGTTTTCGTGCATATCCAACAGTTTGAATGATTTAAAATGATTTATAAAGGATTTTTACAAACGTTCAATGTGAGATGCGTTCTTTGATAATTTTTGCGCATATAATGTTTATGTTAGTGCAAATAAACCTACCTTTATTTTTAATATATATCAATGGATTTTATAAAAAATGGAATCATTTGAAAGCTATGACAATGCCATTTTCAGACAAATTAATCTTTAGGAAATATGATATCTCGTAAATGATATGCATGTATTTGAACACAACTCCGTCTAGATAGCCCCTAATACCCACCCCTTAACTTTTTTATTTCTCGACATATTTTAGTTAACTCTTCATCATTTGATAGCTAACGTAATGTCATATTTTTGCATGTTTCACTATTTAAAATTCGTTCATCCAAACTAATATTACCAGCGTTCAACTTTAAGTATATTCTTTCAACTTGCTCATTCTTTGTGCGTATATTTTTTTATTGGAGCAAATGGACTCACATTTAATATGAATATTTATGAATGGATATTCATGAATAATGTATCATTTGATAGATGAGACAATGCCCGTTTCAAAAATATTAAGTTTATCGAAATCGGATGACAAGTAAGTAAATAGCATGCATTTGAACCTGTTACTTTCAAAACATAGATAATGGTTAGGAACATAGATTAATCCCTGATAATGTCGGACAATATACCACGTGTATCGGTGGGCGGAGCATATGTATTCTGGCGTAAGGTCAATTAGGCACCTCCTATCCTAAGTGAAGAAAATTTATATAAATCAAGGGAGATAACAATGTCTTAGTCAAAATTTCGTTCATTCTCACCTGTCGATTCTATTTTTGTAACAACCGCAGTTGACCTAAATTAAGTAACATGGCGGAGAGTAAATATTTTTGATTTCGCACAGGTACAAAACTCAGGTAAGTTGTGATTTTACTTTGTTATTTTCGTCATTATATTTCGTTTTTCGAATAAATGTAATATCAGAATAAGACAGGAAATAAAATCTGACCCGATTTTGACTTTCTTATGTAAAAAAATGCGATTACATATTACACAGGTGAGTCACTGCATACCTTGAAAATTTGAAAGCATTATGATCAACATATTTGTTCAAAATTATGTGTTGATATGTATAAAGTTTTGAATACTAATACTTCTAAAATATTTTACTCAATGGTCAATATTCTAAAGATTTTTATGAACCAGAAAATGTGTTGATTCATGTTTTAGTGTTTTAATGAGTGCTACTCACTGGACCAGGAAATGAAAGTGTTCAATGACAATGTTTGATTATATTTGAATTCCAGGTGTTATCTCTAACTTGCTCAGACAAAACTTGGTTAATTGATAATATTATTTGTTATTCATTTTGCTGTGGTATTTAATTATCATTTTATTTAAAATGATCATAAAAACACTTATGGTATTGATGCATTTTTGCTTTTGCTCTTTCTTTTCAAATTATGTTTTGTCGTTTGGTAAACACTGCATTTTTATGTAATTGGTATACTATGTATGTAACTGCTTTGTATTGTGAAAATAATATGTTGTATATGTCTCTTAAATGAATTATGTTGTTCATAGGCCAAATGGCCTTCAGAATATGAAATAAAGTTTTCATATTGTGTATATGATTTATGATCAAAGTAGGTCACATCTGTTAATATGCTATATTCATGCGTAGAAGTTCATATTTTCAAGTATAATAACGCTCAAATTTTTATGTGCACCAGTTTTGCAATACTACATTGCCACCATGGTCTACATTATGTGACCTCATTATCAAACTTTAATTTGATCTGGCAGCATGTACACTTTATGCACAGCAACACACTTGCTCCATGCTGGTAGAAATTTGGGCTAGTGAGAATGATATTTCCATGTATTCAGTAAAGTTGATGAATATGCCCTTTACTATATAAATCATTTTAACCTGACTTGTGCTCAAGAAAATTTACAATATTGACTATAATCGTATTTTGTTTCAATCTCACGGCATGAATGGGGAAAAACAAAAAAACTTTGAAATACTTGCATCATATTGACTTGTACTCTAGAAAGGTCCAAATGAGACCATGGTTATATAGACTAGTCTTGTAAATGCCTTTGAATTATTATGTTTAAATTTTATTCCAGGAATCCACAATGGTTTTAAAACTACTTCTTTGTTCACTTTGTACTCTGATGGTTCATGCAGGTAATTATATATATATTTATCATACTGTAATATTTGCTTGTAATACATATTGCTTTTGTAGCAGAGGTATAATACGGCACTTGTACTCCTTTGCCTTCAAGCTAGCTTTTATGGCGACATGGTTTAAGTGTTCGCTTACGACACAAGAAGTTGTGGGTTCCAATCTCAGTTCGGACCATGGATTTTCAACGGGTTACATGGAGCCCAATGTAAAAAACCTACTAGGAATTGTGTAATTGCATCCTTAGATTGTCCCACAGACATTGAAGCTCTAAAAATTCGAGGACGAATTCTGTTTAAGAGGGGGTGTTTGTAGCAGAGGTATAATAAGGCACTTGTACTCCCTTGCCTTCAAGCTAACTTTTATGGCAATTGATGTGGTTGAGAGTCCACTTATGACACAAGAGGTTGTGGGTTCCAATCTCAGTTTTGACCATGGATTTTTATCGGGCTACACTATTCTACTGTATTTCATTTAGTAACTTTATTCTACATATATTAGTAAACAATTTTGAGCTTGCCCTCAATTAACTTTTGATAATCAGATAATCTTTCCAAACGAGCAAATCTTAGTGAATATTTATTCGGTTTAAATAATCGACTTAGTACATGATTTACAATAAGCACTTTAGAGTATTCTATAAACATCATGATCTCAAAGCAACTGAAGTTTATTTTAAATGACTTTGACATATTTTACTCCCAGATATTGTGTAATTTATTACTAGTCAGTAACCATGAATTTGTTCAGCAATATGAATCCTATTTCTAAAATATTGAGTTCATATATTTATAATTCAGTTCATTCATTTGAACAAATTGTCAAATTCTTGGATTTTTTCCAGCAACAATCATTGAGGGTCAGAATTTTTTGTTGTTATTTATAAACCAACTATGTATGGGCTCACTCGTTTTAACCAGTTGTTTTTCTTCAGACTCATACATGTATATACTTAAGAATTTTTTTTTTATAAAATCGCTGCAATTTGTATTGAAATTTGAGCTTGAAATCTGTTTTCAGTGAATCGTCCTCCACATATTTACATTCAACCAACAAATTATGATATATTTTATAAACCTGGTGAATCTGTAGAGATACCTTGTATAGCTGAAGGCATACCTAAACCACAGTAAGTTACAAAGTTTTACTTCTTCATTCAACTGTACTATTAGCCCATTATGATTTTTAAAAAAAAATGAATGTAAAAGCAGCAATTTATTGGTAATTTCTTTGTGTATGAAATTTAACTTGGATTGCTTCACTCTTCCCAGGGGTAAATGGATTCTGTGGGGGGGGGGGTCGCCTTGAAGATGATTTCAATGATATGGCTGGTTATTATATTGGACTTGTAAAGTTGACTGAACATGTACAGTCCTACACTTATGCCCGAAAAGGAGCATGAATTTCAGCCCTAGCTTATCTGCAGCATTAATCAGTATAACTGTTAAAAAGTCATAAATCTCCTAAGCCTGTAGAGAACATGAGGAGAGAAAACAATTAACTGATAACACTGTTTATTTTATCAATTAGTAGACATCTGCTAAGTTGAATTTCAATGTCGGTCATTTGGAAAACTGACCAAAGCTTTAATATAACCCCTGCGAAAATGTTCAGAACAGTTTAAGTTCAGTTCTTGAACTTGAACTGCTCTTAAAATGTTCAAGAACTGTTCAAATGCGTTTTAAGAAATGTTAAATTGGACAAATTTTAGGAACAAAAAGTTCTTGAGGAGTTCTTAAAATGTGTTCTTGAACTGTTCAAGAACTCTCATTCTTGAATAGAACATAAACTGCTCAAGAACAGTGTTTTAGAACTCCTCAAGAACATTTGTTCCTAAAATTTGTCCAATTTAACATTTCTTAAAACGCATTTGAACAGTTCTTGAACATTTTAAGAGCAGTTCAGGTACAATTCTTGAACAATTTTCAAAACCTGTGCAAGAGCTGTTCTTAAAATTTAAAGACATACTACAGTACCTTTTTGAAAAATAAAAAAATGTAACATTATCTGGCTTATCAGCTCTAGACTGTAGTGTTGAGATAATTAATTGTTCTTGCTGTGAGAAATGTCATCTTAATTTCATGGACAATAAACAGATGGTGATTGTAACGATATCATCAAATGGGGTGATTTTGGAGAAATCCGTCCTTAAGTGTAGGACTGTGTAGTGTTGAAGCAGACTTTGAACCAAACTTAAACTCTGTTTGTGCGGTACCTAATATTAAAACTTGGGTGTGCTGGATCAAATATTAAATCATCAATACCTTTCTACATGACCCCAAATAATTTCTCAACTTATCGCCCATTGCAACAAAATTTTTATTGTTCTATTGTTATTTAGGTATCTATGGCGACGTAATGGTGAAGAATACAATCCTAGCGGTCAAGATGACCGTGTTGTACAGTTACCTAATCAAGGTACTATAGTATTTAACAGTCCTGAAGACAAGGATGAAGGTATCTTTCAATGTTTTGCTGACAATGGTTATGGTGTATCAGCTTCGGTGAAGATTAATTTGAGAGAAGCTAAATTAAAGAAATTTTCCTATGAACCAAGACAGGTAAGAGGCATAGGTGACAGTTTTCCATTTTTTAGCAGAATTTTCCAATGAAAAAATCTGCTAATGATTTGGGGAAACAGGGGCCCGTGGGAAGGCGACAAGCAGTCAGGCATCCAGTGTTGTTAACAATTGCGTTTAAGTTTTTCTTTACCATATATTTCTGCCATTTATTGTCAGATCTTTATGAAACTTCATACAATGATAACATACCATGTGATGAACCACAACTCTACCTGCTTTTAAATTATGGATTATTTCTCTTCGTAATTTTTGTTAAAGCTTTAAAATCTGGCCTTAATATGGTTTCCACATTACATTAATTTTCTTGTTAGCCTATTTTTGAATGATCTTTATGAAATTTCATACAATGATAACATACTATGTGATGAACAGAATTAGAAGGTAAACACAACTCTACCTGGCTTTACTATTGATTATTTCCTTTTTGTAATTTTTGCACTTAAGTTTTTAATATGTTGGATAACATAATAAGTATTCCATGTTCTAATCATTGATACTGTTTCTCTATATTTTCAGACCCACAGAGTACAAGCAGGCCGAGATCTAACATTACCATGTACCCCACCACAAAGTTATCCTCCAGCTGATGTATACTGGGTTATCAAGGAACCAGATGGTAGATGGCAAGCTATTAACTTTGATAAGAGAGTCAGTATGGATATTGAAGGTTAGTTTATAATGTTTGTCTAGCTTTGACCATGCTACATTAGTAGTTAGGACACTGGGTCTATGACCAGACCATTCTTATCTGACCATTGGTCAAACATCAGTACAATGGACCAGTATATCTTGTTCAAGCCTTTGTCTCATTAAGTTCAGTTGCCTTGTGACCTGGTCTGGTGGTCACCTTACTCTGGCCACTGTCCAATATAGTCAGTTGTGGACTTAGGACTAGACTTGACAACAGACTAATGGCCTGTACACCCTGCTGCCATTACTTTAAGGGAAATGTACTTAGATGATGTTTTGATATTGTTAATATATTTTAACCACATGTAACGATGTTAGTGATGAAGTAAATAGGGTATAAACATATTTTTTCAAGCATCAATATCTGTGATTTTATTTTGTAATCACATGATCTTCATGAGTTATGTTTGCCAATGAGTTTGTTATTTTTTGTCGGATTTTTCAAGAAAAAGATTCGGCTTACAGTTTGGCAAAACCCTGGTGGGCAGGTGTCCAGCATCGTTAACAATTGTGTTAAAGATTTTTTTCTTTACCATATATATTTCTGCCATTTATTGTCAGATCTTTATGAAACTTCATACAATGATAACATACCATGTGATGAACAGAATTAGAAATTAACCACAACTTCTACCTGGCTTTATTATGGATTATTTCCCTTTGTAATTTTGTGTTAAAGTCTTTAAATCTGGCTTTAATGTGGTTTCCACATTACATTTCTTGTACTGAATATTGATCGATTATTTTAATGATAATATTTATTGCTACCCAGGTCTAAATTGCAGTTGGTAGCACACTGTGATTTTTTTATATAGTGTCCCAAAGAGGGTGCGGTTGAAGATCACTCAGAGCGGTGATACCCTTCCAAGAAAATTTGATAATAATGTCAATTTTCTTCCATCAATAAGGTATGCGACAAAATTGCTAGCCTTGAAGAGTTGGTGCATGAGTGTTGGTTATAGGCAACAGTCCAGGAAAACTAGGTTAGGTTAACTGGCCATTGTAAAATAACCTAATTTGTGTTGACATGGCTTAAACACAGTTTTATAAGGAAATATCACTATTATTCATAAATCCTGTATAAAGCCATTCAGTTCCTGAGAACAATGTATATTATTTTATTGATTATATAATTATAAATGTTTTATTTCTTATGTATATAGGAAGGTTAAGATTTACTAATGTCAAGAAATCTGATGCAGTGAATGGTAAAGCTTATTCATGTATGGCTATTAACTATTTTATGAGAGATAATGCTATTGGTCCAGAACATATGGTACAAGTGGAGGGATGTAAGTATACTGTTCCTATTTACTATATTTATGTGCTGTCTAGTGTTGCTTTCCCAAAAAAAATTAAGATAAAAATCTTCGTAAGTCAAAAGCAAGACACAATAATGATACGGTCATTTTTGGCCTATTGATTCCATATATTATTGAATTAGGCCACCACAAGTTGATCATATGTTCTACGGATTTTTCTGAAAAAAAAAAGGGCGAGCGAGCGAAGAAAAAAAAAAGTCTTTATTCACTTGCTTTATATAGTGGTTTGACCAAATTTTTATGAGCGAGCGAGGAAATAAAAAAAATTTTTTGTAAAAACCGTCAAAATTAAGAAGCGAGCGAATCCATAGAACTTATGAACAATTTGTTGTGGCCTTATGTAGAATATTGTATACCTTTTGAATATATCATATCAAAATTATGTTAATTATCCTTCTAACTTCAAAATGCAAATTACTGAAATTGACTAACGATGAAAAAAAATTCGTAAGAATTTTTGTGAAAAGGTGCACAGGTGTCTACTAGTATGGAATAAGGCTAAAAACAACAGATACAGAAGTAGATAGAAAATGGGCATTTTATTTTAAATGCTATAAACAAATATACAAGATATATACACTAGGTAAATACAAGCTGAAATGGCATATCTGGAAGGCAAAACCGCCAGTAACAATAATGAAAAGTAGGGATTACATAACAATTACAGCCATGATAATGAACAGAAATAAAAATGCAGAAAACTATTATAACATACATGATAAAATTAAAAAAAAAAAACCCCAATTTTTGGAAGGAATTTTTTTTTCAAAAAATTCCTTTCTATGTCAGCGCTCTGCGAAATTTGAAAAGAACGAACAACACGTTCAAGTCAAAAGAAATCAATGAATCAATGTGACTAAGAAATAGTGCAGCAGAAATATATGTGTACTATCAACAAGTAGTAAAGGGTTAAGTAAATGTATTTGGTTTCTGCAAGATTGGTTCTGACAAGTCATTTGATTGTTTATTATACCATTTAAAGCATTAAATACAAATAATACAATTGCTTCAACAGAAAATAAAACTACTGTAAACCCTTGGTATATTCTTTTTATTATTTATTTAGCTACTGAACAAAAACAACCAGCTCAAGAGCTTTGGACATCACCTAGTGATCAGTTCTTTGTTAAAGGCAAACTTCTCAAGTTAAAATGTATATTTTCCGGCAAGTAAGTAGAAAATTATCATAACTATAATGTTTGTTCCTTTATTTCCAATACTGTACAATAAAAGATATGCCACCAAGGCTTGATTTGCTAAAGAATAATTAGTGAACATTTTGTACAATGTTCTTATAGTGGGGCTTCTTAGAATTGTTAAAAAAAGGGTGCTCCTTTTTCTGTTTATGACATCAATTAAGGTTGGTTATACATTTTTTTTTACTTAAGGTTACTTCTATGGTCATAATAGATTATATCAGGTATTCAAATATTTGGGTTTTGCCCGGCCTGTGGTACAAACAAATTTCACCATCACAATGAAAACATGTACAAAGAACAAAAGGATTTAATTCATAATTTGTGCTTTTCAGCCATAATGTGCTACAAACTTTGTTACTAGTACTACCTGCACATGGACAGATAAACCCTTAAACTTGAGTTCCCAATTAAGTCTATTACAGTGACCTCCACAAGTTATTGAACAAATAAAACTGATTATGCATAACACAAGTAATAAGCCGGAATTTTCAACGAAAAAAATGGCTTATATAGTTTGGCAAAACGCAGGCCAGCGGGCAGGTGGGCGTCCGGTGTCGTTAACCATTGCATTAAAGTTTTCAATTTAGCATATATTTTTGCTATTTATTGTCAGATCTTTACATATATCATACAATGATAACATACTATGTGATGAACAGAATTAGAAAGTAGCTGCGACTCTATCAGGCTTTATTATGGATTATTTCCCTTTGAAATGTTTACGTAAAAGTTTTTAAATCCGACTTTAATGTGGATTCCACGTTACATTTCTTGTTTTACTATTATAAAGCTAATTAATATAAAATTGTTTGATTAATATGTTGATAAACTGATTTATGCATGTATTGTTTATCACTAATTTGTGACTGCAAATTTGTATCAACATATTTTTTTATTGGGAAAATCTCTGTATAACTGACTAGGATGCCCAACTTGCTTCCTGGTAAAAACAGTAAGTGTTAAACCATGTAACACAAATGGTTCAGAGTGATGATAGTTTGTACGTCAAGTTAAACCGTAGTCTGGGTTGATAGTGCAGTTGGTAGTGCGCCAGGAGTATGGGTTCAAATCCCACCCAAGGAGGCTATACCTTTCCTTGAAAATTTGACAATAATGTCAATTTTCCTCCAATGATCAGATAATATGGAGAAATTTCTGGCCTTGGGAAGGGTAGGTGAGCACTGGTTATAGACAAGGGTCCAGGAAAGCCAGGTTAGGTGCGTTGGACGCCGTAAAATGATCTAAATTGTGTTTACATGGGGTTAAACCCAGTATAAATAAATAAACAAGTCAAACCCCATTAGTCTATTCATACATAAATCACATATTTTTTCAGTCCTACACCAGATGTATACTGGGAGAAGATTGATGGAATATTTCCTGATAGAGCTTCGTTTAAAAGTTTTGGTCAAGAGTTACATATAACTAATGTTCAGTTATCTGATGCTGGACAATATGAATGTATGGGATTGAATACAGAATCTACACAGAGAGCAACCAAAGCCTTTGATGTCAGAATTGAATGTAAGAATCCCTTAAAATTATTTTAATATCCTATGCTTCAAGTTGTATCTGGATTTTACTGTATAACTGATTATGTTTCCAGTTTTTCATTTGAGCTACAGAAAGTTCAGTGCTTTTACAACAAAATTTCATATAGATATCAGGCAGTTGGTACAATGTAGTTTCAAGGTCAGTGCCAGGCAACTAGTATAATAATAAGAGGCCTGATCCGCCAGCTCTGTTGGTAGCACACAAGGCTACTGATTGAAGCATTGTTAGTTCAATCCTGGGGTGGAGCATATTTTCGTGCAGTTTGGTCTTGAAATAATTTCTACAGCCATTCTCCCCCTGTCACTAGTTCAAAATCATGTAAGGCAAACGTAAGTCACTGACTAAAGTATGTGCCAAGTAACTGGTTAACAGCTAAATCCAGAGATTTAGCCTTTCCAAGAACAGTGAGTGGTTGACTGACTGCATTGATATACTATACAATTGTTGCTATGGTGTTAAATCAAACATAAACCCTCACTGAAAAACAAGGCAAACAGACAGACAAACCCTTTAAAAAAATTTAGAAGGTCTGTCTAAATCAGCTGGTTTACAGAACCTATTGTCCTGCAAAAAATATGGTCTCATCGACATAGTTTTCAATTTATCAAAATATATAAAATGTCTCCAGCCCTGTAAGACTAAGCTCAGTCCAGGAAAATAAAGATCTCCACAGGACCTACTGTTCAGTATTAAACTGTTGAGATTCGCTGTGACTGTATGATATACCCAGCAATAAAGAATAATGAATTAAAAGAAGTTATATTTGTAATGTTATATGTTTTATTTAACAGCTGCTCCATATTGGGTAGATGAACCTGTCAGTGTTGAAGCTAGTATTAATGAGAAGGCAACATTTATATGTAGAGCTTCTGGTGATCCAGAACCTATGTATTCATGGTACATTAATGGTATCCCTCTTGAAGACAGTAAGTTTTTATTGTATATTGTTTGTATTTTGATTCTATTAGTTCTGACAGTCCATGGCTTTGTTTACCATATATATCAGGGGTCTGTTTACTAGTGCCTTCCCCTACTGAAATTTCTTCGAAATCATGCAGTTTTTATCCAAATTTGGATGTTACTTTTGATTTTTCATTTACACTATTAACAAAGTTGTGTTAAAATTTCTCCAATTGTTCTATATATAGTAAAGTCCAAGGTCATTTCCCCACATGCTGAAAAAAAATGCCCTGTAGTCATTGTGTTAATCTACTACATGTAGGCCAAAGCTAGTGACTGTGTACAAAGTGACAACAAAACTAGTATACATCCTTCTTTATTTACAATGTCATGTATTTAGACTGTTATACTTTGACCCATCAAAATCAGGGATGGGGTACTCGTACTTGTACTCGAGTATTATGAGTACAAGTACCACTTTTTCCAGTACTCGCCTGTACTCTGTACTCAGGAAAATAAATTGTACTCGTACTCATACTTACTCAAGTACTGAACTAGCAGTACTCGATACTCATGAGTATTTCTGAGTACTGGCCATCTTATTTCTATCTAGTTACATTCTTGATTGAGTTTTCTTAAAAACTACTTTAGAAATGATAATGCATAGTACATGTAATTGGTTATCTGATTACAAGTTTTATAGGTAGCTATTGTTATGGGATTATGCATAATAATGGGATGTCTGACACCTTTTTGCAGTTTATACCTCTTCATAAATTGTGAAAACATTGTTTGTCACAGTTTGTTCCTCATATAGCTTATAAATTATTAAAATCATCAGCTAGTTATATGCATCAGTCATAAGAATTTTTTAAGTGAATGACGAGACATTACATTCTCTGAAACAGTCACTTTTGTGGTGAAAAAACCCTGCACAATGTTTTGATATAAATTGAGATGAAATGTCATGCAAATTTGTAACAATAGCTAATTCAACAAAGATTTTAGTTTTGTTTTTCATTAAGTTAGTTAGTTAACTAAAAAGAGATAACTCAATTATTTTAAGCTGAAACATACTATCAGCTGTCTTTTTTCAAAAATCTTTTGTTTAAGTTTAATTTGGATTTAAACTTAATCTTAAACTTCTTCATTTGATTAAACGCCTATTTCTATATTACATATTCAATGGCGTTATAATACAAAAGATAAATTATAAAATCTAAGTAAGTAAAAACCCTCCACCATAAATATATATAATAACACAGAATAAAATGAAATTCATTCGCATGATTTTATATAGTGTGATTATGCATTCAGTTTTCATATATCAGGTTTATAAGACATATATTAATCTTAGTTCATGATTTGACTTTATTCTTACATTTGTTTTTACTAATTTGATAAGTTGTTGTCCTGAAACTGAAATGTGGGAAAAAAGATTCGATTTTAGAATGAGAATATAGCCCTTAGACGGCAATAAAACTGACCAAAAATAAACACTGTTGCATAAAATATTTGCAGCAACATTTTGACTGTCTTGTTTAATATTGAATTTGAAGCTTGATTTGATGTTTAATTGAATAGATAAATAAAATTCGTCTCTTTTATTTCTACTAAAAATCTTTTATATGCTCATGCAAAACAATCTGGTACTCAAAAATACTCATGAGTACTTAAGTACTACTCGAGTACTACTCAAGTACTGAAGAAAAACCAGTACTCATTACTCATAAGTACGAGTACAAAATTTGAAAATGATTCAAAATGTAAGTTTAACTAAACAAGACTTGTAGAAGAAAACAGACAGACCTACTGGTACAGTAATGGAAGTATGATGGATTGTTTAGTAGTCAGGTATTAATGAGAAATAATACTAAGATACTGTTGTTATTTATTTCCAGGACAAAATGAAAAAGGTGTTAGAGATCCTAGAATTTATCAGAATGCCAGATTCTTTAAACCTAATGAAAATAATATAACATTAACTAATCTAACATTGGAAGATCATATGAATATACAATGTAATGCTAGTAATAAACATGGATATGTCTTCTCTGACGTCTATCTAAATGTACTAGGTAAGTATTTGTTAACTTTCACCTTAGTCTGGGATCCGGAATTTCAAGTTTAGTGCACTTGTCCATGTACCTGTGAGAGTTGAAAATCAACTTGTCTGGAATCAAAATGTATTTGTCCAGAATTTCAATACTCAAAAAGAAATATCTAGATATGATATTATATACATACTGTAGGTAATGATAAGTGATTAATTTATTGTTGATTAAATAGTTTATTGTTGAATATGATTGAAACATTATGACAGCTAGGTACATTATTTAGTATTGCTACGTGTGTACATCTACAATTTTACAGCTAAAATATAACTTGTCCACAGACAACATTGCACTGAGCTTCTATTTTCTTCCTCTGTTTCATTTTCTGAGTTTTAAGAAAAAGAGTAGGAGCAGTAGTGCAGTGGTAGGATGCTTAGGGCTTAGGGATTGAGAGATCCCATGTCCAATCCCTACTAGGGGCACTGCTAATTTCCTTAGGCAAGAAAATAACCTACAACTGTAACTCCACCCAGGTGTAAATGGGTACTGTGAGGGATCGCCAGTCTGAAAGTGATTTCAATGATCAGTAGTTATCGTACAAGATCGTAAAGTGGGCTGAACATGTATTTAGAAGCAGACTATAAACCTCACTTTAAATTTTTAACTTTAACATGACAAGGTCAAGACAAAATAATATTAATACATGTACTATGCTATTTTGTACCTGTGCTGTATGTACAAAGTTTTATAATAACTTTTAACTTGATATTATTACAGCTGAAAGACCCACTATACTGACCCCACCCCCTCCTATGAAGAAGGTAGCAGAAGGGCAATCAGTAGAGTTAGATTGTGAAGTAACAGGCAAACCTGACCCTATAGTAACATGGTATCGGGATACAAGTCTTATCACTGGTGGAAGATTTCAAATTATGCCTACAGGAAACTTACATATAGAGGTTTGTTCTAGCTTAAGTGTTGATATGATCAATTGTACTAGACAATCAACCCTTTGTATTAATTGACTATGTACGAAACTCAAATATTTGGGTTATCCCCTGTGGTACCAACTTGCACCATCACAATGAAAATGTATGTATACAAAGGATTTAATCCGTATTTCATGCTTTTTATTGGTAATGTGTAACAAACTTAGTTTGAACCACCTGTGCACGGATTGAAAAACCCACGAAATTGAGTTCCAAATTAGGTCGTTTAAATAGGAGGTTCAGTGCTTACTTTACAAGCACTTTATCAATTTATTGAGTTTTATAGTAATGTGCCAGACTTTCAGCATGTTTATAGCCTTATCACATAAAATAGGTTATTTCCATTTGCTCTACTTAATTTTCATTAGTTCTGGGCTGTTGGCTAGTGATTTTAGGTGAAAACTTGCCTGGTTGATTGTTTTATCTTTAAGTTGATGAAACGTTTTGTATTCCCTCTGATATATGTAAATGTCTATGATCATAATTATGATCTCTAGTTTCAATGAGATGTAATAGTGTTGAGAACTAGTTAATTTAGTTTGTAGAAGTTTAGAGTTGAAACAAAATTAATACTATTTGTTTTTTAAAAAAAAATAAGACAGAAATAATGCTTATCTTAATTTTCAATTTTTTAAATTGAGTCAAAGTAGCATAGAAACTCATATTATCAGAGGGTCTATTGCCTAATGATTTCGCTACAAATAGCAAAGACAGGTCATTTTTTATCTTTAAGAAATATACCTAATGTTATACATCATTGGAAAGAGCATTTCAAATGCAGGTCATTGCACTTAATATCAAAGATTTACTACTTAGAGTAAAGAAGTTATGGCATTTTTAAGTTGCCATGGTTAACAAAAACATGAGGCAAAAATAAGGACACATGAAGTCTCTGTGCAAAGTACATATATTTATTGTCAAAATAAACACAAGGAGCTCATATTGTTAACATAAACAGAAAGACAAGATAAAATTTAGACCAAAGCACTTTAAATTAAGTGTCAATCACTAATGACAACAAAGTAATTGTTTTTTAAAGTTACCATGGACATTGGATATATGTGCCGAGACAACAATTTATGGTTTGCCCAATATCAGTCTACGTAAATAAGTGGTTTTCCGAACAGCTCATTTTTAAGAGCAAGCACAATACCTCATTCCCAGAATTTTGCCCCCCCCCCCCCAAAAAAAGTTGGTTGCCCAAACTAAAATCTGGTTGTCCCGGGCAACCATTCACCCTCTGATTTCGTAGACTGCATGTTATCATTGCAGTTTTTCATCATATTCTTGTGAGAAAATATCAGTTTTCAATATCATAATAATTTTTATTGAAAAAAATTGTGTCGCTGCAAATTATTATTAAATCATCAAGACAAAACTCTTTATTTTAGATAAAAATAATTTTTAAGGTTGTCATGGTAACGAAACAGTAAACACAATGTGGTGTCTACAAACTGATTTTTATCAAAATCTAAACACTACTGTTTTTGACAGAATACTGCCAATTTAACAAATCGTCATTTTTCTACATTCTCAAATATTTTCGATCTTCAGTTTGGTAATCCTGAAGCAGCTTGTAAAATTACAAAATATCATGGAATTCTGGGTAATCCGGAACCTGAAAACACAAGAAAAAAAGTCTAGTTCGTTTCTTAATTGCTTTTATTATGATATACGTTAAATAGTTGATTGTTGTTGATAATTATGATAACTTTAATACAATTTAACAAAAGTATCAATAAATCACTATTTATTGTACTAATGATGTGAACTAGTGAATCTTGTATGTTGCAGTGTAAAATGACAGAAACAGAATGATTTGGCATAGTGGTTTAATCTTAAAGACGTATCACAAAATAGACTTTACATGAACTAGTAATGATAGTTGGGAAATGACTTAAATGAAATAACATATTGGGGCAGTAAAAGCACCACAGTCAATATAATTAAATTAACTGAACCCTGATAAGCAAGAAATCACCAATTATAATCAAAAGTTGAACTCATTTTTTAGCTCGACTTTACGAAGCAATGTAGAGCTCTCCTACTCGCCCCAGCGTCGGCGTCCGCGTCCGCGTCCGCGTCCACACTTCTGATTAAAGTTTTTGTGCAGTAAAATACTTTCTTCTATATCTTTGTTATTTCTTAAAATATTAACTTCAAACTTTAAATATATGTTCCTTACTATCAACCACATCTCATGTGACAAGGTCCATAACTCCAAACACATTTTTTCAAGAATTATCTCCCCTTGAACTGATTGAAGTTTTTGTGCACAGATTAAAGTTTTTGTGCAGTAAAATACTTTCTTCTGTATCTTTGTTATTTCTTAAGATATTAACTTCAAACTTTAAATATATGTTCCTTTCTATCAACCACATCTCATGTGACATGGTCCATAACTCCGAATGCATTTTTTTCAGAATTATCTCCCCTTGAACTTAGAGTTTTCTTTAAAAAATGTTTGTTTTTACTGCAACTGTTTTATTTCTGTAGGTATTGATTTCAAACTTTAAATATATGTTCCTTATTATCAACCACATCTCATGTGACAAGGTTCATAACTCCGTATACATTATTTTCAAAGTTACCCCCCTTGAACTTATAGTTTTCTTTAATAAATATTTGTTTTTACTGCAACTGTTTTATTTCTTTAGGTATTGACTTTAAATATATGTTCCTTATTATCAACCACATCTCATGTGACAAGGTTCATAACTCCAAATATATTTTTTTCAGAATTATCTCCCCTTGAAATTAGAGTTTTCTTTAAAAAATGTTTGTTTTTACTGCAACTGTTTTATTTCTTCAGGTATTGACTTCAAACTTTAGATATATGTTCCTTATTATCAACCACATCTCATGTGACAAGATTCATAACTCCTTATACATTTTTTCAGTGTTATCCCCCTTGAACTTATAGTTTTCTATTTATTTCTTTTTTTTCCTTTGAATTTGTTAAGGTTATATTTTCAAATTTTAAAATATGTATGTTCCTTATCATCAACCACATCTCCTGTGACAAACACTTACTAAGTCGAGCATGCTGTCTCCTCTGACAGCTCTTGTTTAAGTAGGTTGCCAGGTTGGACAATCAGCTATATGTTTCACTTGTCCAAACAAAATGTTTACTAGCAATAACTAGTTGCTCGAACCCAAATATAGGTTGTCAAGGGCAATAGACTTTAATACACCCTTTTATGTGGAGCCCTAAGTATCTATGTCAGATGTCTGTAATACATCTGTATTAAGCTGTCACCTGTTAGAAACAGCAATGTTTTAGTGTTACCTGGTTGTTTAACACTTTTTAGCTCGACTTTACGAAGTAATGTAGAGCTCTCCTACTCGCCCCAGCGTCGGCGTCCGCGTCCGCGTCCACATTTCTGATTAAAGTTTTTGTGCAGTAAAATACTTTCTTCTATATCTTTGTTATTTCTTAAGATATTAACTTCAAACTTTAAATATATGTTCCTTACTATCAACCACATCTCATGTGACAAGGTCCATAACTCCAAACACATTTTTTTTTCAGAATTATCTCCCCTTGAACTGATTGAAGTTTTTGTGCACAGATTAAAGTTTTTGTGCAGTAAAATACTTTCTTCTGTATCTTTGTTATTTATTAAGATATTAACTTCAAACTTTAAATATATGTTCCTTTCTATCAACCACATCTCATGTGACATGGTCCATAACTCCGAATGCATTTTTTTTCCAGAATTATCTCCCCTTGAACTTAGAGTTTTCTTTAAAGAATGTTTGTTTTTACTGCAACTGTTTTATTTCTTTAGGTATTGATTTCAAACTTTAAATATATGTTCCTTATTATCAACCACATCTCATGTGATAAGGTTCATAACTCAGTATACATTATTTTAAGAATTATCTCCCCTTGAACTTATAGTTTTCTTTAATAAATATTTGTTTTTACTGCAACTGTTTTATTTCTTTAGGTATTGACTTTAAATATATGTTCCTTATTATCAACCTCATCTCATGTGACAAGGTTCATAACTCCAAATATATTTTTTCAGAATTATCTCCCCTTGAAATTAGAGTTTTCTTTAAAAAAATGTTTGTTTTTAATGCAGCTGTTTTATTTCTTTAGGTATTGACTTCAAACTTTAGATATTTGTTCCTTATTATCAACCACATCTCATGTGACAAGATTCATAACTCCTTATACATTTTTCAGAGTTATCCCCCTTGAACTTATAGTTTTCTATTTTTTTCCTTTTTTTTTTGAATTTGTTAAGGTTATATTTTCAAATTTTAAAATATGTATGTTCCTCATCATCAACCACATCTCCTGTGACAAACACTTACTAAGTCGAGCATGCTGTCTCCTCTGACAGCTCTTGTTTTTCATCTTACCAGTATTTTTTTCCTGAATATAACAGCTTACTACCAAAAAGTTCAATTTACATATTGTACACAACAATAAGAACTTGTGCCATTTTGGCAAAAAAGCTTCTCTTCTAAATCTAACTATTTTAAGGCAGAATTCCCTAAATATTTGAAAGTGATGATGTGGACAAATGTCATACAATATTGAAGGCTCAGAATTTCATGAAACATTATGTCAAATTTCAATATCCAGATTCCAAATGATAATGCTTATTGGGAGTATGTTGGTTTTGACAAGTTGTTAATATCTTGCTCCTAGCTTTGACCAGAGAATCATTGAGTTTTCAACCACAATTTAAATCAGAAGGATCTTACATCATGCCTCAAAACGTTAGGCTAAGTTTTGCATAATTGAATTATCTAAAACAAGGTTCTAAATAATAAATCAATGATTTTTTTCAAATTATTATTGAGCATCTCACCTCTAGACCTTGATGATGTTTGAAACAATCTCTGCTTGTTTGACGTGATAGAGAGCTAGGAGGCATACACTGAGAGTGAGAGGTGGGTGCCCACTGGTGATGAGGGGTCTGTCACAGTAAAAAGAGATGTCTAGAAGTGAACTGCAACAATAAAAATAATCTTGGGCATAAAATTTTTGTGATAAAACCTTAAATTATGTTTAACATAAAGCAAATCCAAATTTCATGGAAATTTAGCAACTTGACATCATCAGCCAATCAATGGCATCAGGATTCAGGTCCATGAAAATTAAGTTTGTTACAGATCTCTTCTAACCGCTATATAGTATAAAAATAAATATTGCTGTATCAATATGAAGTAAGTTTGATGCTAACAATTCATTCTGTATTCCATCACATAATTTTCATCGAACCCGGGTCTATAGCGCAGTTGGTAGCGTGCCGGGATTTGGATACTCGTGCCCGAGGGGGTGTGGGTTCGAATCCCACCCGGGGAGGTTATACCCTTCCATGAAAATTTGACAATAATGTCGATTTTCCTCCATTGATTAGATAAAATGGAGAAGTTTCCGGCCTTGTGGAAGGGTAGGTGAGTACTGGTTATAGACAATGGTCCAGGAAAGCTAGGTTAGGTGCGCTGGACGCCGTGAAATGACCTAAATTGTGTTGATACGGCGTTAACTCCAATAAATAAATAAAATAAATAAATAATTTTCATCGACACTCACAACAATACAAATGGAAAAACATTTTGTATCCGAAATTTAGACTGTCCGAAATATACTACACTTAACTTAAACCTCGTCTAGGCAATTCAAGGCAAAAGATATCAACACATATTTAGGCTCAAAATTCTCATGAATACATGCAGTTTCTGAAAATCATATTGCAAATTATTGCGAACACGTTTAATTAATAGTATTGCATGGTAAAAAATGCGAAAATTCTTACCAATTATCTTGGTTGTCCGTCATGCCAGATTCTACCAAAAAATGTCTGTACAGGTCGCTAAACATATCCTTTCGTCAAAACTAATAACTTTTTGCACATAAAACATCTTTAGAAGACGGTAATTTATGTATAATAGCACCTGGTAATTCTGTAAATTTCAATGAAGACCGCCATTTTTGTTGACGATCTTGGTCATGTGTCCAATTCAAAGTCGCGAAACGAGTGTTTTAAAGTGTAACCAAACAAAAACCTGACTTGCTCATGTAGATAAGGTATTTTTTAGTTTATATGAACAAAAAAATAAATGATTTTCGTCTATAAAATAAAAGAAATGCAGGCATGAAATTTGCATGTTTACAATGGTGACACAATGGAGAAGCCTCATTATGGTTCTCACTGACGTTGTTACTACAAATTGCTATAAAAAAAAGCGCTTTCTTGTAGCTACTCTTCATTAGGAAACTGCTCGCTATTTTTGTCAAAACCAAGATGGCAGCCTGTGATGATGTAAAGAAAGCGATTATTGCAATTGCATGTTTTAGGGTGATTTTCAACACAAATAAGTCTTAAAAAAGTATAAGATCATTGCAAAAACCTTTGTTCATATGAACAATTACAAATTTCAATTCATCTATAGTCAGCCAAACATAAAAAAATTGTTGGCAAACAGGAAGTTACATTACTGTGGAGACAGCCATTTTGTTTCGTAACAGCGCTCTCGGTAGGGAAGATTTCTTATGCTAACTATTGCTTTGTAGTGAAATAAAGCAATATATTGTAGCAAGTTGTTTTCTATGATTTTGCTATCTAGCCATACCTAGTGATATGCTTAGGCAACGGGCCCAAAATCTTACCGTTACATGTACTAGCATAAACAATATAATTTATAACTTAAATCAGTTGTAAGACCGTTGATAATATGGAACCAATGAGAAGAGGTTTGTAATTCTTGCTTATATAAAAGGGATACCTTTGTGTTGGGACTCTAGATAAGTCATGGCATGGCATTTATTTCAGTATGATGGGATGGGGCCTGGTACCTTACTTTATTTGAACTTTGGGGGGGAATTTTGTATCAATGATGGAGGAATGAAAACAAAAGTAACCTTCAAATTAGGGGAAAACTGCATAGTTTTAATGAAATTTCAGAAAGGGCAGGAAGGTGCATGTTAATTTGAGAAAAAAGCCTTGCATTGTCTATCCTTGTTCTGATGCTTTGTTTTCTTATAAATATATAATTATACCCCCGCTTCGAAGAAGAGGGGGGTATACTGTTTTACCCTTGTCCGTGCGTCCGTCCATCTGTCCGTCCGTCCGTTAGAAAAATTTCCGTCGCATTTTTCTCAGCAACTATAGCATGCAGCAGCCTAATACTTTGCATATTGCTTCATCCCATAGTCCCATGTGGTGTAAAGCGATTTCGTGCTCCTTGCTCATCTACTTCCTGTTTGTCGCATATTTTTAGATTTTGGCGGGAGTATCACTAGTGAGCATTAGCTCACAGATTTACTTGTTTTCTTTCAGAATGTTGTTATGGCAGACGCTGGAGATTATTATTGTAAAGCAGATAATATTTATGGTTCTAATATTACATCATCTGTATGTAAGATGCAAATCAGACGTAAGTTGTGAGGATATTTGTTACTTTCTGTATCTGTCAATTTCTACCTCTACAGAGGAGAGTTGATTTTAAATACTTGTTATTAACATATCAGTTTTTACCAGCACAAAATAATAAGTTAACATGCAGTATGTGTTCTGTAGCTACATAGCATAGTCATAGTTTTTTTGTCTGTGACAAAATCATCCGTTTCAATGATATTATCTTTTGCTGTTTTATTTTTAAATAGAGTAAAAATTAAAGAAAGAACACATAAAAATGTAGTTTCTTTGTTTGTGATGCCACCAGTGAGTGTGTTTTTAGAAAACTGTTATATCAAATAGTTATGATAAAATTATCATTTTCACGCATATGCAACCTTTCTTTTCAAAAGTGTCTATTTATGAGAGTTAACAAAATATTGATTAATAATGCGTTTTTCACCGATTTGTGTAGGAAAGATATTTCGTCTCCTGTAAACAATTCCAAAACATCTAGAAAATTGATTATTAATTATAATTTAAATCTCAAACAACGGCATACTCTGTGTCCTTTGTCGAACCTGTAATGACATAGCACGCTATTTTTAGTCATTTAATTTCAAAATCAAACAATGGTTTGATACTTTTTTCTGACTATACTTTAACAATGCTAAATTTTACTGACTCTTTATTAGAACTTAGAAAAGTAAAAACATATAATATAAAACAGTTTCTATTTCTAGCGTGTTAATACCTGTCAGCAATCGTGTATATTTACACTGTTTACTCTAAAAAAATCATGTTGATTTTCTATAAATGTAATAAACAAAGTGTCAACTTTGTACTGTATATTGTGTATCATTCATAACGTGTGCAAATACTTTGTGTGTAATAATTGTTCTGTGTGATTACTTGCACATTATTAGTGCCATAGCTTAATGGCAAGGAAACATTATAGTAACATTATAGCTCTATTACATGGCTATTTTGTGTAACAGGTAAAACAAGAATTGAGCAAGTTCCATTGGATTTGGAGGTAATTGCTGGATATGATGCCAAATTTACATGCTCTGGTTCCACTGACTTTGATGAAGCTCAGAATATGAGAGTTTATTGGGAGAAAGATGATAAACTCATCTCAACTAGTGAACAAAGAATGACACAAAATTTTCAAGATAATTCATTAACTATATCTGGTACTATAGTTAGAGATTCTGGTGTTTATACTTGTGTTATAACTAATGGTTTAGATGAAGATAGAGCCTATGCTATACTTACTGTTAAAGGTAGGTGTATTGTTTACTATGTCACATTATCATTTCTACATGGGGTTAAGACGCTGACTGTAGCAAATCCTTATCAAAATTAATTGCATACAATTACACAAGGCTTTGCATGTGCAATTAAAGGGATAATTAACACTGCAAATAATGTAATACCTATTACAAGCTAACAAGCAGACAATATTTTGTTTGTGGTTTTGAAGTACATAGTTTATCTAATCAGAATTATGTTAGGTAAAGGTCCCTTGTATCCCTTCTGTTTGTAGTAGAAGCCAAACTCCATCAAAACCCCATGTCTAACAGCGCTATTAGCGCTTTGATTTATAAAGTTGGCTTGTGGATTCATTGAATGTTTTCACATCCTATCCTATACTTCATCACATTATCATATAAATAATTATCATATAAACTCAACTTTTCCATTCTCTAATATATTTCACATCCAGTTGGTAGCACACTAGTCTATTAATTGTTAGGTCATAGGTGAATCTGATTAAAACCCGATCTATAATTTTCCATTGCCTAATCGCTAATTTAGATCTGGCCGTTTACTTACAAGGTCACCTTCAGATGACTTTTTCTCATTATGATATTTAAGTCAAATTGGCTCGCAAACCTTGATCTAAAAATAGAAATTACGAAACCAAAATGCTATAAATAGTGTTTCATCTAGATGAAAGCTACCCATTAATTAGTCGACATAAAGGTCATCTCGACATGACCCTCCATGGGAACCTTAGAGATCCTGTATGACAACGCTCTTCAGGATATCTGTTTACAGAGATTGGGTCACAGGTTTGATTCCAGAGGAGGGGTGAGGCATTTTTACTTAAAGCTCATAAAATCATTTCTTCTACAACCATTCTTTCTCCTTCCACTGATTCTATGTTATGTCAGGGTAGATGTCAGTCACTAACAACAGTAGGCACCTAGTAACTGGATCACAGCTAGATCCAGAGATTTAAACTTTCAAGGAACTGTGAATAGGTTTACTGACCACTGTAATATGACTTATACAATGTGTTGCTACTGCGTTCCACCAAGAATCATGTAAATCTATTTATTATAAAGAACCAGTGGTGTTTTTCACAAAAATACTTATTAAAAAAATCTTCGTAATTCAGTTTCATATTATTAGCACAATAAAGTCAGACGGATAATAAGCATAACTATGATATGATATTCATAAAGTATACAAAATACTACACAATTCTATGATACAATGTATTTAGAATTGATAAGCCAAAAAATGATAGTGTTATAAATGTATCTTGCTTTTGACTTACAAGATTTTTTCATAAGATTTTTTGTGAAAAGCACCACAAGTTTTACCCAAGAACTACTGAAAGGCACATTATAGATATTTACAATAAACTTTGTTATTCAAATATTACAGATCGTCCTGACCCACCGTCAGGTGTTGAGGTGGAAAGATGTCGAGATTCAGCAGCAGATTTAAAATGGATTAAAGGAATAGAGAACAATGCTCCTGTAAATTATTTTGTCATACAATATAATACATCATTTAATTCTGACCAATGGGTATCAGCCAGGACCGTAGATTACACACAGAATACTGCATCTATAGATCTACAACCATGGGCTAACTATACATTCCGTGTTGTATCAACCAATAAGATTGGTGCTAGTTCACCTAGTTTTCATACACAGAAAGTATGTAGAACTAACCCAGCTCAACCTGAAAAGAACCCAGCCAAAGTTAGAGCTATTGGTGATAAAAGAAATTACCTTAAAATAGAATGGATTGTAAGTAATAATTTCTTCCTTTAAATTTTATAGACACTTTTACCACTCATAGCAAATTGTTTATTTTTTATCTTTAAATTCTGATGTTACGTATGTTTTGGTCTTAATATATACAGTGTAACCTGCATTAAGCGGCCAGTGATGGGAAGTGGCCAGATTGGCTGCTTACAGCAGGTGACCGCTTAAACTAGGTTTAATTAAACTGCGTCAAGCAGTTCGCTCTGACTGCATACAAAAATTCGCCATTTTCGAATGACTTTGGTTTGTTTACAATATGATGTTAAATGACGTAATGATTGTGGTCAAATACAAAATGTAAATTGGGTATAACATTATTCTTCTTTTAACATTAAAATTAGCTCTAAATAATTCCGATAATTTGAAGACAGGTTCCATCAAAACGCGGTCATGAACTTGACAATGCTGTCGCCATTTTGTTTACGTTATAAACCCGTATTCCGTTCATTTTCCGTATTGCTCACAAACTTATTTGATAGACGTGAAAAATATTTTTTGTATTGACATTAATTGTAATTGCTTGTTGTCAAACCGAAGCCAACCTTTTCATCACCTAATTAAACTAATTTAGTAAAAAGAGCGGATTAAGTGTTTATGTAGAGCTTATTATTTATTGATCTTCAAAGAAGTGTCATTTGTATATCGGAAAACAAACATCACATGACGACGCTTATATAATTAATTTTGTCTGTTTAAAGACTCAACTGGGTGGTTTGATAACATTGTTTGTGACAAGCTGTTAATTTCAAATTTATTTGAAAAATGTAATTGTAAGACTTTCTCGAGTTAAGCTAACTTACGTAATTTGTTGAGTGATCAATCAAACTAAGAGACACCTTAGACGTTAAATGAGATTCTTATCACGTGATTAAACTTGTTCCCATCAATACATTATCGTAAAAATCGATAATCTACTTGGTATTTGACACGTCCGCTAAGATAATGCAACTTTGGTGACACGTTGTTAATTCAAAAATTTGAAAAATCGCGGTCAGTAGTGACCGCTTATTACAGGTAAATTGACCGATTTTAGAGAAAATGACTGGCCGCTGGCCACAGACAGCAGGTGACCGCTTATTCCAGGTGCAATATTGCACGATTTTCGTCGGGAGGAAGCCAGACTGGCCGCTTACAGCAGGTGACCGCTTATTCCAGGTGGCCATTAATGCAGGTTATACTGTATTCATGTCATTCAGTATGAATTTAAATGAAGACCAAAAGATACGTAACATCATATACGTTTGTTTTTACCGTCAACACTTGCCTGATTTTTAGCTTGACTGTTTGGAGAAAAGTGACTGGATTATTACCCTTTACATTAGAAATTTTGTGGTTTCCCGGTATTCCTCTTGAGAGCATATAGTAATTAGTGGAAATATTTTTCTTCCTTTTCCTATTTTTCCTTATTTCTGTTATATAATTATAATACATGTATATCTTGTTAAATGTATGTTACAATCTTACATTACAGCCAATGAATGAGTTAGATCATAACGGTCCTGGTTTCAAATATCAATTAACAATAAAAGAACGAGGAAGTATTACATCTAATACATATAATATAGATAACTGGCGTAATTATACTATGGAAATACCTACAACTAAAGTATATACACCATATCTAGTTAAACTTCAAGCTAAAAACAGTGTAGGTGATGCAAAAGAAGATCCAGAGGAGAAAACTCTATTTTCATTTGAAGACAGTAAGTTTAGACTATAAATTTTATATCATAGGTGGATCTAGCAGGGAGGGGGGTCAGGGAGGTCCAGATCCCCCCTAGAATTTCCAATATGTACCTTTCCATTAAGTATTTATTGACTGTAAGTCATTCTTAAATGGCTTGAAGCTTGGTGCTTAAGGTAGATTTAATGGTTATGTTGTTTTGTAGTTTTTATTAATAATATGTTGCATAATTCTGCAAATGTGGTTGTGGTTTGAGAGTTTGCCCCCCCCCCCCCCCAAAAAAAAGTTTGGACCCACCCCCCTCAAAAAAATCCTGGATCCGCCCCTGTATGTATTGGTACATTTTATTTAATTGTCAGTTGTGCATACATTTATCTCTGTTTTGGAATACTTGATATTTGTTAGATAACCCCCTTAGATAAATGCAGATATATATTTTCATTGTATAGTAAGTGCAGAAATAAAGTGGTGAGAATTTAAATCAGCAGGGTTAATATATGGACTACTGACACTTGAATAAAATTTCCAATAACATGATTAATATTTTTTTTAAACAATGATCAGAACCTACCGGGGTGTTATATTAATCAGGACTTCTTTTCAGTATTTGGGGAAAGGGTCCAAGGCCTTAATTTATATAATTACATAATGGATATCCCAATTTTATTGGACAGATAATTCAAAGATGAACTCTTGATTGTCATATCATCATATTCAATAAACAACTACATGTGCACTTTTTATACACTAATGTTCTATGTCAATGTAGGTCTGTTTAAATCTTTTTTTTACGCCGTGTCAACACAATTTAAGGTCATTTTATGGTGTCCAGCGCACCTAACCTAGCTTTCCTGGATCCTGGTCTATAACCAATACTCACCTACCCTTCCACAAGGCCGGAAACTTCTCCATATTATTTGATCAATGGAGAAAAATCGACATTATTGTCAAATTTTCAAGGTATAACCTCCCCTGGTGGGATTCAAACCGGCGTCCCATCGGGCACGAGATTTCAAATCCTGGCATGCTACCAACTGCGCTATCGACCCTGGTTCTGTTTAAATCAATAAATTACTTTGTGACCTCATAGGCATATATAATGTGCAAGTCCATTATTTATGGTACATAAATACATCATATCAATGTGATGCTGTGGAGAGGTCCCGGGTTTGAACCCTACTATTGGCATTGCTTTTTTCCATTAGCAAGAAATTTAGCTTCAGTTGTTTCACTCCACCCAGATGTAATTTGGTACTATAAGGGTCAGCTGTCTGAAGTTGATTTCAATGATTAGGGATTATTGTATTAATTGTAATGTAGGCTGAATATGTGCATGAAAACAGACTTTTTACGGCATTTAAATATTTTGATACCTGCACCACTAGTAGTGGTTGGGGAAATATAGGAATCACTTTGTCAGTCTGTTGGTCTGTTCATTCTTGTGTTCCTCTGTTACCTTGTGTGTTGCCTGCAACAACTGTGTCTATACTTTAAAGGGCATGGCCAATCACAATGGGTCAAATGTCTCCCTTCGACATAGTGCAAGGTGGGCGGTATTTATCACTTATGTGATAGCTCTAGTTAACTTTAATACAATTTGTAAATTGTTGAATTGTAATTGTAGTACCAAACGTAACACCTAAAGATGTGTTGGTTACTGATATTGGTGATACAGTTGCTAAACTTACATGGAGATGGGATGAAATATGGAGTAGAGAAGAAGGGGAAATGAAATTTATACAAGGAGAATTTAAAGGATTCAAGGTAAATTCATCGTCGGTCATTCCATGATACATTACTCTGCTATGCTTCTTTAGGTACTGTGGGCCATTTGGTTAAACTTGTAATCATGAATAATTAATGAGGCAGTTTCATTGGTTCCGCAAGGTTTGGTTCACCATTCAAAATGGCAGCCTCCAAGAGTGATTTTTCTGAAGCGGGTGAAGAAAATCCAAGTATAACGCCATAGAAGAGTACTAACTTAATTGTAATATGAGATTTCATTGGAAGAAGCTACATAAATTGATAGTGAAACATATAGTTTGATAGGTCCATGAAGCATGAGCATTTTACATTTTTTGCCTGGAAATAGCTACCAACGTGTGGCACACCAGTATACAACATGTACATACAAAACTACACATATCTAGTCTGTAAGTATAAATAGATGTACGTTAGGAAAACACTTCACTTTAAAACCTAAAATAGTTATAGCAAGAATGTCAGTAGAAGATAGAGGGCATGCTGTTGGCATAACGTGGACACACCTGCTATTAAAATTCTAAGTTGCAGAAATCATCTTATGACTAGATCTATTGCAAATGACTTTTCAAGTAGATGCACCATGATTGTCAATTAATTAAATAAATCAGGCAGTAAATGCATGGATGAAAGTATTCAGTATTAATACTGATTTCAGTATATTGAGAATAGACAAACGTTTGTAATTTATATGAAATCTGCCTATTTCAGTATTTTGAAGTAGGTTTTCAGTTTTTTCAAAACTTTCAACTTCCACCCATGTAAATGCAAAAACATTGCTTTTCAATACTTTGGTACATCATGTTAATATTACCTGAAAAATAAGTGTGGAGTTAAAAAAGTATATATTTATTATATATTTAGATCCAGTATTGGAGAGCTAATGAGAAGATGAGTACATTCCGAGAGATTATGGTTCCACTATCTGAAGTAATGCCTGAAGATAAACCAGCCACAGGACAACAAGTACTAGCAGAATATAATCTAAAAGCTCTATCACCATTTACTATTGTACAAATACAAGTTTGTGTTGTCAATAATTTCTTTGTTGGACCACCTAGTGCTGAAGTTTCTTTTAATACCATGCCTGGTGGTAAGTTGTTGAAGAATTATTATACCTCCCCCCCCCCAAAAAAAAATTAAATATTTTGGGGGTGTATAGGAGTCAGCTTGTCAGTTGGTTGTTCAGTCTGTAGCTTTTATTTTATACATATTTATATTCTGCTCAATTTCTCAGCACGTACATTGTGGACTTGATTCAAACTTCACACTTATCCCATTTTGGTTTTAGTCCTGATTTTTGCAGAATTATGGACATTTGATGAAAAATCTTATCTGCTCATTTTCTCAGCACCCAATTTCTTGACAAAGAACCTTTGGAGTATTTTATCACTTCCAGTGATGGGTCTAGTTGAAATTGCTTTGGTTTTAGCCGTATTTATCAATGAAAAAATTTGGCTTATAGTTTGGAGAAACCCGGGCGGTCTGGCTGGCGTCTGGTGTCGTTAACAATTGCGTTGAAGTTTTTTTTTACCATAAATTTCTGCCAGTTTTGTCAGATCTTAATGAAACTTCCTACAATTATAACATACTATGTGATGAACAGAATTAGAAAGAAACCATAACTCCATCTGGCTTTACTATTGATTATTTCCCTTTGTAATTTTTGTATCAAAGTTTTTAATACGTTGAATATCTCTGTCATGTATGGTCAGATCTTGATGAAAATCCAGCTTTGATGTGTTTTCACATTACATTTCTTGTGATACATGATGATACATTTACTTAATTTTTCTTGCTTGTCTCGTAAGTGCCCGCTGTGAAAAGAATATCATATTTTTAACATAGTTATTTATATCACTTTTGTGACAGTAAACTATGTTATATCTAAACTATTATAACCTGTATTCTTGTAGTACCTGGACCTGTACAAAGTTTTGAAGTACAAATGAAGAGTAGTAATTCATTTAGATTACAATGGATTCCACCTATGAGAGAAGATGAGAATGGAATATTGACTGGTTATGATATAGGATATCAGACTGGTTTGTTTATTTATTATTGTATTTTTACCAGATGGCACTTATCAACCCTCCAGCATGAATGTCTTGGAAATGGGGAAGTGTTTAAAATAACATACCATGTGATGAACAGAATTAGAAAGTAAATGCAACTCTACCTGGCTTTATTATGGGTTATTTTCCTTTGTAATTGTTGTGTTAGTAACATAAACTTGGTCTACGTTTTCCCCATCTGCAGAAAAATTTGGCTTTAATGTGGTATTTCTTGTTATAAATATTTTTTTTGATACATATAGACTGGTAATCCAACAAGTATGTGCATATCTCATTTTGGTTATGGTCCATTGATTTTTTGCAGACTTATGGCCCCTTGATGAAAAATCTTGACTGCTCAATTTCTCAGCACCCATAGTACGAATTTGATTCACAAAAGACCCTTTGGGGGTAATCATCACATTCAGTGATAGGCCTAGTCTAACTTGTTTATTATGATTGATTTACTTGTTTTTTCAGTGAATGGTCTAGAGTTAGGAGCATTCCATGACAGAGATGAACAAATTAATGATATGCGTATACATTATACTGTACTTAGTGGTCTTCTTCCTAATACTAAATATAGAATTACAATATTTGCACGTACAAAGGATGGACGAGGAGAAGGGGTGTTTGTTGAGGCTTCAACTACTGATAAAATATGTAAGTATACTTATACATACTTGTTTTTAGCTCGACTTTACGAAGTAATGTAGAGCTCTCCTACTCGCCCCAGCGTCGGCGTCGGCGTCCGCGTCCGCGTCCGCGTCCACACTTCTGATTAAAGTTTTTGTGCAGTAAAATACTTTCTTCTATATCTTTGTTATTTCTTAAGATATTAACTTCAAACTTTAAATATATGTTCCTTACTATCAACCACATCTCATGTGACAAGGTCCATAACTCCAAACACATTTTTTCAAGAATTATCTCCCCTTGAACTGATTGAAGTTTTTGTGCACAGATTAAAGTTTTTGTGCAGTAAAATACTTTCTTCTGTATCTTTGTTATTTCTTAAGATATTAACTTCAAACTTCAAATATATGTTCCTTTCTATCAACCACATCTCATGTGACATGGTCCATAACTCCGAATGCATTTTTTTCAGAATTATCTCCCCTTGAACTTAGAGTTTTCTTTAAAAAATGTTTGTTTTTACTGCAACTGTTTTATTTCTTTAGGTATTGATTTCAAACTTTAAATATATGTTCCTTATTATCAACCACATCTCATGTGACAAGGTTCATAACTCCGTATACATTATTTTCAAAGTTATCCCCCTTGAACTTATAGTTTTCTTTAATAAATATTTGTTTTTACTGCAACTGTTTTATTTCTTTAGGTATTGACTTTAAATATATGTTCCTTATTATCAACCACATCTCATGTGACAAGGTTCATAACTCCAAATATATATTTTTTTCAGAATTATCTCCCCTTGAAATTAGAGTTTTCTTTAAAAAATGTTTGTTTTTACTGCAACTGTTTTATTTCTTCAGGTATTGACTTCAAACTTTAGATATATGTTCCTTATTATCAACCACATCTCATGTGACAAGATTCATAACTCCTTATACATTTTTTCAGAGTTATCCCCCTTGAACTTATAGTTTTCTATTTATTTCTTTTTTTTTTCTTTGAATTTGTTAAGGTTATATTTTCAAATTTTAAAATATGTATGTTCCTTATCATCAACCACATCTCCTGTGACAAACACTTACTAAGTCGAGCATGCTGTCTCCTCTGACAGCTCTTGTTGCTAAATGTTGATTACTTGGTTTGTTTATTTTAAAAATGTAATTATGATTTTGATTGGTAGATTCATTATTTGAATAAAAGGTAAAAATGACTTTGATTAGTCAGTTTGTTAATTTTAAAATGTAATGATGATTTTCATTGGTTGGTTTGTTTATTCAAACAACTGTAACAGTGATCGTGATTGGTTTATTTCTCTTTTTCAGATATAGCTAAACCATTATTTGATATCAGAGATGTGACAGAATCTCA
Source organism: Mactra quadrangularis (assembly GCA_025267735.1). Taxonomy (NCBI): domain Eukaryota; kingdom Metazoa; phylum Mollusca; class Bivalvia; order Venerida; family Mactridae; genus Mactra; species Mactra quadrangularis. The sequence continues at coordinate 13,658,867 of CM046302.1, read as the reverse complement.
GATGAATGTTACATGGTCATTAGGTTCATACTATGGAATGCATGTTATATATTATGTCGAGTTTAGAAAAGAAGGTTATTATTTTACATTTATTACATATTAACATTATGATCAGAAAAACCTTTTTGCTGCAGTTGTAGGCTTGCTTCTGTAGTTGTATTGTGATTGACTACAAATTCAGTAACAAACCATCGCTTTAAACGCCATGTGCTAGAATCAAGCATTTAAAGTTTTGACAACCAAATTCTACTTTTGGTTAGATGTACTTTCACTTTGAAATGCTAGAAATAACATGACAATATTTAAGTGAACACTTTGTGTAGTAAAGAAGTTATTATAGATAAGGCACATTTGTACCATAAATAAATGACTTTTTTCTGTTCATGGGCATTGTCAGCCTTGTGTTTACAAGTATACAAATACATACATTTTACATTTAGACAAAATACAATAGCATTACACACAAAAAAAAAAAAAAAAAACACAAACCATTTACAAAGTCATACTTCATAACATGAACACTGATCCCGGGTTTTATAAAGACAAGATGCCAGATGAACTGGCTGTCTGCTGCCTACCCCGGTTTGTGGGATACCCACAGCAGATGTAAAATAAATTCTGGATTTGATTGATTATTACATACTTGTATGAAATGTACATATAATATAAAATACTATATCAATTAATGAGAATGAAACAAACATATCAACTTATAATCAGGGTTTGACGCTTACAGTGTCTCGGGATTCCGGTGTTCCCGAAAACTCAGGAGGAATCCCAATGATTCTCTCCTAGAGATTCTGTCTGGATCCCTGAAAATGGCCATGAGTTGTGTATCACAATTAGAGGCTTCAAATCTCTATCCAAAGTTTTCTATGTTTTATTGAGGGAAACCCTAATGCTGAGGAGGATTTCCTTAATAACTGATTAGGGATTCCTGTCCTGTTAGATCCCTGGTAGAATCAGTTAGTGTCAAACCCTACTTATAATGACATTTCTTACAGGTGCTGCTGACTGGCAACAATCAACTGATGAAGCTTTAAGAAATTGGAAATTAATTGTTGGTTTAGAGAAAGGTACCTACTATGAGGTACGTGTTGTAGCGTATGATGGTTATACACGTGTACCTAGTGATGTCCAAGTAGAAGGAACTGATGGATTTGGTAAGTTGATGTATTGTTTGAAATATTAGTATAAGGGTCAAAAACACAATTTTTTGGGAAAGGGGCCTCAGCTCTTTTTCTAGAGGAAAATTTAGTGAGGTTTTCACTCATTTGGGTAAAATGGACTAACTTTATTTCCAGTAAAGAAATAAATTGTTAAATTATAGATGTTATAAAATCAATGAGAAAATCATGTAAACTATTTGATAAAAGAAACACATCAACTGTTTTAAGTGCGGTTTAAACTCGGCTTACCTATTCATGTTCTGCTAACTTCAATCTTGTACAATCCTGATTACATTAGTCTGTATGTGGGCTATTAAAGGGATAATAACTACTTTATTACTGCAATTAATATAGTCCATAATATGCATAAACAACAAGCAGACAATATGCTGTTTGTGCAATTGAAATATGTCTAATCTCGATTGTGCAAAGGGAAGTTCCCTTGTATGGCTTCTGCTCAAACTTTGTTTTATTATCCCTTGTTGATATTAAACCTCATGTCTGACAGTGCTATTAGGGCTTTGATTTTGTCTTCACATGATGTCTGATACATATGTTTATATATTACAGCGGCAGCGAGGGCAGTAGCAGCAAACTATGGATGGTTTATAGGAATGATGTTATCTGGTCTGGTTTTCATAGGCGTTGTATTATTTATATATTTTGTTCATCGTAAAAGAAAAGGTATTGAAGAAGAACCTAAGACAAGATCTACAAGGCCTGGATGTAAGTTAAAGAAATATATACTATTACTAAATAACTTTTAGCTATTTGCCCTGCGAAGTTGTAAATTCACAGCTCAATACTGCAAAACGTGTTTAATAAAACTGAAAAACAGGGATCAAATCTGTTTATGAGCCCAGGTCTAATAACAAATTTTTGCCCTCTGAATGATTAATAAAACAGGGACAATATTAGTGCATAACTTATCCACTGACGTATATGCAACCTGGTTGGTTGTCTTTCATTTTTTTCTCTTTCTTTCAACCTATGTCATGTACAGTCTGTGTATATGTTTAGTTATGTTCTAAATTCACAAATTTGCCTATCTGTTAATAAACAATACTTATAATAAAATCTGAAAGAATTTCTATGACCGATTATGTCATTAAGAGGAAAGTGTCTGAGATAATTGTTTCTGATTGGCTAAAAGTTATAACATGACTTGATTCATATATCTGATCGACCAGGATAAAGGTTGATGTTAAAGGTCGGGTTAAAAGTGGCCACGTAACCTGTAAAGGTATTAAACATAACATATTATATAATTACAGTATCGGCTCATGACCCATATAAACATGAGGATGACTCAAGAGCAGAATATAATGATTATCATAGAGACGAAAGGTAAGTAGAATATATATGTTATAAAATGTATAGTGCCCACTTAAAGTTTGGTGACAAAGAATTTTTTTAATGTCAATGACTATTTTTTGTAGAACAATTAGTTTTAATGTATTTAATATATAGTTGGTGATAAAATGAAGATAAAATTCATGAATGCATCACATTTAAAGGATTTGGCATCTGACACCCAAAAGCCTCCAAAATCATAATTGATGTAATTTTCTGCAACATAGTTTTTAAGCTACATGTACTTGTGTAGTATCAACAACAAATAGAACCATACAAAAAATAAGGCAAAACTAAAAAGCAATACAAAAATAAATGGTTAGAAATTTCCAATAAAAGCCATTTAGTTGGCTTACAAAGTGAATATGTCTCCAAACTTTTGGTGGGCACAATATTTTTATGCTATGTTTTAATGTTCACCATCTTCTTTTAGTTTTGGTTTGTTGCAGGCTATGTGGATATCAAATGCCAAATGTTCTGGTCACCTGCTGCCTACCCCAGGTTATGGGATGTCTGCAGCAGTTGATAATCAGAATGATTAATTATAACTGTTAACTGCAATTTTCCAAGTCACATGGTCTCTTTAAATAAACTGGGTGTGTTGACCTACTGTCATGTTTTTTTAATTTCATTTTCACCTCTATATGACACTTTGATAAAGTAACTGGCAATAAAACCATGTCTAGCTTTCAATCATATAAGGGATGCTGCAAGCTGTTATCAAAATCATATTTACTGATTTATGTACCAATTTAAATCAGTACAGATATTTGACACAAATTATTAACAATATTCAAATTGATAATTAATAACATTGTATTCATTAATAAAATGTATGCATGAAACTTGAGATAAATATCATACCTGAGAAACATTGCAGTCAATGCTTTGACCTACTAGCCTGAAGTCCCTGGCTAGTGAACATTGATTTAGGCTTGTGAAATTACCTAATTATTTCACTTAGTAGGGCTAGTTGATAATTTTGCCCCTTTATTATGTAACATAAATGGATGACTGCCTGAATAAGGGTGTTTAATCAACTGGTGTGATTAAGAACATGGTTTGCATTTGTTGACATACTCATTAGGGGTATCCAAGTCACTCCATTCATAAACAGTTCATGCGTAGTTCATTAAACCTAGTGGTGTAGTCCATTTTTTCTAAACTGTCAAAGTTTGAATAATTTCACGGTAAATGATTACACACTATCTCAATATTAGAGTGTTAGACAAAGAGCACAAAGTTTCCATGAAATTATTCATGTTTTGACAGTTGAGAAAAAACGAACAATACTATAGTCATGTAAAAAGGTCAGTGCATGGTCTCCAAGGTTTTAACTTGTAACATTTCAAACTATTGTTGTTTTAATGAAAATAATGTTGTTTCAGTAATAAAGAGGAAAGGTAAGCAAATGTTGAATAAAAATATAAAAATCAAGATAACTGTGATAGATAAAAAACTTGTATTTCAACCATTCCAGCATTTATATTCCAATATCTATAAACAATTTTTATAACCAGTATTGTTTATATTGTAAATAAACATCCCCTGTTCAGTGTTTGTCAGTAGAGATTGTCGTGTTGCCCTTGATGACCTATAGTTGGGTTCAGGCAACTTGTTACAGCTAGTAAACATTTGGTTAAGACAAGAACCCTATATGTAATATAGGATCCTTGGTTCAGACAAGTGGAATTATTATATATCTGGTTGTCCAACCAGGCTACCTATTTTTTAAATTAATGTTGAGCCCTGTCTGTTACATGAAAGTTGAGAAAAATTCACTTGAATAGCTGTATGTCCAAAACCATGCATACATGTACTATTTTTATCCATACCTTCATCTGGGAATGTGTGACTGAGGCACTAAGAAATACAGTGAACAAAAAAATTAATTATATTTGAGAAAAAAGACTTGGTATCACTGATTGGCCCTTCATTTTTTGTATAATAATACATCTTGTATAAATTTGTATACAGTATAACCTCTGCTAACGGCACCTCCGACGAGCGGCAACCTCCGACGAGCGGTAATTAGAATCCCCCCCGTCGATTTTACTCTATAATTTACCTCTAATGAACGACACCTCTGCAGAGCGGTAAACGGCCGTTCAAATAAATTCCCAAAGTTAATCTTTACCTCTATACAGCGACACTAAGTCTAGCAAGGTTTACATCAAAAATCGATAATTATCTATAACCGGATGATTTAAACAATAAGCAAAACCCCTAATCGTTTAACACTACCCTCAAGTGTCATGTTGCTAAATCATTTGACTAACAGGGGTTAATAAACAAGTGACATATGGTTTCCATGACACCAACGAACGGACCTTAGATGAGGAGAGCTTTGTTTGGTAGGCTGACGTCATCAAGTATCAGATGCACATACGTCTAGCTAGTTGACGATAATAAATGTAACTGATTTGTTATTGTTCTTTTTATTAAAAGCTTCGATGAAATGAATTCTGTTTTAAGATTTTTTGATGTATAAGACAATATCAGATATTTACTCCCGAAAAGACGACGATAATTCATGCTAAATAGTATTCGCCATAAGACAAGTATAAAAACATTTGACAGTAACAGAATCGATTTATCTAGTGTATTGCTTTCTTTATCATAAAACTAACCTTCATGCTAGGAATTGTCAACCGTTGTAATTATTTATTTAAAAAACTTTGTAATTTTATTAAAACTTTTTTTACTTTTGTCGATAAGCGCTGTATTTACATTTCGGAACGGATAAAGGCCAGTTTTCCGGACCGAAAACGCCCGTTTTCGTGATCGGTAGAAAAAGTCTACCTCTGCAGAGCGACACCTCTGCAGAGCGGCAGTTTTTTCAAACTCCGCCGAAAGTCGCTCTGCAGAGGTTACACTGTAACTATAAATTTGTTCATGAATATTTATTCCTGGAATGGTTGATTTACATCTGTAAAAATAGGAAGAACTTTAGTGATAGTGTTCCTCTACTACATGTATATGTCAAAACTATATGTTATATGTTTAGGTGGAGGACATACAATGTTTGTACCTATAGAAATTTAAACCATACTTATAATGGTATATGTACCGTGTGTCTATATATGTATGTCCATAGAATCCTAGTGTAACCAAGATAACTGTGTTTATTCAAAGTAGACTTTATCCAGAATTCAAATATTTGGGTTTTCTCACATGGTGCAAACTAACTTTTACCATCACAATGAAAATATGTGTACCAAGAGCGATAGAATGTAATCAGTATTTCATGCTTTTCAGCAATAATGTGTAACAAACTTAGTTTGTACCTCCTGCACACAGATGGAAAAACCCCAAAATTTGAGTTTCAAATTAAGTCTATTAATCTTCCAAATTGCAGTAATAGATAGTTCATGATAGTCAATTAGTTAATAGCAACATTTCATTCCTTGGCTTTGTGATTGTAACTTTTTACATGGGGGTTCACCATGTTAAGTTGTAGATTGTAGCAAACCCTCTTTATAATCTGCTGTGAGTGATGACATTAGGCCATGCTTGCACAATTCAAGGGATAGTTACTACTTCAATCACTGGTTAAGGAGCAGACAATACAGTTTGTGCAACAGATGTATACCTGCTTTAGTATTCGTATGATAGGTAAATGGAATGGAAATTTCCCTTGTATCCCTTCCATTTGTTGTATAATTCCAGTGTTTATATACTTGAGTCTGCTTGTCTGACAGTTCCATTAGCACTTTGATTTAGAATTTGAAGTAACTAGCATCTAATCGGGGCCCTTGCAATCCACTTTCGATGTCTCGAATTGTTACAGCCCTAATACTTTATAGTTAACTAAATGTAACTCATGAAGAAATATCAATCTCACAGAATATTGACCTACTGATACCAAGGGCAGCTGGTACCGTCTAAATGTGTGTAAATGTAAAATAGATTTTTGTGTGGTTTTGGATCCTGCTGACCCTTAGGCTAGAATTTATACTTTGGAAATATCTTCTAAATATTCTACTACTGTATTCTATCTTGTAACATATTTATGATATATACTTATTTTTTTTCCCCTGAATACTGAAGAGCATAATTAATGATAACATTCATATATACATTTATACATGCACACGACAAAACCAAAATGACATACAAATACAAATAGTAAAAAAACCAAGTAGAACATGAAAAAGATAGAAGGCAAAGAGATGTCTACCTTAACATGTTATCAGATACATAATATTTTTTTAAAAGTATTTAATAGTTCACTACCACAATGGGAAGTTGTATTTGTTTGGTATATTATCTGTTATAATACAAATGATTCTGGATTTCTTGTTTAATCTTATAACTGAACATTAACATATTTTAGATATATTTTAATCTGGGTGGTGTTTCAAATAACTATATGAGTTTGGGTTTCTTATCAACTACATTAAATATTTTGCTGTTACAATAATCAGTAATGTAATTTTTAAACTGACTAATATTTATGGACTGATAAAGTTAAAAAGATCATTCTTATTTGTATTCTTTTGCTACATATTTAAGTTTACTCATTTATTCTTCATGTTATTTTTGTATTAAAAAATCTTCTTTATCTACAAAAATTAGCCTGTGAAAAGAAAGTCTATATTTTGACATGTTATCCTTATTTTCATGCAGCAAATTTATTGAAGTTTGGCAATATACTTTATTAAATAATTTAGAATTTTAGGATTAAAATTCAATAGTTTTGTTTTTCTCATCAAAAGCATTTTGTGGCTTCAAGCAGTGGATGAGAAAATGAAACAATTGCATTAGGAAATGCCTAATTCTATATTTATTGTTTTAAGTATAATGCCAAATTTTAATAAAATTTGCCACAATAAACTTGTATTCAATCAGTGTGGAATAATTCAAACTTTGATTGATAAGAAAAAAAAGACAACATTAGACAGTCTACGAAATTAGTTGGTGTCTGGTTGCCCGGGACAACTACTTTTTAGTTCGGGCTACCAAAAATTTCTTTCAGGCAAAAAATAATCTACAAACAAGATATAGTGCTTGCTACTAAAATGACCTGTTCAGAAAACCACTTTCATATCCTAATTTCACAGACTGATTAGATTTATTTAACTGCTTATTATACCCCCGCTTCGAAGAAGAGGGGGGTATACTGTTTTACCCATGTCTGTGCGTGCGTGCGTCCGTCCGTTACAAAATTTCCGTCGCAGTTTTCTCAGCAACTATAATATGCAGCAGCCTAATACTTTGCATATTGCTTCATCCCATAGTCCCATGTGGTGTAAAGCGATTTCATGCTCCATGCTCATCTACTTCCTGTTTGTCGCATATTTTTAGATTTTGGCGGGGGTATCACTAGTGAGCATTATTTTTGTTTGTGTATCAGTATCACATTGTATATATATTTTGCTAGATGGGTTTAAACATTCTAGTTTGGTACAATACACACCAGTATATGATATATCTGTATTATATTTTCAGCTATGAAGACTATAAACGTGACAGTTATGATTATCGTCCAGAACCATCAGGTTATACAAACCAAGACTACGCTCCTAAAGATGCTGGTTACCGTGACAACTACGAAAACCGTGGTTATGAGAAAGATTATGATTATGATGACCAATATGATAGAGATGGTGGTTTTGGGCGTGACTATGACCGTGACTCGTATAATGATGAATATGATGATGATTATGATAGAGACTCATATAGAGATGATTATAATGATGCTGATCGTCGTTATGAGAACGCTCCAGGTGATGACAAGAAGGAGACATCAAGGTATAGTATTATACAGTCATCTTACTCATCTTCCTATGCTCGGTCACCCCATCTAAATTTTAGTAAATAAAAATGGAAACTTCTTGATTTGTGTCTATTTTAGTGCTATCTGTCACACATTTGCATAAAAACTAAAACCATGATCATCAAAATGCCTGACTGTTTTTGCAGACGCAGTATGCGGATAGCACCTGTTGTTATAGCTAGAAAATTGAGTTTGATCAGCCTCATCTTATTCACTAATAATTAGTAAAATAATTCAAGAAATAACATTTAGGTAAATCTAAAATATTTAATCAATAATTTACCTGTTTGCAACAAAACTTTCCCATATTTACTTCTATTTGACTTAAAAACAAGGTGACCTAGCACTGGTCTGATTTTTTCTAAATATGCCATGTTTTATTTATGGTGCTCCATGCCGATTTTATCCAACATCCGAATTTCTTAGGCACTTGTTTTTTTGGAAACAAAAATTAGCAAACATAAAGATCCTTTTACCGCATGAACTTTACCTGAATTATTAGGAATCTGTATATCCAAATCAAATTTGATATAAAAGTGACTGAGCATAGGTAACATCACTCTATACTAAACTTATTGTAGCAAAGTTATAGTATGTCACTTGTATTTCCTTGCCTTCAAGCTGTGGGTTCAAATCTTGAATTTTTATCAGGTAAAATATGGCCCCCAGACTGGTAGCACTGGTTGAAGCACAAGGGGATTTCGAATCTAGTGTCTCAAATGGGGTATGGGTTTGAATCCCTCCCGGGAGGTTATTCCCTTCCATGAAAATTTGACAATTATGTCAATTTTCCTCTATTAATAAGGTATATGGAGAAATTTCTGGCATTGCGGTAGGGTAGGTGAGTACTAGTTATTGACAAGGTTCCAAAAAAGCTGGGTTAGGTGCACTGGATGCTGTAAAATAACCAAAAAGTGTTGACACAGTATTAAACCCAGTGTAAATAAATAAACATTTGGCCCCAACGTGAATAACCTACTAGAAATAGTGTGACTGCATCATTAGATTCTCCCACAGACTTTCAATCTCCAAGATTTTGAGATGGTGTGAGTGTATGTAGCAGAGGTATAATATATGGCATTTGTACTCTCTTGCCTTCAAGCTAGCTTTTATGTTGACATAGTTCCCTACAGTTTTCATTTACAACTTGAGAAGTCATGGGTTGGAATCTCAGTTCTGACCATGGATTTTTATCCGGTTACATTCATTGTAATTTGCTAAAGCCTGTTTATTTAAAGCATTTAATGGTGTTCACCATTTCTTTATTAGCCGGATTTTTCAATGGTCGGTCGGGTGTTTGGTGTCGTTAACAATTGCGTTAAAGTTTTTCTTTTCCATATATTTCTGCCATTTATTGTCAGATCTTTATGAAACTTCATACAATGATAACATACTATGTGATGAACAGAATTAAAAAGTCACCACAACTTTACCTGCCTTTATTATGGATTACTTCCCTTTGTAATTTTTGTGTTAAAATTTCTAATATGTAGGATATCTCTGTCATTTATGATCATATCTTGACGAAAATCTGGCTTTAATGTGGTTTCCATGTTACATTTCTTGTATTATTTTGTATTATTATACCTCACTGGAATTTCCCTATGCTAAATCCCTATACCGGAGCGGGTGATATTTTGTTCGATCACATGGTAATATTACCCGCTATCTAAGGGAGACCACTTATTAACGATTAGTAGCCGTAAATAGCCGCGACCGTGGCGTAGTGGTTAGCATGTCTGACTTCGAATCCGGAGATCGCGGGTTCGAATCCCGGTTGCGGCAGGGTATATTAGTGATATAATTCAGTATTTTTATTGTACTGATTGTTTTGTTTACTGTGTTGTTATTTGTTGTTCAATAAATATTTACATGTAACAGTTTTGTTCGGTATAATAAAACAATTAACACATGGCAGTGAGGGTGACAGTACAGATTATCAACCCTTGAAAATTAATATCAACCTCGGCTAGCGCCTCGGTTGATATTATTTTCCTCGGGTTGATAATCTGTACTGTCACCCTCACTGCCATGTGTTATTTATATATTATAATATTACAGATATGATGATGAAGATGATTACGATGCAGATGTAAGATATCGTGGTGGTAACAAACCTCCACGTTATCAACCACAGATGAGTCGTGATACTGGAAACAGAGCAAGTTTAGATGGTGAAAGAGAGTATAGATCCGAACCATCAAAGTTTGATGACGATGGTTTCCCTATCGACAAACCAGTTGACCCACATTCTTCAACTTTCGTGTAGATAGGAATAATTTTGTATTGTAAATATATTCCATGCCCATCTTTGACAGGAATGCCATGGCTCATATAGTTGTATATATGTGAAACACTAAACCTCATACAGTTAACTGTATGTAGACCTATGTATATAGAGGACATTTTATGATATACGCATTTCATTATTCTGCCTGTGACATTCTTATATCTTTGTTTACTATAATAATAATTGGTATCTGGTATATTGTGTGTAAATTCTCATTTTTTATGTTTTACATACAAATTAGTACACAAATTGTCGTTGAGTTTTTTGTTGAATTAAAGTGAATTTAAAATATTTTTGTTTGGAACATAGAAATAGCAATAGCTTTCGTCCAGTGGCAACTTTAAAACATTTATTCTATCACATTTAGTCACTCAATAGTGTTTTAGTGAAATTAAAATAAAATGCACTTACTTTATCTTATAGCATTATACAATATGTAGTTTTGTCCAATAATTATTAGGTTTCGACTATGTGTGCACTGAAGATGGTTTTAACTTTCATTTTTCTAATTTTCAAAATTTTATCACAAACATATCTCACTATAATGTTAGTTTATTTAGGAAGATAATATAAGTAAAGTACATTATATTGAATTTTATATCATATTTTTATTGAAATGTTCAATAGTCAGCAATATTTTATAAATCTAAAGTGATAAAAAACATTCCATGCTTATATTTTATAGTTATATATACATATCATATTGTTGTTTACATCATTATTGATACAGAGACCATCCATTAAAGTTTTAGATTTGTTTAAACCTTTCTAAGCTAGACAATATCTCTGATAGTACATTGGTGAAAGTTTTCTGGATTTCTGGGGGCTTCTTCCCGCTGAGCCACCTTTCATGGCATTGCCCTGTACCCACCGGGCGCCCTACCTACCCCCAGCTTAGGTTTCAGGGTTTGGATTTCGCCAACTTTCACCCATGTGATATGCCTGCTGAGAAAACACATTGTCTTATATGGTACTGAGTATTGTCTCATGCATAGTGTCCTAACATTTATTTCCCATCTTCAAAGCCAGGTTTAAATTGATTAGCTTTATGGACTAAATACTAAGTTTGCTAGACAATGCATGGGCCTGTATGAGATCCTATTGCCAAATTTAGTGCCTTACCAATTTTGACTTGGTCATGTGTACTATTACTTAGTTTGGTTTATGTGACATAACATTAAATTTAGGGACGGTCTTGCATAGGTATTTGTTTAATTTGTGCCATTTTATACTTATCAGAATAATTAGTTTATATATTTTGTTTTCTTATGTTTTAGATGTATAATTTTATGCAATTTTGAATATAGATTATAATATCTGATTTTTAAATTGTGAATAAGTGCTGATTTTTTATATTTCAAATTTTACAATTATAAATATTCAGCAGCTATTGTTAAAATCTATTTAATATATTTTTTTGTGATTCTGTCCAAGGTATTGCAATGGAAACATATACATAATTAAATTAAACTGTAATAAATTAGGAAATATTTACTAAAATGGTATTTAACATTTATTGTTAAAATCTATTTCATATTTCATGTAAATATACAATTAGTTGCCATGGAAACATAAAACTTGTATAAAGTAATAAGGTTCAATTCAACTCTTAGTGTTCAAAAGCCATGTTAAAGTGATTTCCATCAAAGTCTGTTTCCTTATATTGAGTACAGTTACCATTATCCTGTTGAAATGTTGTTAATCATTGATTACTTAAGAATCATCATCTGTCAGCCATTAGTGATTTATCGCTTACATGTATATGTAATATGATTTAAAAATTATGTAACATCTACTATGAATAAGAATTTGTATGTTGTGTTCTTCATCAACAGCTATATTATGAACAGTAATTCGGATTAATTTACAATTCAGAGTATTTTCTTGTTTGTAGATATTAACAATTTATATTCAGTTCATTCATTCTTTATAAGTATGTGTGTTTCTAGAAGGTATTTATTTACCTAGTCAGATCTAATACAAACATTTATTCAAGTGTTTTATGGTAAATATTTCTGTGTATACTATCATCTTGTAATTAGTTCATCTCCAGTTCATCTCCATACCCTTTTTGTATTCATTCACAAACATGTATAGTGCGACAATGTTAACCTGAGCTTGAACTACCTTATTATAATAATTACATGCTTCACTTACATTAAATTGTGGGTTTCCGTATGCATGTATACGATTATACACGTGTTAATATCAACTTATGTGACTATAAATCAATTTCTTAAACATGGCATGTTATTGTATTTATAATTTTTGACTCATTCCTTTGTGGGAAAACACTTTAGTCTGCAATAATGTGCCACATTTTCAAAGTATTTATTCTTATAAAATCAAAATTATTGTTCAGTAAGACTTAGTGTGTTTAACTGAAAGCTTTTGATAAAGCGCGATTTACAAACGAAGACAAAAATAGACAGTAAATACTGAGTTTAATATATTCTTGCGTAAATTTCAAGCTCAGGTTAATATTGTTGGACTATACTTTTACAAACTTTGTAAGTACTGTGGTCTATTTAATGCATGACAAATAAATAATTTCACTTATTTGAAATTAATGTTGATTTATCTGTGAGTTATTTACGTATACCCTTTAATATAAAAAATTCCAAAGGAGGGAAAACATACAGATCATTCATTCAAATTGTTCAAGTTGAATTATAGATAAGAACTAAAAACAAAATGTCAATTTTTAATGTGAGAAAATCTAAACTAATTAGCCAAATCTTGTGTAATGCTTAACTTCAGAAACTAATTAGAGTCATTTAATTGATAAAGTCTCTTAATAAGCAAAATTTGTTTGGTTTTGAATAGTTCAGTTTGGCTTGAAATAACCATTTCTTGTATAATTGAACATGCATTGAAGTTTTTGTATTATGGTTCCAGAAATAAATCATTTCTTCCATATTTTAACATAAATTTAAAGTCTTTATGTAACTACCGTAAATGGTTTAAGAATCAGACTGGATCAGTATGTAAATAAATGTTGTAATTTTGTGACATAGAGTGGCCACCAAAAGTTTTGACACAAAAGAAATTTATTAGATTTTTAAATTCCAGTGATTTTTTATGAAAACTAAATATTTTTATATACATTTAACATGGCTGAAGGTATCACTAAGCCACCAAAATTAAGATGAATGTATTTCTTTTCTAAATTTTTTTAAGTTACTATGGTACTTAACACAAATTACACCAATACAAAAAATAAGCAAACCCATGAAGCATTTAAAAAAAAACACATTATTTTATAAAAGTTATTCAGTAGGCTTACAAAGTTAAAATGTCTCCAAACTTTTGGTGGGCACTTAATGATAAATTTTATAATAATTATAATCTAAGCAATTTGTCTATACTGGTGAATCTTTTAAAACTAGTTAAAACATTTTTTTTTCATATTAACTACATTATATATTTTGTATCTAACTATTTTGTAATAAAATTTAGTGTACCAACTTAGTCTGTGTGTTTGTTTTTTCTATGGAATTGTAATTTATTTATGGCAGAATGTGTCAATTTTTACTGAGAAATGCTTTGTCATTTGGTCTATGACAATATCCATCACAAAAATAGTGGGAGCCCATAGCATTAGCTCAGTTGGTAGCACATAGGTCTACTGATGGATGGTTTGTGGATTTGATTGCCAGGTGGAACATACGTTCATTGAGATTGGTCATGACATGATTTCTACAGACGTTCTTCCTCCTACCACTAATTCTAAATCATGTAGGGCAGTTGTTAGTCACTGATGGAAGTATGTGTCTACTAGTAACTGTTTAACAGCTAGTGTTAGGAGACCTAACAAAACTTGTTCTGATTGAACCTTGAGGATTGCAACCTGGACACTATTGACCCAACAACAGAACTACAGAGAGTAAAAATTGAGCTGTTGGGAGCTTATCCAAAAGCCTTCAGGAAGTTAATGTGTCAAGCATAGAAAAAATGACCGCTATTCCTCCACAGTATCCAAGAGCTTAGGAATTGAGGTTGAAGTTGATCTGAAGCCAAGAATTAGATTGATAAATTGCTTGATTAATTCAATATGCTAACCAAAATGATGTCACTGACAAGAGGTAATTTATCTGATGTAAAACAGAAATCCAGAACCAACAAAGATCATTAATTTTATCATATCCGAACCAAGTCAATAGCAAAACTAGTTGATGTAAATTAATAGATTATTGACCTATCATTAAAGTAAAAAAAAAAGACATTTTATAGTGTAAGTTTCATGCTGCACGTTCACCGACTACAGTTATTACCCTGGTCATCAGGCTACTGTTATCTATCAATCTCCCTTATGCAGCACACAAATTGACACAAAGGAATTAAACCACCCTACTAGGTACCCATTTACACTTGAGTGAAGTGAAGCAATCGTAAAAATAGGTAAATTTCTTGCTGTTGATCCCTAAGTGGGTGCCCTACCACTGAACTACTGCTCCTACTATCATTACTAGATATTCAGACTTGGTATATATGAATACTTGGTACTATAGAAATACATTATTTTCTACTATGTAATATTTTATCCTTGCTGCTTAGAATAATTGGTGCTAATTGACCCGAGACAGGTCATTACAATACATACAGAGGTATCTACACTATTTCTGACTGTGTAGTCTGAACAAGGCAAGTGTCTGATACATGTATTAGTAATGGTCTGTAAATAAAGAAAGTAAATAAATAATAAACCTAATTTGTGTCACAGGGTAAGAAAAATATGCAGCCTGACTGGGACTCTAACCCAGGACCTCTCACTTACAGGGCGAGTGCTCTCCCCACTGAGCTATCCGGCCGCTTACCGGTACATATCCTTCCCATAATGTGAACAGGTAAGTGCAGTGACATACTCCCCCACAAACTGGAAATTTGTCTCGAATTTCAGAATTCGAGGCCAATTAAGGTGCATTTATTTTATTACAAGCGTTTCTCAACTGACCAAGTAATTGTCATGGTCTCACGTTGGGCGCCAAATGTCACAGAGTAAGAAAAATATGCAGCCTGACCGGTGTAGCAGTCTATTTTTTCCCCCGGCCAATCTTTCCCCGGGGAAAGAAAGGCCCAGGCAAATCTTTCCCCGGGGAAAGATTGGCCTAGGCCTTTTTTTCCCCCGGGGAAAGATTGGCCCAGGCCTTTTTTCCCCCCCTGGGCAAATTTTTCCCCCCTAACATTTGTTAAGAATTTATATATAATATGATACAACATTATTTCTCTCGGCCAATCTTTCCCCCCTGGCTAATTTTTCCCCCATTGTTTTTACTGTTGTCTTTATATGCTTTTTCAACATACATCTCGGCCAATCTTTCCCCCCCTGGCTAATTTTTCCCCCCTTGTTGGAACTGTTGTATTTATATGCTTTTTCAATATACATCTCGGCCAATCTTTCCCCCCTGGCAATTTTTTCCTCCGTTGTTGGAACTGTTGTCTTTATATGCTTTTTCAATATACATCTCGGCCAATCTTTCCCCCCTGGCTAATTCCCCCCCCCCCGTTGTTGGAACTGTTGTCTTTTTATGCTTTTTCAATATACATCTCGACCAATCTTTCCCCCCTGGCTAATTTTTTCCCCGCTGATAAAACTGTTGTCATTATATGCTTTTTCAACATACATCTCGGCCAATCTTTCCCCCCTGGGTAATTTTTCCCCCGTTGTTGAAACTGTTGTCTTTATATGCTTTTTCAATATACATCTCGGCCAATCTTTCCCCCCTGGCTAAATTTTCCCCCGCTGATGAAACTGTTGATTAAATGCTAAATAAATTAGTCAGGAGGAAAAGATTGGCCGAGATGTATATTGAAAAAGCATATAATGACAACAGTTTTATCAGCGGGGGAAAAATTAGTTAGGGGGGAATGATTGGCCGAGATATACAATAAAATAGCATTTAAACAACAGTTTCATCAGCGGGGGAAAAATTAGTTAGGGGGGAAAGATTGGCCGAGATATACAATAAAGAAGCTTTTAAACAACAGTTTCATCAGTGGGGGAAAAATTAGCCAGGGGGGAAAGATTGGCCGAGATATACAATAATGAAGCATTTAAACAACAGTTTCATCAGCGGGGGGAAAATTAGCCAGGGGGGAAAGATTGGCCGAGATATACAATAAAATAGCATTTAAACAACAGTTTCATCAGCGGGGGAAAAATTAGTTAGGGGGGAAAGATTGGCCGAGATATACAATAATGAAGCATTTAAACAACAGTTTCATCAGCGGGGGGAAAATTAGCCAGGGGGGAAAGATTAGCCGAGATATACAATAATGAAGCATTTAAACAACAGTTTCATCAGTGGGGGGAAAATTAGCCAGGGGGGAAAGATTAGCCGCGACATACAATAAAGAAGCATTTAAACAACTGTTTCATCAGGGGGGGAAAAATTAGCCAGGGGGAAGATAGGCCGAGATATACATTAAAGAAGCATTTAAACAACAGTTACATCAGCCGGGGGGAAAATTAGCCAGGGGGGAAAGATTGGCCAAGATATACAATAAAATAGCATAGAAACAACAGTTTCATCAGCGGGGGAAAATTTAGCCAGGGGGGAAAGATTGGCCGAGATATACAATAAAATAGCATTTAAACAACAGTTTCATCAGCGGGGGAAAAATTAGCCAGGGGGGAAAGATTGGCCGAGATATACAATAAAATAGCATAGAAACAACAGTTTCATCAGCGGGGAAAAATTAGCAAGGGGGGAAAGATTGTCCGAGATATACTATCAAAAGCATCATAATAACAGTTTCATCAAGGGGGAAAAATTTGTCCAGGGAGGGGAAAAAATTGCCTAGGCCTTTTTTTCCCCGGGGAAAGATTTGCCCAGGCCTTTTTTTCCCCGGGGAAAGATTGGCCAGGGGAGAAAAATTGGCCTGTTACACCGGGACTCGAACCCAGGACCTCTCCCTTACAGGGCGAGTACTCTCCCAACTGAGCTATCCGGCCGCTTACATATCCTTCCCATAATGTGAACAGGTAAGTGCCCTGACATTTGGAACTCAATTTGTGGGTTCTTTAGTTAGTGCACAGGCAGTAACAATCTTTGTCACACATTATTGCTAAAAAGCATGAACAAGTAAATCTGTGAGCTAATGCTCACTAGTGATACCCCCGCCAAAATCTAAAAATATGCGACAAACAGGAAGTAGATGAGCAAGGAGCATGAAATCGCTTTACACCACATGGGACTATGGGATGAAGCAATATGCAAAGTATTAGGCTGCTGCATGTTATAGTTGCTGAGAAAACTGCGACGGAAATTTTGTAATGGACGGACGCACGCACGGACAAGGGTAAAACAGTATACCCCCCTCTTCTTCGAAGCGGGGGTATAAATACTCATAAAATCCTATTGCTATTTGTACAACCTACTCACTCCTCCTGGAAAAGTAAATCTCTGGATCTAGCTGTTAACCAACTACTAACCGCATACTTTCATCAGTGAACAACTGCCCTACATAATTAAAAATCATTGGTAGGAAGGAGAATGGCCGTAGAAATAATTTAATGACCAAGCTCCACGAAAGTATGCTCTGCCCGGGAATCGAATCCACGACCCCTCGATCAGTAGACTTGCATGCTACCAACTGAGCTAGCCGGGCGGCTTCAGAACTAACTTCAACGCTTTCATGAGCAAGCTCTAACAGCTCACACTGATGATGATCTTCCAACAAGGTGGATTAAAGAATTCAACAAACACAATGTTACAAGAAGTAAATGGTTTATTACATAAACCCAATATATTACATACATAGTACATATAGGTCGATCATGTAAGTTCATGTAAATATTGCGTATGTAAACATTGCCAGTATCATTACACACCAATATTTGGGGTAGAAATATTTTAATATTAATTCAATACTTGTTAGTTTAAACACACTTTATTTACATAATTCGAGGACTGAACAAAACAACACTATCGTAACATTTTCAACCATTTGAAAATAAATGGAGTTACAATTTTAGTGTTTCTTTCAGCCCTCAAATTTGCCATCATTTAAAATTTGCAATGTACATAATGCATTATTTAACATCAACGTTAAATACCGAAGTGGTATGTTTAAATCTGTGAAATGATGTACATGCATCACCATATTTTTATATTGAGTGGGCAAGTCCAGTATATAATTATAAACACACACATGACCTATGATACGACCTGTACATACAAACAGGTAAACAGACTTCATAAAAAAGCACTATGATTTTGTAACATAATAATTTATTAAGTATGATCAAATGACATGTTGAAAACAATACAACTGTATTATATATATACAACCCCAAAATGAAATTCTTTATGTTAGGTATACAATAAAAGTGAAGTTCATTATGAATCTTATAAAACAGTGAACAATGTATTCACAAGTCACATGAAATTTACATTTTACATTCAAAAACCTGAAAAGGAGCAAGACTTTATTTACCCTTCTACAAAAAATATATAAACAGATCTTGTGATCATTCTATAAGAATTAATAATGAATATGGAAAATTTATAAATTTTAAAATGTTAAATTTTGACAATGAATTGAAAATGAATACCACAATTTACACAATGTGTACAGAAAACAGGTTTTCATAAATAAATATTATAAAAAAATATATAACAATATAGTAATGATGGATTCAAGAAGTGTTGTCTTTTAACAATTCTAGTTCATTGTTTTCTTGCTAATACACAGTCATGTTATACCTTAGAACAACACAAACAAAACCTGGGTATATTCTGTCTATCTGACTGTAAGTTCCAACATTCTTTAAGCACATTTAGTGATACATTAACAAAATAAAACCAGGGCTCAGTGTTATTATTTATTTCAATAAGGATGCCCAGTTGGATAACCTGCTAACTAGGAAACCAGCTACATATTTTACTTGCCCCATTCAAATGTTTTTTAACAGTAATAAGTTGCCCGAACCCAAATATTGGTTGTCATGGGTGATAGGACAGCCTTCAATGTTGAGCCCTGCACAATGCAGATTTACATACTTATATACCAAAGAAATCATATTTTCATAATCAATATCAAGTTTTACTATGTATATTCATTCATATCATTTGATTTGGTTTTGATAGTAATACCTTTTTGCTCATTAGAAATAATAACAAGAGTTCCGCTGGGCGGGGCATTATACGCCCGTGTGCAGTCCATGCTGTGTTCTATCTCATATAAAGTCCCTGTGACCTTGACCAATGACCCCGGGATCTCAGAATAGGTCCCATTCTTAACAGGAGGGCTATCCAAAGCAAAGATTTTGAGAACCTAGGTACAGCCATGGTTGATTTATCACCGACACAAAGTTTTCCCATACAAACTTCCAGTGACCTTGACCTTGACCCTGGGGCCTCAGAACCAAAAGTTCTCGCCCTTGACCCAAAGAGTATTGATACATAAAACTTGGTGATCTTAGGTAAAGTTGGTTGTTGGACAAGGTTTTTCCTCATGATTTTTCTTTTGACTTTAACCTTTAACCCAGGGACCTAAAACCAAAGGGGCATATGCTAGACATTAAGGCTACCCTTAAATAAGATTTGGAAAACCTACAATGTAGGTACAATTATTATTGAGTTACTGTCCGGAAAATGTTCAATATGAATTAAGTCCCTGTGACCTTGACTTTTGTCCCTGGGGTTTCCAAATCAAGAGAACATCAAATACCAAAGAGCTATCAACACATTACATCTTGACAAATGGGCTGATCCACATAAAATTTGGTTAACCTAGGTACAATCATTGTTTAGTTATTGTCCGGACAAGGATTGTCCATATGATGCCCCTGTGACCTAGATCTTTGACCCAGTTTTGACCCAAAACCAATTGGGAACATCCTTAACACATGGG
The DNA here is from genome assembly GCA_025267735.1 of Mactra quadrangularis. Lineage (NCBI taxonomy): Eukaryota > Metazoa > Mollusca > Bivalvia > Venerida > Mactridae > Mactra > Mactra quadrangularis. The sequence continues at coordinate 13,638,418 of CM046302.1, read as the reverse complement.
CTACCCTCACATAAAATTTGGTGAACTAAATTCATTTTACTTATTAAATATAGCATTATTTCCATGGTTTGCCATTTTGACTTTGTTAACATATTGATTGAACATTTGAAGTCTCTGCTTGGTAATTTGATATCTTCTGGATTATGGTTTAAACTTGACCCAGGGGCCCCAAAATCAATAGGGAACATCCTTGACACATGGGCTACTCTCACATGAAATTTGGTGAACTTTGGTACAATCATTGTTGAGTAATTATCCGGACAATGTTTTTCAATATGATGCCCCTGTGACCTTGACCTTTGACCAAGGTGCCCCAAAACCAATAGGGCATAACCTTGACACATGGGCTACTTTCACGCCAAATTTAGTGAACCTAGGTACATTGGTTGTTCAGTTATTGTCTGGACAAGGTTTTTCCATATAATGCCTCTGTGACCTTGACCTTTGGGTCTGGGGCCCCAAAACCTATTGGGAACATCCTTGACACAAGGGCTACCTTCACATAAAATTTTGTGAACCTAGGTACAGTAGTTGATGAGTTATTGTCCAAACAAGGATTTTCAATATGATGCCCCTGTGACCTTGACCTTTGACCCAGGAGCCCCAAAACCAATAGGGCATAACCTTTACCCAAGGGCTACCCTCACATAAAATTTGGAGAACCTAGGTACATTGGTGGTTCAGTTATTGTCTGGACAAGTGCTTCATTGCTTGCCGTTTTGACTTTATAAACATATTGATAGAACATTTGAAGTCACAGCTTGGTAATTTGATATCTTCTGGTTTAAGATTTAAACTTAACCCTGTTTTCCCAAAACTGATAAGGTACATCCTTGACACATGGGCTACTCTTACATGAAATTTGGTGAACCTAGGTACAGTCATTGTTGAGTTATTACCCGGACAATGTTTTTCAATATGATGCCACTGTGACCTTGAACTTTGACCCAGGGGCCCCAAAATCAATAGGGCATATTCTTGACACATGGGGTACTCTTACATAAAATTTGGTGAACCTAGGTACATTGGTGTTTCAGTTATTGTCTGGACAAAGTTTTTCCATATAATGCCCCTGTGACCTTGACCTTTGAACCTGGGGCCCCATAAACCTATAGGGCACATCTTTGACACATGGGCTACTCTTACATAAAATTTGGTGAACCTAAGCACAGGCATTGTTGAGTTATGGTCCGGACAAGATTTTTCAATTTGATGTCCCAGTGACCTTGACCTTTAACCCAGAGGCCCCAAAACCGATTGGGAACATCCTTGACACATGGGCTTCTCTCACATAAAATTTGGTGAACCTAGGTAGATTGGTTGTTAAGTTATTGTCAGGACAAGTTTTTTCCCCATATGATGCCACTGTGACCTTGACCTTTCATGCAGGGGCCCCAAAACCAATAGGGAACATCTTTGACACATGGGCTACTCTTACATTAAATTTGGTGAACTTAGGTACATTGGTGGTTCAGTTATTGTCCAGACAAGTTTTACCTATTTTAAGTCCCAGTGACCTTGACCTTTAACCCTGGGGTCTCAAAATCAATAGGGAACCTCCTTTACCCAAGGGCTATCCACACATAAAATTTTAGGAACCTAGGTATATCCTTTCTTGAGTTATCATCCGGACAAGCAATTGTCCACGGACGGACAGACGGACAGACGGACGGACGGACAACATCATAACATAATACGACCGTTTTTTAAAAACGGGCGTATAAAAAATAAACAATGCTTTGCTGTTTTATAGATTAGTCTTTGAGATTCACCAAGAAAGATAGTAAGTAAGATTTATTGAATATTTATAATGTAACATTGAATATGCATAGAATATTATGACTGATTATGGTAATTACTTGATAATTAGAGCTGAATATTCATATCAGCAGGAATGTATGAATAATAATCATAATACATTGTGAATATTGATAAATATGGATGAATATGTATATACTATAAGAAAAAGATTAGCTAAATCACAAACTAGTTAGAAAATCTAATCTATAAGGAAAGTTTGTACAAAGTAATAAAAAATAAATGCAATAAAAAATAGAGACAATATTATTATTATTATTATATTATTTGCATTATGATTACGTAACATGCCATAATAATGATATGAAAATTTACATTTTGATTTATTTCAAAAATATAATTATAAAAAATATTGTAATCATTTCAGTATAATACGTTTATGCAAACTAGATAGCATTCACTTTTATACACAAAATATTACGATTTTTTATACATAAACTTATGTTAAATAGTTTGAAATTTCAATAAATTTATAAATGTCATGCAATTAAAATAATGAGTAAGTAGGACAAGTCTTTGACATGATAGATATTGCATGCAGCAGAGTAATTATTCATACAACTTTACAATCAACTAATGAATCAAAATGATATAGTTTCTAAACAACCCTATGATAAAATAGAAGCACTAACTTATAAATATTATACTGTTAAGCATATACAATAAGTATGAATACTGTTTGCTGTAACTACTGTTTACAAATAAATCCTGTGATCATTATAAATAATCAGGGCTTGTTGATTCACCGATATATTTTCAATTAACTTTATGTCTATTACATTATGATAAAGGAACTGGAACTAAAACCTAGTAAAGCTTTCAAATATCATCATTATTAAGGTGATGCTACAAATTGCCGTTATCCAAAATCAGATTTTCTACAATATTAACTTTAACAGGAAAATATCAGCAGACACAATGTAACAATGATCTGCAGTCTATTGGCATAACTGTCATAATGCAAAATATAAAATCAATTAAACCTAAGCAATATTTTACATAATCATGTAATATGCAATCATACAGATATAACAATATTCATATTTGACATATACAATAGGTGATTTGTTCTAATTCAAAGTAACAACATAGCATTGCTTGTTATTTATTGCACATGTCAACAAATTCTCTGCACAGTGTGAGTAAACAAAAACTGAGTCAAAAACAAAGTATGCTTAGAAAGAATGCCTATGTTACAATCATCAATCTAATGCAATAAATTACTGATAAAAATATTCAATGATTACAAAAACTAACTTTAAGAATTAACATTTCTTAGAAACTTGTCACACAAAAATGCTCAACAATTGAGTAAAGTGGAGTAACTCTGCCACTGTAATATCAAAAAGTTTTACATGAATAAAAATAGAAAAAACAAGAAATGGAAGATCTGCTCACAGCATAAACACAACATACATACATGTACAAGTATATAACATAACATACAATAATGATATAAGCTATATAAACAGTAATGTAAAATGGATTTTCTATGAAAGAGAGACAAAAATGAAATACAGGGTCATACAAAAGTTCCTTCACAATGCAATTAACAGAGATGCCATATAGGGCCTGTTTCATAAGGCAATTGATACCTAGTGTTTTTTGAAAGCTATTCTATGTAGCATAAGAGTTCAACAGAATGTTTTTGCTTTAAACTAGCAAATCCAAGATGGCTACTTCCATAAACACAAGTTTAGAATTGTAACAAATGAAAAATATTCAAATCAATTAGATCGGGGTCAAACTTCACGCACAATAACCACATATCAGAAAGGCATATCCATGTGAGGCATTTTAAAATACATTGCCTATGCACTTTTGTGAAATTCTACTAAGTACTCAGTAAATTGTGAATAGGTGAAAGAACTTTTGACTGACAGTGTAGTGTACAATAACATTTTAAAATAGTTATCTTTAAAGCAGTACAAAATTACAAATAACGAAAATGAGAAATATAGCACTAACATTAGATATTATGAAATGTAAGATTTACCAAGCAAAGCTTTCATAAAACAATTATTTATTATATACTTTCCAGTAAAATACTGGGATTTATTGGTGAAATAAAAATCAATTTTTCACCGTTTTGAAACAATGAAAATTGTTATATATAAAGTTATTTTCACTGTTTGGCTGCGCCATTCTGAAAGCATTTCAGACTTACAATAATAAAGCCAGTTTGAAGCATATAATAAACAGAAAATTTGTTAATTTCTTATTGTTTTAGATCTATTTATTTCACTGGTGAGCTAAAGATATTATATTTTCACTCGTGCCAGTGGATACGAAACTCATGATAATATTGCACCTTAGCTCACTCATGAAATAAAAATCAATCTTACACTGAAATAAACAAATATTCTCTATATATCAAAGTAGACAAAAACCAATCTAAATCAAAGGCTTAGATAATTTGCAGACATTCAATTTGTAAATTTACCAGAAATATAAGATATGTACAATACAAATGATATGTATAACTATTTTGGTTTTATTTGTCCTATAGTCACACATACATGGTTGATCATTCTAGATGGTCAAAGATTGTTGCTGAAGGCATTCATAGAAATCTATCACTGATCTGCAATTATCTGTGATTGCCATTTCACTCCATACAGTTTGTTTAAACATATTAAAATGATCAGTATGGATAGCCTAAAAATGCTCAGTAAGAAAAGCTTCACAATCGGCACCATTCATATCAATTTGTCCTAAACCATCCAGAGTCATCACCCATCAATGTGAAACAATAACATAACCAATAGTTTAACAATATATGAACACAATAATAATTCAACCAGTCTCAATCCCTGTGATTTTGAAACATGAATAAATATGTTAACTGTAAAAATAAATGATATGTTCTGTTCAAACACAACCAATTTCTATTCAGTAATGAATCCATATACACAAAGTGCTAAATGATAAAATGTAACATTACACTATTGAGGTAAAATACTGTGAGCCACGCCCCTTATTATAATGATATGTATATATTGCATAGTTTAATATATAAATATTTATAAGGTATCAAAATTGAATATACTTTAAAGTTAGTAAATCATAGGCACTTGTCATCGTAAGTTTTTGATATCAAAATGATCTAATATATAAAAATTTTAAAATACACTATATACATAGCAAATACCAGGAAACATGGTTGACCGATGGACATATCCTGTAAAAAATAGAAGGTTTGTTTAGATTTGCAGGTTTCCAGAACCAGCAAATGTAAGTTATAATGGGCGTACTCGATTGGGCTGTCGGAACTGTGCCAGAATCAAATTCCGACTCTTCCACAGAATCTGCCAAATGAGTGAAATTGGATGTCGGAACTGAATCAAAAGGCAATATCCGTAGCAAATACACTTGCTTCTTACTTTATTTATATCAAATACAATGTAGTTAAATTGTTACCGTAAACAATGGGGTAAAAGTATAATTTTAACAACATTCTCTCTCAAAACACCAAACTTGCATGTTTGCAGTGATGCTACCGCCATCTTGGGTATAAATAAACCGCGACCGATTCCATTCACACCACCTTTTTCAATGGAATGGGTAGAACGCTGCCAGAACACAGTTCCGACTCAATCGATTGGAGTTCTCCCAGTTCTAACAGTCGGAATTTCCAATCAAGCACGCCCTATGTTTTACAATCTTGCCCTCTGACATACAACAATCCTATACCACTAACGAAATGTAAGGAAGAACAATTTACTTAAATGTATGTTATACTCAAGGGTACTTCTTACAAGTTTTAAGATTTTGTGTCACATAACATAAACAAATAATTATCAATGGGTATAAATCTATGACTTACAGTCTATTTCACATAAATATCAAAATGTATAAAACTTAATTTGTCTCACATTCTAATGACAACATCATAAATAGTTTATATGTCCAAGTGATTCAAAAGACACGGTCCAAGGTGGCAAAAAAATAAAATACTTCTCAACAGAAATTTTAATTATGTACAGAATGACATTAAATGTTTAAAATATCTGTGAAGTAATTTTGATGTACACAGTGTATATTAAACTGTATTTGTCATGATTTAAATCCTTCCAAATGAAAGTTGTCATTCTACCAATAACTATTTTGTCACAAAATATGAGATACAGCTTTATAACTATTGATATTAACTAGTCATATTATAAATATAATTCAACATTAACTATTCTACAAGAGATCAAATCTTAGATCATACAATAAGATAAATACATGTAACTTATCACCCAGTCTGATTAAAACCCAATCTTCAATCATCTTTCGGGCACAAACTTATTTTGGATCTGTCTACTTCATATTACACGTCACATTCAGCTGAACTTTGCATTTATAATATTCATGATACAATCATTGCGCTCAGTACCGGTAACTAGTTTACAGTCTATGTAACATTATTTTCCAAGAACTGTCCAACCATAGCCTATGAATAACACTACTGTCAAATTAGCTTACGAAACCTTGTCTAACAATAGATATTACAAAATTACAATGCTATTAATAGTGTTTTGTCTACATGAAAGCTATGCATTGATTGGTTGACACAAATATCATCTCAACGCGACCCCCTGTGCGATGTCAAGAGATCATATACAACAACAGTCTATAGCATACCTGTGTGTGATGTCACAACATCATATATATCAATATCTGTTTACAGAGCTTGCTTATCAAACCAAAATGAAACAAAACTCAATACATAACATAACACAATATACTAGAGTAAAGCAATTGAAATTATAAAGCATTTAATTAGCATGGTTCAGCAAATTCAATTATAAAAGCAAAGCACTATCAGTAAGAAATAATTAAATAATGCTGAATATAATAACTAATTGGCCAAAAAATGTGGTATCTAAACAAAAGACTGTGAAGTAGTAAATAAAAAATACAAATAAAAATGTATAATAAAATTTCTGCATACTGATCAAATTATAAGCAAGATGTAGCTGTAGCACTAATTAACTCAATTAAGTCACAAGTATGGCAAAAAGAATGTTATATATATACACTCTGTACACTAATTATTGGCAAATACTTAATATGTGTGGTTATGAAAATATCCTGTTTTTAGACACATGCCCAGCTAACAAATGTCTTTGTCTGCTACATTCTGTTTTGTTTGGTTTCCACCATTTCTCAGAAGTGATAATTGTTTAAAAATGTCATTTTTACACGAGAAAGAATATAAACATTTTTGACTCCCAATTTTGATTAAAATTGATAAGTTGGAAGTTTTACTGGGTACATTAAAATTGCCGTCAATAGATGAGGTCACATATCTTAAGAGATTTTAAAGAAGTCACCAATGATACAAATTGGGAATCAAAGATGGAGGCCTCCCTCTAAATACAGGAATTTCTTACACGAAAGATAGTAAGGATTGTAATGTATTAAAAGGGTCAGTACAGATAAATCCCTAAATATAAAGTGTTCTAGTATTTTGTTTGGGAACTGAAATTTCAGTCTAAAAATAGCATCACGGATATGTAGCATCAACAGTATACATAGTATTATATAACGAAAGTATTGCTTAGCAACAATAAGGTAAAAAAAATTGTAAAACATGACAACCAACTACTTGAGCATTGGTACCAGAATAATGATCAAACAACCTATATGAAAATCTTACAGTGAATATACAAAAAATGAATAAATTGAAGTATCTAGAAGGTATTACAATAATTATAGTTGTATAAAGATGTAAATGTGATAATAAAATGAATTTTTTCTATTATATAAAGTCTAAACAAAAGAATGAGCTGAGGTATCATCAATGGGTCGGCCATCTTTATCAAACTTAGACGGTTCATGAAGGGAGTCTGCTTCACCATCGTAGCTCTTTCTTTTACGTGGTTTGGGTTTTGGACCAGGTTTTGTATCTGGTTTTTGTCCGGGTTTAGGTTTAAGGGCGGGTTTAGGTTTAAGGGCTGGTTTAGGTTTAAGGACAGGTTTAGTTTTTTCCGGTGTGTCTTTCTCGTCAGCATACTCATCTTCATCACTGTACCTACAATATATAAATACATGTATTATATCATCTAAAAATATCTAAAACTTTAAAATAGTAAAACCTGTTAAACTTTATGACAGTTCCTGTAACTAAATGCAAGTGCTACGTAGCTATTATCAATAGATCTAATTATAGGCAGTTGGCACAGTTCTGAGTCAAAAGTACTTGTTATAAACTATAAACAAATAATGTTTATGTCTTTTTCTACAGAAAATGGTACAGCAAAAGGCTGGAACTCTATGGGACATTAAAGTTAAAGTGCAGTTTAAAGTCAGGTTCTATATACATGTTCAGTCGACTTTACTTTTTGGTACGATAACTTCTGATCATTGAAATCACCTTCAGGCAGGCCATCCCTCACAGTACCCATTTACAGCTGGGTAGAGTGGACCAACTGCAGGTAAATTATTTCCTCAAGGATACTAGCATGCCCCCAGCAGGGATCGAATTTGGGACCTCCTCTCCCTAAGCGCGGGTCCTACCACTGGACCACTGCTCCTACAATGGGACATGACAAAAAGTGGTTGGAGCCAGGTGTTGGATCCAGCCCAATTTTGTTACAAATCCACCTTATTACTTCCCTTTGTATGGAACAAGTTATCTCCCTTCTGGGAGATTATAAAAATCTATCCTACAACTTTTAACATGGTTTGGAATCACTGTGGATTCTTATAGCAAATTAAGTTGTAGATACATTTGTGTTATATTAACTTTCTGCATATATATACATAGTAATAAGATGAAAACCAGATCTTCCATACACAAGCATAAGGCAAGAGCAAAAACCTTGACAAATAATAAATTTTTTTTGTCAATTACAGAAGAAAAGAAAATCATAAAACGTTCTTTATCTATGTACTGGGTTTACACAATGTCAAAACAAATTTTAAAGTTATTTTATGGCGTCCAGCTCACCTAACCTAGCTTTCCTGGACCATTGTCTACAACCAGTACTCACCTACCTTTCCACAAGGTCAGAAACTTCTCCATATACCTTATTAATGGAGGAAAATTGATATTATTGTCAAATTTTCATGGAAGGGTATGACCTCCCAAAGTGGAATTCAAACCCGTACCCCCCTTCTGGACACTAGATCAGAAATCCTACAAACTGCGCTACCGACCCAGGTTTGAAAGCTCCTTACATTACATTATTTAAAAACTATCAATTCTGTACTAACCTGTCACCTCGTAAAGGATCACGTTCATCATAATCATCATCATCACTATAGCGCTGATCTTTATCATCATAATCATCACGATACGAATCTCTATCATAATCATCGCGGTACGAATCCCTATCATAGTCCCTGTCATCACGGTACGAGTCACGGTCCTTCTCGTATCTGTCGTAATCATCTCTGTAATCATCACCATCTCTGTCCCGATCATCATAATCACGATCCCGGTCATCATAATCATGATCCCGGTCATCATAACCTCTGTCCCGGTCATATTCACTATCTCTACTTTTATCATAGTTGTTATCTCTATATTCGCTATCACGATTGGCACCATCTTTCTCTCTATAACCATCATCATCATATCTGTGTAGAATGATACAAAGTAATATAAGAATTAACAAGATGCACTGCTAACTTAGACAGTAACACACTGATCTACCAACTGAGGGGTTAGTGGGCCATACTTTCGTTGAATTTGGCCATGATATAATTTCTACGACCCTTCTCCCACCTTCCATTAATTCTAAATCATGTTGGGCAGTTGTCAATCACAGACAAAAGTATGGGCTTAGTAACTGGTTAACAGCTGAATCTAGATATTTAGCTTTTTCAGGAATGATATGTAGATGGATGGACCTAAGTCATAGGCCCTACATAATGTGTTTCTAGTGTTAAACCCAACCAAGAAAGTATTAACAAAAACATCCACGGCAAAGGAAAGTAAAACTTTTGCTAACAAACATTTAAAATTTATCTCATGGTCTGAACAGAAAAAATTAAAACAAGTCATCTGTGTAATACCGTAAAAGTAGAAATTGCTGCAGGAACTCAACTTGATCTATGGTCAACAGTCTAGCTGCAGAAATTATATTCATGATATTATTTTCCTATTATGCTTTCAGTGTTTTTAATGAGAGTCATTTGAGAAAAATACTGACAAAGCTGGTCAACTTTATTGATACCGATATTCAAAAGCGATAGAGATCATAGAAATTTTGCAGAAATAAAAGCAAGCTTTGTAAAGGAATAATGGCAGATTTTTTGTTTATACTAATTTATTTAATCTTGAGTGTGAAACAAGTTCTTACAACTTAGATTGATTACTTTGGAGACTGCTTCCTGGTCCCCCAGTATTGAGCTAGAAGGATGAAGTTTCTTGCTTAAGGAAACAAGGGGATAGCAATTGGATGGGATTCAAACCTAAACCAAGCTGGTTATCCAATGATTACCAGGCTAACACCATTTACACTCTGCCATGCCTGCTTCAAGAGATTAGACTTGACAACTCATACAACCAGGAGTGTACTATGTCAAATGTAGAATTAATTAGCATAGTGAGTCACCAATAATACACAAAGTAAATATTCAGCAAGTACTGTCTGTGCTATACACCTGGTTATCATAAATGGTACCACATCATTCATCCATTTCTCTGTACCAGAAGAGAAATTCACTGGACAAACAGGAATGGCAGAGCAAATTGTATATTGGTTAAAATATAGGTCAAAAGTTGGTTAAGACAGCTGTACCAGAATAAAACCCATTCATACCTTGAGTCGTATCTATTAACAGAATCATAATCTTGACCATTATTCTTTCTTCTAAATGAAAGTGGACGTAACATAACTGTAAATACAATATAATATACATTTTTTGAATATGTTTTGTACAATTTTACAGCAAAGCGAATATTCATGTATCATATAAAATGAACAACTATTATTTAAATATTTTGGTCAAATACTTCTTTACTGTTTAACCTCACATAATATTTGTTGGTGTTATTGTATATTAAAATAGTGTTGGAGTAATATTCTTGATGCATCATGATAGAAGCAGGACAATGTATCTGTTTAGTACCTCAGACTATCAATACATGATGATAGTAACTTGTTATCATGCTCAAATGGAGACTGAATACACTTTTTTCTGCATTTCAATGTGGCATATCAGCATTAAGTCCCTAACAGCATGCGGCAAAATAATGGTGTTTTTATCCACAAAACAGCATTCATACCTACATGTACATTCATAACCAAAACATCATCACAGAAACTACGTGTACCAATTGTAAAAGTTGTTGGCTTACATTTGTGTCATCCCAACCATAATACATTTGGTACATGTAGCCTATAAACTATTGTGATACATATCTTGATACAATGCTACTATTGTGATACGTGTCAGAATAAAATCTAGCGGGCGATACTCAGCTGCACGTATTATAGTTATGTTCATATAATCCAGAAATGTTAATGTGCCTCAATGCAAAAAAAATTGCAGAAGTTCTGAAATTTTGTCTTTCTATATAAAATACATAACTTGCATGCAGAAGACTGTAAAATCCCATAATGCAAATTTGAATAAAAAATTGTCTAAGTCAACTTACTTCCTTTCTGTGTTTTTGGTTCTTCTTCAACACCTTTTCTTTGTCTATGTATACAATATATTGCTATAGCAACACCTACACATATAACACCAGCTATTATCATACCAATAAACCAACCATAGTTAGCAGCAATAGCTTTAGCAGCAGCTACAAGAGAAGTTACAAGTTATTTTATACATAACATATAAATGATGCAAAATTGTTAAAACATAAAATGTAAATACTGATAGTATAGTATGTCACAGGGTAAGAAAAATATGCAGCCTGACTGGGACTTGAACCCAGGACCCTAACTTACAAAGCAATTGCTCTCCCAATTGAGCTATCCAGCCACTTACATATTCTTCTTCCCATAATGTGAAAAGGTAAATACCATAACATACATGTACTATGAACTGGAAATTTGTCTGGAATTACAGAACTCCTGGCTGTTTAAGGAGCAATTATTTTATTACAAGCGTTCCTCAACTGACCATGTAATTGTCATGGACCCACATTGGGGTCCAAATGTAACCTGTTAAAAATCAATGGTCAAGACTTAGTTTCGAATCCACGCCCTCTAGAATCGTAAGCGGACACTGTACCATGTCGCCATAAAAGCTAGCTTGAATGCAAGGGAGTACAAGAGCTTTATTATACCTCTGACACAAGTAAATTCAGTATAGAACATACTTTCATCTATTAGGGATAGTACAAAAAGTTAATGTGAAGTTCCTTGTTTCCATTGTAGTCCTTAAATGAATGCATGTCCAAAGGTCTATGAATGAAACAATGTTAAAATAAAATATTCACTCCGTAAGTTTTTTAGGCAAACAGAACCTCCCGCCATAATTTCTTTGGAGCCAATAAAATTATAACAAAAATTGATCATACATTGTCATACTGCACCTAGCTTTCCAATGTATGCATGTAGCACTATATGAATCATTTAAAGCCCACCAAAAGTCAGGAGACATTTTTACTTCGTAGAACAGCTAACAGAACACTTCTAGAGGAATGTAAGTTGTATATATTATTATACATGTGTATAACTTAAAAGCTCAGTTAAGAACACAGATGTGGTTGAGTTGGCTATACTATAGATGAGTATTTAACTTCAAACAAGATCCATGAGGAGAGATCAGAAGGGTGGGAAAGCTTCATGGGCAAGCAATGTTTTAACTGACCATAACCCACAGTTCCTACAACTAATGTTTCACTAAATACTCTATAATAATCATCAATCAATGTGTTAACTTACCATAACCCACAGTTCCTACGACTAAAGTTTCACTAAATACTCTATAATAGCCATCAATCAATGTGTTAACTTACCATAACCAACAGTTCATACAACTAATGTTTCACTAAATGCTCTATAATAGCCATCAATCAATGTGTTAACTTACCATAACCCACAGTTCCTACAACTAATGTTTCACTAAATGCTCTATAATAGCCATCAATCAATGTGTTAACTTACCATAACCCACAGTTCCTACAACTAATGTTTCACTAAATGCTCTATAATAACCATCAAATGCTACAACTCTAACTTCATAATATGTTCCTCTTTCTAAACCAGTTAATTGTTTAGTTCGTCTTAATACTTCTTCACCAGATTTCAACCAATCTGCAGATCCTATATGTAAAACAATAATACATGTTAAGATCAATTTTTATTTCAAGGAGTAAGCTTAGGAAACATAGTTTCAACTGTAGCATAGTCACAAGTGAAAATGTCATTTTTTGAGCTTTAATATGAATTGAAAAATGGAGATCGTATTGTACATGTATTACTATGGATGAATATTCAGTTTCTATTTTGGTTATTCTATGTTCTGTTAGAGAAATGTTATATACAAATACATCACTACATCATTTCTTCCTCTGAGATAAAGTCATTTATCCCAGATGACATCATTTCGATGTCATATTTTCACTACAATGAAAATATAAGGTTTTAAATGATTTTTTATTATTTTTTACAAATGTTACATTGCTGTTCCTGTGGCTTGTAGGTAGAGCCCAGCATTAAGAAACTAGAGGTCAAAATGTGTTTTTTCATTTTCCATGATTTTTATATTTAACATTGATTTTTCTCCATAGTGGGAGAAGTTGAAGACTTGTTGGGAAAAGATGTGTCAACAAAAAACAATGAGTATATGACTTCACAATAATTGTTGATAAATGAAGTTACGTCAAGATGAAATAATGTAAAAAATGTAAAATCAACTTTCTTTTTCACAAACTATTTGACAAAAAATTAAATAAAACTGACGGACAAAAAACGTACCTTCTTTTCTGAACTCCACATAATGTACTATGATACCACCATAATTAGCATCAGGTGCCCAGGTTATATTCATTGACGATTCTGTTATATCTTGTACAGTAAACTGAGGTACACCAATTTCTGAACATAGATTATATTTGTATTTGTTTCTGTTTGGTTAAAACAGAAACAACACATTGTATAGATCATATCATGACAGTCAGTCAACCAACTGACAGATCCTGGAAAGGCTTAATCTCTGGATTTAGCTGTTAATAAATTACATGTACAAGGCGCATATTTCAGTCATTGACTGAAAACTGCCCTACATGATTTAGAATCAGTGGTAGGGGGGAAAATGGCAGAAGGAAATAATTTCATGACTAAACACCACATTAGTACACCGGGAGAATTGAACCCTCAACACCTGAATCAGTAGACTTGCATGCTATCAACTGAGCTAGACAGCCAGCTTCCATATTTACATAGATACAGAATAACAGTATAGTGTGACAATAAGCTCAAAAGAAACTTATGTAAGGAGTTAGAGGTCCATGATTTAGAACAAAAGTAGTTATCTACCAAAATGTCCATTAAAAACTAAACTATAGTATAAGGAACCAATATTTTGTCAATTTTGTCAATACATGTATGTGACATGAACCCTGAAATCTAAGATGGCTACTAGATTTTCTGGAAAAGTTCATTATGGGGTGTTTTGAGCGTTCATCTATTAACAACTCCATGTAATCATCATAAAATGTTGTGTTTACAAAAAGTGACTGGTCAATCACTTGATAACAGTGAACATTTCTGTGAAATGTTTTCATTTTTTTTCAATATTTAACAAACTGTTAGCACTTATAAAACAGAACAGATTGACAGGACAAAATATTTCTAGTATAGTTACTACATTTGTCATGGGTATATTATTATTGCCATTCTTGAACAGCAATATATACAATTATCAAGATTTGCGCATTTTGTAGTCGACACCGGTTGCCTTAAGCCAATCCAAACAATTCATTTGAGGTCACATGATGAAAAAAATGCATGTCGATTAGTCAAATTTAGGTTGCATGACTGAACTCGTTGTTGCATTTTTTTGGGTCTGGTAACCTGTTTGTATTACCAGAAAATACCATTATCAATTTATGAACAAGTACCAGTTTCAAGAAAGTTGCAATATAAGACCAGGAAAAATTCAATGCTAATTGTAACAAGTTTTTTTTTCTTTTTAAAACTCGCATTTGTTGAAAAAATGCTAACTTATCCAACCAATTTTGGGGCAAGTCTACGTTCAATTAGCTGCCAGAGTTTGGGCAATCTAATATTTCTATTTGCTAATAAATAAATATAGTTTCTATGTAATATCCAATATAGTGATATTAGTCCAAGGAACCAGGTTATAACAGGGCATGCCAATAGGTGATCATGGCTAAATTCTAGGCATTCTATAAATAGACATGGGACAGTCTATAATGCTGACATATATTGCTTGAATGTTTTACTGAAGGAGAAGATGTCATACATGGCTATACAGAGATTTCAAGTATTTTTGGAAATGCTTATACTTGTATCATCAACATTGACAAAAACTTACCATGAAAACTGAATTACATGTGTACTGTAGTAAGATCTTTCCCATAGCAACATACACAAATTTTCCACAAAAAGAAAACATATTTGACCATTCCCTGTGAGACCTTTTTGATTTGAATAACAATACATTTTGCCACAAATACAATCATGTGCTCTTTTGTTAACACCATGTTTGTGAGACAAAATGTTACTGTACAGCATTGTTAAATAAGAAAAATAGTTAATATCATGGAAAGGTCCATCTTACCTGCTTTACGTGTAGTTGTAGCCTCAATAAATACACCTTCCCCTCGCCCATATCTTGTTCTAGCAAATATATGTACTCTATATTTAGTCTCTGGTAACAAACCACTCAGTACAGCTGACTGAGCATTGGGATCACGTATCTGTTCATCTCTATCATGGAATGGTCCGAGTTCTAAACCATTCACTAAAATTACAAGTATAACATGATGATCATTACTACAGTGTTCAATCTAGAGTGCACCATTGGCCTCTTATAAATACAAGTATAACATGATGATCATTACTACAGTGTTCAATCTAGAGTGCACCATTGGCCTCTTATAAATACAAGTATAACATGATGATCATTACTACAGTGTTCAATCTAGAGTGCACCATTGGCCTCTAATAAATACAAGCATAACATGATGATCATTACTACAGTGTTCAATCTAGAGTGCACCATTGGCCTCTTATAAATACAAGTATAACATGATGATCATTACTACAGTGTTCAATCTAGAGTGCACCATTGGCCTCTTATAAATACAAGTATAACATGATGATCATTACTACAGTGTTCAATCTAGAGTGCACCATTGGCCTCTTATAAATACAAGTATAACATGATGATCATTACTACAGTGTTCAATCTAGAGTGCACCATTGGCCTCTTATAAATACAAGTATAACATGATGATCATTACTACAGTGTTCAATCTAGAGTGCACCATTGGCCTCTAATAAATACAAGCATAACATGATGATCATTACTACAGTGTTCAATCTAGAGTGCACCATTGGCCTCTTATAAATACAAGCATAACATCATGATGATTTCTATTGTCAATACAGAGAGCACCGTTGCTCCATTGCCCCCTTATGAATGCAAATGGCTCAATAACAAGCATCTTATTTGGCCTGTCAGACACACTCACCAAAAATATGGTTATACAAAATTTATGTATTATGCACTTGACAACTTTTCGCGTATAATGTGTCCATTTCCTTTTATAACTATGCTGCTAAATTACACAGGTGTCTGCAGACTGTGTCATGCCATTAATAATACAATACAATCACTTATGGTTTAAAGTTGTAAACCAGTCAGTTACCATAGTGCCAATTTTCTAACTTGATTTCTTTTGTCATGTTAAACATTCCACATTTTACAATTTACAATCAAATGTTGCCATCATTGTGCACAGAAATAGAAACATAAGTTGTTAATGAAGATTTATCAAGAGACCATTCAATAGGGGTTGAAAATGTTGATAGAATATCTTATATAAAAGTTAGTAAACCATTCTACCGTTACTTGCATGACTGAATAAGGGGTGGTGGTTAATCAGCCACAATTATACGCCATACAGCCTTTATTTTCAATACTGCCCTACCTTTGAAATGGATTGATTAAACTTAATGTTTACACAAACACATATAACTTTTTGTGTGAACTTTATAATCAACTATAGTAAACCAAACTATTAAATTAAGACATAGAAGATACCTTTTTGAAATCCTATATCATAACCAACCAATATACCATTTTTATCTTCTTGAGCCGGAGGTGTCCATACAAGATAGAAAGAATTACTGCTACTGACTTGTACTTGTACATATGGTACAGGACCAGGCACTGTAATACAATATGTAAACATAACTTGTAGGGCTGACACAATATACCCATATACCGGTATATTGCAATATGCAGCTGCGGCAATACCTACCGGGATATTTTTTATTTTCATTGAAAAAATATTTCCTTCGCCAAATGAAAGTAGCGAAATGTCAGTTGTCCATGGTTCATTTGATTAAAGCTTAAGTTCAAAGAATTTAACCTGGGTGCGTCGGAATGTTCCCAAAACTCTAAAAATGCCAAGTTTTTCTCCAGTCTGCTACAGGCACTTTACCTACAAAATCCTTTAACATACTTTAATACTGAACAGTTGAATATGCTCTTTAAGACACCAGTATTATGCAGAACTGTCTTTGGTTAGTAAAGCAATATATCGAGGTATGTATTGTGATACGGTTCTAGCGCCTCGCAATATACCAGGATACACTTTCTCGCAGCCCTTGTAACTTATAACTTGTCAATAGACTGTATCAGGAATTTAAATATTTGTGTTTTCCCATTGCTGTACAAACTTTCATCGTCACATTACACAATGAAAAAGGAAGGACAATAGCCAAAGGATTTATCTGTATTTCTTGCTTTTTAACAATATCATGTAACAACATTTTGTACTGCTTGCGTACAGACAAAAGAAAACAAACATTTGAGTCACAGATTAGGTCAACAATTGTGTACATATCATACAAAATACACATTAATTTTATATTGCCTATTGACAAATGTCTTTTTTGCAATAAAATTATGTAAATGCCTAATTTGTTTCCAAATTAGGCCACATCATATCTATTTCATGTTTAGTTGTCATAGCTGTGTAGATTTAAGATCATTCAAACTCAAATCGTTTTTAAAATAATGTATTAACCTGGTTCTTTTTCCTGACACAACAGTGGCTGTTTGCAGGTGCCTTCCTCTTCTGAAATTTCTTAGAAATCATGCAGATTTTTTCAAATTTAGAGTTTACCTTTAATTTTTAATCCCATATAAATGAAGTTGCTTTAAAATTTCCCCAAATGTTCTACATTAAGTATGGCCCAAGGCCCCAATCCTCACATAATTTATAAGTACTCTTTAATCAGTGGCTTAATATAGAGACCTTTTTATGTATTTGGTACATAAAATTTCAAAAAAACAATTACATGATTTTGTAGTTTACAAGAAGATCTTTACAGTGGAACTTTCCTATATAATGTATACATGTCATGTATAACTGAAAGATAAAACATAAGACTTACCTCCTTCAAATGTCTGAAATGATATAGCTTGACTTGGAACACCGACATAGAAACTATTTATAACACACACTTGTATCATTATTTGTGAATATGGAGATAGATCTTTAAGGTGATATTTTGATTCTATTTGTTGTCCAGCAGCAGGGGGTGTAGCTGGTATCACATCAGCTAATGGTATCTCTATCTCTCTGAATGTACGTAACTTCTCATTAGCTCTCCAAAATTGTATCTGTACAAAGTATAACAACATTGTTGTGAGTTATTATCCATTTATATAAGATTAAGAATGTGAAATCTAAATTATTATTATCATCATCTCTATAACTATTGTTATATTTATCATCATTATCACCATCACCAAGATTATTATATTTATCAACATCACCATCATCATCATCATCATCACTATTGTTATTAAATTGTATTATCATCATTATCTCCATCACCAATACTGTAAAGTCATCACATAGCCTAATAATCAGTTCATTATATAAATATTTAAGTATTTGGTAGAAGACAAGGTATAATAGCCACTTGTACTCCTTTGCTTTAGTGTGGTTCAAAATTTCAGTTCAGACCATAAACTTATAACGTGTTACATATGCACCCAACTAGAAATTGTGTGATTGCACTCTAAGATAGTCCCACTAACTGACAAGCCCAAGAACTAGAGCACAAATTCTGTTAAGGAAGCGGTATTTAATAACACAGCAGTTGTATTCCCTTGCCTTTAAGTTAGCTTTCATGGCAACACAGTAGAGTGTTTGCTTATGACTCAAGAGGTCATAGGTTCAAAACTCAGTTCGGACCATGAATTTTTATTAAGGTACATTTTGTATAAAGCCATACCCTAAATCCTCTAAGACGACCTTGAACTTGTTCCATTTCACCAACTTCTTCCATCCATAAAGAATCCCATCTCCATGTTAATAGAGCAGTGGTAGCACCTACATCAGACACTGTTACATCTGATGGTGATACTTTAGGAACTGCAAAATAAAACATAAAATTTACAGTTAAAGTAAAAGTGTGGTTTAAAGTCTGCTTCCATATACATGTTCAGCAGACTTTACAATCTTGTATGATAACCCCCTTTTCATTGAAATCACCTTCAGGCAGGCGATTCATCACAGTATCCATTTACCCATGGGTGGAGTAGATGCTGCATACAGTTACATACACTGCGTAAAACAGGGCTCAACAATCTTTAGGGAAGCATCTAGTCATGCAGGATGAGCAGCTTAGAATTTTCACTCGTCCTGCTGCAATATAAACTCGTCCTGAACTTCACTATAATAGGAAAATGCAAATAATTGTTAACTTGCATGAATCAGTAACAAATATGGAATTTGTTATACGGTGATTCTGTATTTATTATCTTATCTAAGCGTTCCATGTGATAAATTATTGTCTTAACCTTAGAATTTTTCATTATGTAGCTCCAGGGGACTTTCTACAAGAATACTGTTGTGTACTGTTTTATATGTATTAAAAACTTGAAATTTAATTATTTTCACTCATCTTTGCCGACGAGCTCTGCCAGCAGTTCAACTCGTCCCGAGTCAATTTATACTTGTAATTATGAGCAGACGAGTGGATTTGCAGAGCTCTGCAATATATCAATTCATATCAAAATTGTATAAAGCCAAAACAAATCAATTATCAATCCATTATTGACATTTTTAGGGGTGAGGGCCAAAATCAGATTTGACTAATCACAGTTACTAGATCTACTAAGGGTGTGAAAAAGGAATAAAAAAACGATCATACATACTTTCTTCAAATGAGTATAAAGTTTTTTCATCCGGGTCTTCCTTAGCATCACCTACACTGTTTTTAGCTTGAAGTTTAACTAGATATGGTGTATATACTTTAGTACTAGGTATAGATATTGTATAATTCTGCCATTTATCTATATTATATGTTTCTGATCTTGTACTTCCTCGTTGTTTTACTGTTAGTTGATATTTGAAACCAGGACCATTATGTTCTAATTGACTCATTGGCTGAAATACACAAGACAATCCAAATCAGGTAAGCATTCGCTCAGGTGAGCTAAACAAACACTTCTAACTAAGTATTGTACAATTTAATTGACTGGTTCAATTGTATAAATCAAAACATCAAAAAACCTTTTAGTTTTGGGTTTTTGAGATTATTAACATTTCCCTATATAACTCTACGTAAATCTTGTGAGCCCTGGGGCGGGGCCAATTCTGACCTCAGGGGCATAATTTGAACAATCTTTGTAAAGTTTACATACCACTAAATAGTTACCGGAAGTGAGCATTTACCGGAAATAGAAAGTGTGACATGCTGCTTATTTATTTTTTGAGAGTGCATGGATACCTCATTTGTGGTGCTTTTTAATATTGAAGAGTATGTATGTCTTTGACAATGCTTTTCCTAAGAAAGTATGCAAAAAATCAATGGATCTGGTTTGTTTAGTCGCGAAAACTGGTTAAAGGGGAGATGACTCTGTACGGCTGGTGAAGAGTTAAAAACCAGGACATTTTCATGGTAGGAACTTTCAATTGAAATTTATTTTCTTATAAGTAACGTAACTTTTTTTCTAATACTGATCATTTTGAGGGAAAAAGGTAGATCTTTCAGCCTATATATGGTTTGGGGTATCTAACATCCCTGGGTCATACTGTAATTTGACATTGAAAATGAGACTTTTTATATACAACAAAGAAGGATTTTATTTAGTGGCATGTAACCTAAAGCACCTTCTAGTAATGCTACAGGCCAAATTTAATAATGGTAATATACTGCGATACGCTCCTGAGGTATCATGACAGCCCTATCATCCACACAATATAGATCCTATACAAATGTATTACTTACTGTCCATTCAATCTTCAGAGTATTTCTTGTATCCCCAATAGAGCGAACATTTTGAGGATTTCTTTGTGGTTGGGATGAGTCAGTGAGACACACTTTCTCAGTATGAAAACTGGGTGAACTGGCACCAATTTT
This sequence comes from Mactra quadrangularis, assembly GCA_025267735.1. Taxonomy (NCBI): domain Eukaryota; kingdom Metazoa; phylum Mollusca; class Bivalvia; order Venerida; family Mactridae; genus Mactra; species Mactra quadrangularis. The sequence goes on along the minus strand of CM046302.1, from coordinate 13,617,068 downwards.
ATTAGTTGCTATTACTCTAAACGTATAGTTGGACCATGGAAGTAGATCAATGGTAGCTGTATTCTGTGTGTATGTAACTTGCTTGGCAAATATCCATTGATCTGGGTTGAATGAAGTATTGTATTGTACAATAAAATATTGTACTGGAGCATTGTTTTCTATTCCTTTAATCCACTTTATATCTGCAGATGTGTCCCTACAACGATATACCTCTACACCACTAGGAGGGTCTGGACGATCTGTCAAATATAACAAGAAATGTTATGTGGAAACCACATTAAATCCGGATTTAAAAACTTTAACACAAAAATTACAAAGGGAAATAATCCATAATAAAGGCAGGTAGAGTTGTGGTTACTTTCTAATTCTGTTCATCATATGGTATGTTATCATTGTACAAAGTTTCATAAAGATCTGACAATAAATGGCAGAAATATATGGAAAAGAAAAACTTTAACGCAATTGTTTCATTGAAAAATCCGGCTATCAATATGTATACAACTGTAAATGTCATTCTCTACTTATGGCATCTTTAAAGAGGATTTTCAATGCCATAAAATAGAGGAAACTTCACATGCTTGTTGAAATGTTTGATTTATTTTGATATCTAATTAGGGACTTAGTACTAGGGGCATACTTCCGTTAGTGACTGACTACTGCCCTACATGATTTAGAATCAATGGTAGGAGGGAGAATGGCTGTAGAAATTTATTTTATGACCAAGCTCCATGAAAGTATGCCCTGCCCAGGAATCAAACCTATGACCCCATGATCAGTAGACTTGTGCACTGCTGATGATCCAGCCGGGGGGGGGGGGTGGCATTAATCTGGATTTGCCAGGAAACTGTATTAGTGAGTATTCTAGATCATGAGAAAAGGATAGGAGAGGCAGAAAAAGGGACAGGGTGCTAAGGTTTCAAAGTTACTATTTCTACATAGGGGAGAGAATAAAGGTGAGGTGAAGAGAAAAAAAAGGGGGGGGGGGGGGGGTTCAGCGCCCTGTTTTTATGCTTTACAATAACTACTGTATCAAAGATAAATAGACATAAAAATGAATTGAATACATTAGTTAAATGATAGGCTGAAATTCATATGTAGAGAACACCTCACTTAATGTTAAAGTAGCACTGAAAAGATCACATACCTTTAACAGTAAGTGAAGGATAAAATGTGAAAACATTTAGTGAATCCACTAGCCAACTTAATATAAAATGATAACATGACATAGTAAACAATACACCTACCTTTAACAGTAAGTATCGCATAGGCTCTATCTTCATCTAAACCATTAGTTATTACACAAGTATAAACACCAGAATCTCTAACTATAGTACCAGATATAGTTAATGAATTATCTTGATAGTTCATTGACATTCTTTGTTCAGCTGTAGAGATCAGTTTATCGTCTTTCTCCCAATATATTCTCATATTCTGAGCTTCATCAAAGTCTGTAGAACCAGAACATGTAAACTTGGCATCGTTGCCTGCTGTTACTTCAAGATCTAATGGATGTTGTTCTATAATAGTCTGACCTGGAAGAAATCAATTATAATCAAATTAATCATTTTAACAGTCACCAACAAACATGAAGGATTGACGGAAAAATCCTGTAAACAAGAAATGTAATGTGGAAACCACAATAAAGCTGTACGTTTATCAAGATCTGACCATAAATGACAGAGATATCCAACATATTAAAAACTTATACGCAAAAGTTACTAAGGGAAATAATCCATAATAAAGCCATGTAGAGTTGTGGTTACTTTTTAATTCTGTTCATTACATTGTATGTTATCATTGTAAGAAGTTTCATAAAGATCTGACAATAAATGGCAGAAATATATGGTAAAGAAAAACTTTAACCCAATTGTTAACGACACCAGACCCCAGCCCACCCAACCGCCTGCCCACCCGATGCCAGTTGAAAAATTCAGCTAAAAATTAAAAGGTATATCTAAATCTGCAGGTTTACAGAACCAAACGTCCTGAAAAAATTTAATCTCATCTACATTTTTACAGGTAAATATGCATATAGAGTTCAAATAGTTAAAGTATGCAAAGTGTCTCTGGTCCTGTTAGACTAGGTTTAGTCCAGTAAAATTTTGATTTCACAGGACCTCTCATCCAGTTATATACCATTGAGTTTTGCAGTGACTGTTTTTACAAAATTTATAGATTCCTGGAATGGTCTAAACATAATTGGCATGCTGGATTGGGCTGTCAGAACTGTGCCAGAATCAAATTCCGACTCTTCCACAGAATCTGCCAAACGAGTGAATTTGGAAGTCGGAACTGAATCAAAAGGCATTATCCGTAGCAAATATACTCACTTCTTACTTTATTTATAGCAAATAGTTAAATTGTTATCGTAAACAATCAGCCAAAATTATGATTTTTTAAACAATCCCTTTCAAAACACCAAACTTGCATGTTTGAAGTGATGTCACCTCCATCTTGGGTATAAATAAACCCTGACTGATTACGTTCACACCACCTAAATCGATGAAATGGGTAGAACGCTGCCAGAACACAGTTCCGACACACTCAATTAAAGTTCTCCTAGTTCTAACAGTCAGAATTTCCAATCGAGCATGAAATGTTTGATGTTAAGATGAAGCTACATTTAAATAGTTTTATTAATCTTATAACAGCTATCAGTAACAGCTATCAGTAACTATACTCTGAATAGTCCTTGATGACTTGAACAAAGCTATCAATCTAGCACTTAGTACATGATCTTGCTAGTGGCTGACAACCTACTTGAACTCAAACAAGTGGACACACATGACTCTAAAGCAAATTTGCTGACATTAGAATGTATATGACACAGCTGTTAGACATCATGTCCAAAAAGAGACCCATACAAATATTAGAAGAGTTAAACTGAAATACATTTCAATGCCAAGTCTAGTTTGTAAATATAATAAAATTTATACAATGACAACGATTTTACAAATGTATGCAACAACTTACGTCTAATTTGCATCTTACATACAGGTGATGTAACATCTTTTTCATAAATATTACTTGCTTGACAACGATAGTCACCGGCATCAGCCATCCCTACATTCTGTATAAATATACAATATTGTTGTTAAAGTATATCATCTCAGTTTGATTCCTTTATAGTACTAGCCTGGATTACCTGCCCCTTACCATAATTGTTATCCGGTCAGGTAAAGCACAATAATGGCAGCTTCCTATAAGGCATCTTCAGATTACAACATTTTCTTTTATTTTCTCTAAATTTTTCATTATCATTTATGCGACGATGATCAAATTGGAAGAAGTTTGGTACTATATAGTTCATTCGAGGTTGATTTTATTTTTTGCATTTTAGCATTTAACCAAAAACCATGTCTGCCATGTAAACACTTTTCATATGTTGACTATTCTCACTTGATTTTCGGATACATCATTTAGCATAAATGTAACCTAACGACTAAAAATAAGGTATCCACAGAAATATTGGACTAAGTTTCTTTGATTTAATTAAGCCTATAGTGATAATAACAATATTTTAATATTTTATCAATTTTCATGGGATAACCACGAGTGCCCCCCCCCCTTTCTAAAAAATAACCAATATGTAGGTTAATCGGAAAATTAATGTATTTTTTGAGTGATTCTCTTTTCTGTTATAACAATCAACATGCCCTTTCAATTTACTTCACAGTATGTCTCGTGGTACAGGCACAGTGATTTATAACTATTGATAAATTTAATATTCAAATATCAAACCTCAATACGCAAGTTTCCATTGGACATAATTTGAAATCTTCCACCAGTTATCAAACTAAAATCTCTAAACCATGTTACTATGGGATCAGGTTTTCCTGTAACAACACAATCTATCTCTACTGATTGTCCTTCAGCAACAACTTTGGTAGGTGGAGGTGGTTTAATGATGGTTGGTTTCTCAGCTGAAAACAATCATGTCATAACAATCAGATTAGATGATAAGAATTATATTATAAAACAAGTTTTAACGGTTTTGAAATATCCCTCTGCTCTTAAATCCATTTTCTTGGTCTCAAGTTTGTAGAATATTTATACTTATTCTAAAGTTAAACTTTACATATCACTGAATGTGATGGTATACCCCCAAATGGGTCTTTGTCAAAAGGCGTGAATAAAATTCATACAATAGGTGCTGAGAAAATGAGCAGCCAAAATTTGTCATCAAGGACCATAACTGAAAAAACCAATGTGCATAGCCAAGAAGCCAAAATGGAATAAGCACAAGTAGAAGTTACAGACCAACAGCCCAAATGGCTCCCATATATCCACCAAACATAGTTTGGGTTTTGGATGTAATTTAAGTCAGAATGTAAATCTGGAAACTCATCCGAATAAACAAAGAAGAAATTAACAACTAGAACAAATTTTGGATTTATCTAACTTTTTTGTTCACTTATACATGTATCAACACTATTTGCGTAGTTACAGTACAACAGCAGGATTACCTAATCCTTAGTCCGAGACATATTAACTACAATCTGCTAACTTACTCTTCTGCAAGGGCTGACAACTTTTCCTAGTATTAGAATGACATTTTTATAATCTATGATTCATGCTTATGTACATTTGCATACTTTCAGCTATTACCCCTCATCATCAGGCCACTGGTATCCATCTATTAATCTCTCTGGGGAGTCTTTTATACTCTGCTTAATGCAGCCGATTAATTGGCCCAATGGAATTATACAACCCTCACAGGTACCCATTCACAAATGGGTGGAGTGAAGCAGTTGTAGGTAATTTTTTGGCTCAAAGAAATCAGTTTTGTTCAAAACTTGGACCTCTCAATCCCTAGGCATGCATCCTACCATTTGGATACAGCTCCTACACAAGACGAGGAATATAGTTAAACCCGTCATATGTGACTTTCTAGCGGACCATCCAAACATGGTCACATATGACAGTGGGTCTTTAAAACTCATAGGACAGTTAACTAAATACTTACCTAGTACATTAAGATAGACATCTGCGAAGACATATCCATGTTTATTACTAGCATTACATTGTATATTCATATGATCTTCCAATGTTAGATTTGTTAATGTAATATTATTTTCATTAGGTTTAAAGAATCTGTTGTTCTTGTATATTCTAGGATCTCTAACCCCTACCTCATTAGCTCCTGAAAATATCAACAATTATTTCTGGATTAGTTACAACATATTGCACTACATAATGCAGACCTGTTTACCCCATTTATGCCCTGTCAGTAGTAAGACAGTGGTTTATCAGTAGTTTTTGACACTTGTCAGTAGTTTTTAGAATGTTACACACACAGTCTCTTATATGATCTATACAATCGGGGGTCTAGCTAGAACCAAATTTTAGGGAGAAGTGACGTCTCCCTGGACTTGAAATAGGGAGAAGTGGTGGGATTCTTGAGAGAAGTGGTGTTCCGTCATTCGCAGGTTTTAACAGAGTAGGTGTCTTATGCTGCACTGAGTTCATATTAAATTAGCCTTTCTAGTGTCAACACTGTCTATCCCTGGAATGGATTGCTTCTGTGGATTGTTATTAGCAGTGTAAAACAGCAGCCAAATATATGAAAAGATTAGCTGCTTTAGACAATTAAAAACTACATGTATCAGCAAATGAAGATCTAAATGGCTTGCTCAAATCTAATTTTGTTTCAAAATATTTTCTCTTTGCTCTGACATGTTTTCAACTAGGAGTCATCTCATCATAAACGTTTTTATAAAATCTTTTAACAACTCTAGATCTATTATTATAACCTACATTGATCTATGTTTATTTTATCATCAAATTATTTCTCAGACTTGTGATTGAAAAGAAATACCTTTGGACATTTCATAGACATCACTTTCATTATTGGGCATTATTCTAGGATTAACCAACATTGGCAACAGCACTTCTCCCCATTTTAACGAAGACGATTTTTTCCGAAATTTTTCTTTAATAAACATGAAAACGAACAATAGTGTTACAGTTTATCTCTATAAAAGCTTATTGTGTATGATATAATATTGTTTTATACGTAATGTAATCGCTTTAACCAATGCGAAGTATTGTCATATATTTTCGCGACCCGCGCTTGATTGCTATTTCATATGAAACTTCCTTCGTGATTAAAAGGCTTATTGTCTTTTTGTTTCCGTCTTTATTTAACAAACGATGCTACAAGTAACGCAATTTAATTTAGTTTAACTTGTTTTCGCACACGCGCGGGTAAACTAAATCCCCGATATCGTTGAACGTCTTATAATAAATTGACATGTTCTTTTTTCTTTCTAATAACATTATACTCTTTGACTTATGGTATATGCATATGCGAACGTCATCAAGCGTGAAAACTATAACTTGGCGACTGCATTCTCGATTTTATGACATTCTTTTGAATACTTAAGTCGGCGAGTTAATCTCCCAGCGTGTGACCGACAATTAAGTTTAATTAACATGTAATTGGCATGTAATCGCCGCGGGCGGTCTCACAACTCTTATCTGGATTGACAATAGACGGTCAATTAGTAACAAAACAATCAATAATTCATTTTTAATCGCTATGCTTCTTCACATTTGAAGTTTATCCCCCGTTATTTAAATTGCGCTTTATTATCAGTTTGACTAATTGACGCTATGGTGTATGTTGCTTACAATCGCGGGAGAATACGTGTGAAAACTTAGGTCAATAATCTTTAATGAATTTATAATGATTTATGGCAATATTTATGTGTTATGTATCTTTTTTAATTTTTTAGAGCTACGCATATGCTTATTAACATTATTAATAACATTAATTACGACATTTTACAAGCTAATGACGGGTTGACGCAGATTTCGACCATCGATTTCGGTTTTCGATTGCGTTTTTTTTCACAAAACGTAGTTTTTTTCGCTCTCATCCGTATTGCGGAATTACACTTCAAAATCCGTAGAAACTACGGCGAAATCGTAGTAGTAAACAGGTCTGCATAATGCCATGTATGGGCATATTAAAGAAGATAATTCTATCCTAATAATACTTTGACATACCCGCTACACTAAAGGGTCCAATATTTTCTCTACAGAGTCATGTCAAAATTTGTTGTTTTGGAGTATACGTTACATGTTTCTATTAGTTTCACAACTAATACACTGTTTATCATGAACCATTTACACATTCACTTTTCACAAGCACTATTCTGATTAACAAATTTTATAGTAATTTGCTTTATCACCAACTGAACCAAATTTTACTCACCCAGGGCGTCAGGCTAGCCTGAATAAATTTTCTCTCACCCTCCTGAAGCCGTCAGGCAAGCCTGAATCAATTTTCACTTACCCCAGGCATCAAGCTAACCTGAATCAATTTTTACTCACCCTGGGCGTCAGGCTAGCCTGAATCAATTTTCTCTCACCCTCCTGAAAGCGTCAGGCTAGCCTAAATCAATTTTCTCTCACCCTCCTAAAGGCATCAGGCTAGCATGAATCAAATTTCTCTCACCCTCTTGAAGGCATCAGGCTAGCATGAATCAATTTTCTCTCACCCAAGGTGTCGGGCTAGCATGAATCAATTTTCTCTCACCCTCCTGAAGGCATCAGTCTAACCTGAATCAATTTTCACTCACCCTCCTGAAGGCATCAGGCTAACCTGAATCAATTTTCACTCACCCTCCTGAAGGCATCAGGCTAACCTGAATCAATTTTTCACTCACCCTCCTAAAGGCATCAGGCTAGCCTGAATCAATTTTCACTCACCCTCCTGAAGGCATCAGGCTAGCCTGAATCAATTTTCACTCACCCGCCTGTAGGCATCAGGCTAGCCTGAATCAATTTTCACTCGCCCTCCTGAAGGCATCAGGCTAGCCTGAATCAATTTTCACTCGCCCTCCTGAAGGCATCAGGCTAGCCTGAATCAATTTTCACTCGCCCTCCTGAAGGCATCAGGCTAACCTGAATTAATTTTCACCCAACCAAGGCTTCAGGCTAGCCTGAATCAATTTTCACTAACCCAAGGCATCAGGCTAGCCTGAATCAATTTTCACTAACCCAAGGCATCAGGCTAGCCTGAATCAATTTTCACTTGCCCTCCTGAAGGCATCAGGCTAGCCTGAATCAATTTTCATCCAACCAAGGCTTCAGGCTAGCCTGAATCAATTTTCACTAACCCAAGGCATCAGGCTAGCCTGAATCAATTTTCACTAACCCATGGCATCAGGCTAGCCTGAATCAATTTTCACTAACCCAAGGCATCAGGCTAGCCTGAATCAATTTTCACTAACCCAAGGCATCAGGCTAGTCTGAATCAATTTTCACTCACCCAGGCGTCAGGCTAGCCTAAATCAAATTTCACTCACCCAAGGCATCAGGCTAGCATACATCAATTTTCACTCACCCAAGGCTTCAGGCTAGCATGAATCAATTTTCACTCACCCAGGATAGGCTGAATCAAATTTCACTCACCCAGGATAGGCTGAATCAAATTTCACTCACCCAGGATAGGCTGAATCAAATTTCACTCACCAAGGATAGGCTGAATCAATTTTCACTCACCCAGGATCAGGCTAGCCTGAATCAATTTTCACTCACCCCAGGAGTCAGGCTAGCCTAAATTATTTTTCACTCACCCCAGGGATCAGGCTAGCCTGAATTAATTTTCACTCACCCAAGGCTTCAGGCTAGCATGAATCAATTTTCACTCACCCAAGGCATCAGGCTAGCATAAATCAATTTTCACTCACCCAAGGTGTCAGGATAGCCTGATCCAATTTTCCCTCACCCTCCTGAAAGCGTCAGGCTAGCCTGAATCAATTTCTCTCACCCTTCTGAAGGCGTCAGGCTAGCCTAAATCAATTTTCTCTCACCCTAGGTGTCAGGCTAGCCGGAATCAATTTTCTCTCACCTTCCTAAAGGCGTCAGGCTAGCTTGAATCAATTTTCTCTCACCCTAGGTGTCAGGCTAGCCTGATTCAATTTTAACTCACCCCCTGGGTTAAGCTAGTTTAAGCAATTTTCACTCATCCCCAGCTTCAGGCTAGCCTAAATTAATTTTGACTCACCCTGGGCTTCAGACTTGCCTGAATCAATTTTCACTCACCCCCGGTTTCAGGCTAGCCTGAATCAATTTTCACTCACCCCCGGCGTTAGGCTAGCCTTATGCAATTTTCACTCATCCCCAGCTTCAGGCTAGCCTGAATCAATTTTTACTCACCCAGGGCTTTAGGCTAGCCTTAAGCAATTTTCACTCATCCCCAGCTTCAGGCTGGCCTGAATCAATTTTCACTCACCCAGGGCTTAAGGCTAGCCTGAATCAATTTTGACTCACCATTGGTTTCAGGCTAGCCTGAATCAATTTTCACTCACCCAGGGCTTCAGGCTAGCTTTTAAGTGAATGAACATTATCAAGGCCTCATAGCAGGTTTTCTTGAAAATATAGGTTATTAAATGTCTTGAAGGTTTTGCTAGGACACCAGTCATTGGGAACTCTTTTGCCATTCTTTAGGAATAACCTTAGACATATTTAGACGCCATTTTGGAAAACATTTGTGTCATTTACCCAAAGAAAATACTTTAACTGGTGTTAAAGTGAACAAATCCACAATTGATAAGGTGAAGACAAATTTCTAGTTTTTAGTAAATATTTTTTTTACTGGGTTTTAACACCTTGTCAACACAATTAAGGTCATTTCATGGCACCTAGTGCATCTAACCTATTTGAACAGCATGCTTAAATGTTATCCATAGGCCAGTATATAGTCTCACATATAGTGAAAGAAATGTATTTACAAAGACTAATGTGTTTAGGGCAAGGAGTATTTTCTATAGCCATTATGTGTTTTGCCTGGCATTTGTAGTAAAAGTCTAGGGTTATTGGTGGACCCCAATGATCTTTCCAAGAATATTCATTCAATGACTGGTCTAGGTGTTCTAAATGAAAGACCTGTATGCCACATGTACATACCATCTTCTAAAGGGACACCATTGATGTACCATGAGTATTCCGGATCAGGGTCAGCATTTGCTCTACATATAAATGTTGCCTTCTCATTAATACTTGCTTCTACACTAATTGGTTCATCCACCCATATTGGTGCAGCTGTCAAATAAATGTAATAAAAGAATACAATTAAAACATTTACAAAAAATCTAAACTTTTATTTGAAAAATTTGGAACAACAAAGATTTAGGTTTGCCCAAAGGGTGTCAACATTACAAAATTCATTTTTTTTTTTTTTTGCACCTTACCTAGCTTTCCTGGACCTTTGTCTATAACCAGTACCAGGGCTTTTTCAGGGGTGTTTAGGAAAAAGGCCCCTGCCCAAATTGGGAATTTTTAACACTGTAAATAGTCCGATTTGGGAAAAAAATATCTGCATTGAACCTTTATATGCTTTGCTTTGGTGTCTCTGAAAGTGTTGCAGTGCTCTTAAAGAGTTTCTTCTTACAATTTAGTGAGGCATTCAATGCAAATTCTCATGTATTTATTATTTATACATGAAATCTTGTGGTTTCTTTTGTATTTAGGCAAAAGACATCCTGTTCAAAGGGAATTATTAAACAAGATTGGGAATTTTTTTCTTGAAATTGGGAAAACTGGTAGTTATTTGGCATTGGGAATGGGGCCCATATTCGGCCCCGTGAGATAGGCTGAAAAAGCCCTGAGTACTCACCCACCCTTCCACAAGGCCGGAAATTTCTCCAAATTATCTAATCTATGGAGGAAAATTGACATTATTGTCAAATTTTTATGGAAAGGTATATCAACCCTGCACCCCCTTTGGGACATGAGATTCCAAATCCCAGTGTGCTACCAACTGCGCTATTGACCGGGTTCAATTAAAAAAAAAACAATCTTAATTACAATACTCTATTGTTTCACCAGTATTTATATTAAAGGAAAAGAACAGGTCCCAAGACCCTTAACTTTTGTGTTTTAATGTCACCAGCAAGATTATAAAGGATTTCAAATTTCATTATAAAAACATGCCACAGTCATGTTGAATGCCAGCATGCAACTACACATGACGTACATAAATAGTTTAAATGTGGTAAAAAACAATTGGGATTGACTTTTTTATAATGAGCATTGATATAAAATAAACTCCCTAAAACTTGAAAAAAAAATTTTTTTGTTAAATATTAGGGGTGTAACGGTTAACCGACATACCGGTTAATATTGCAATACGAGTTCTAACAGTTTTTAACTGGTTCGTTTTTCCTTGTACCGGTTTTTGTAGTTAAGTGTCATACTGATAGTTTTTATCATAATCTGAAAGTTAAATGTTCAAACAAATATAACAAGAGCAGTCCAAGGACAGCGCGCTCGACTTTTCGAGTGTTTTGTTCATGGCAAGGCTTATCTTTAAACAAAAGTAATTTCAAGACAGGACATAATTTTTGAAAGTATATAATTCAGTCAAACAATAATTACCAATTCATATTTGTAAAATATAAAAGGGGCATTACTCTTAGAAAATTCATCCATAGTAACGCCCCTTCAGAGTAAAGTAGACATAGTATCAACGAATAAGCATACCTACTTTCATTTAAATATCTATATGAAGAACTATAAATACATTGTATTTCAATTTGAACAAAATTCAAAATTAAAGTAAGGGGCATAACTTCAAAAAATAACATCATGAGTTATGTCCCTTTGTAGTCGCGTAGATGTAGTACTGATGAATAGGCATACTAATTGTCATTTAAATATCTTCTTAAGTATTGAAAATATTTCACTTCATAATACTTTTTCCCGAATTAAAAAGTTGAAAAGGGTCACAACTCCAACAATAATTCATCATTTATTAAGTCCCATTGTATTCAACTAGATGTAGTACTGATGAAAAAGTATACTAACTTTCTATCAAACAAAATATATTAAATTTGAGCAAACATAACCCTTAAATATACTTTAAACATATTTTATTGTCAAATAGTAAACATAAATATAATATACAACAATGACAGATACATTGTACAAAAATGACAATGGGGTCTGGCCACATTTTTGTACAATGTATCTGTCATTGTTGTATATTATAACCCTTAAATATCAAAGTATAAAGGGGAATAACTCTGAAGTAATTCATCTAGAGTTATGTCCCTTTATAGTCCGATAGATGAAGAACTGACGAATAAGCATTCCAACTTTCATTCAAATATATTTATAAGTTCTAAATATATCCCATGAGAACAAATTTTAATCTTAAATGTTTAAGTATAAAGGGGCATAACTCCAACAATAATTCATCCAAAGTAACGTCCCTTTATAGTTGTGTAGATATAGTACCCATAACTAAGTATACAAACTTAAAGTCAAATATCTTGACTATTAAGATATTACATATCGAAATGATTTTAACATTATATTTTGCATTTTTCTTAAGTATAAAAGGGCAATTACTCCAAAAATAATTCATCCACAGTTACATCCCTTCATAGTCGGGTAGATATAGTACCAACAAATAAGTATACAAACTTTAAGTCAAATACCTTGATCAGTATTGAATATATTCTACATAGGAAAAACTTTAACCTCATATTTTGCAATTTCTTAAGTATAAAAGGGCAATTACTCTAAAAATAATTCATCCACAGTTACGTGCCTTCACAGTCGTGTAGATATTGTACTGACAAATAAGTATACAAACTTTATGTCAAATGAATTGATCAGTATTGAAGACATTCTACATAGGAAAAACTTTAACCTCATATTTTGCAATTATTTAATTATAAAAGGGCAATAACTCATAAAATAATTCATCCAGAGTTATCCCCTTTCACAGAATGGTTAATATAGTCCCACTTAATAAGTATACCAACTTTCAATAAAATAACTTGGATAGTGTTGAAGTTATAAGTGTTTCAAAAAACTTTAACCTGAAAACCAACGCCAACGCCGACGCCAAAGTGATAGCAATAGCTCTCATTTTCTTCGAAAAGTCAAGCTAAAAATGAATTGAATTCTTGAAATACTCTTACTGTGCTTCTATTTAAGGTTAAACATTTAGTTAATTGAAAGAAAAATATCTTCAAGAGTCTGTTTCAAACCACGCATTTTTTCTAACATATAGACTATTTTACATTTGTGATTCAAACATTTGGATAAGAGATCTTTTGAAAAATATTCATATGCATGCTATGCTGATCCAATTAGGACGAGGTACATGCATTAATTAATGCTTTGCATATCTAAGCGAAAAACCGGTACGTATTGCAATATATTGCAATATAGGTTTTGCATATTGCAATATATTGCAATACGGTTTTTACCATATTGTTACACCCCTATTAAATATAAGCCCTGCAACTTACATTCAATTCTAACATCAAATGCTTTAGTAGCTCTCTGTGAAGATTCTGTATTAAGACCCATACATTGATATTGTCCAGCATCTGACATTTGTACATCTGTTATCTGAAGTTCTTGTCCAAAACTTTTAAATGTTGCACGATCAGGGAATGGACCATCCATTTTCTCCCAATATACATCAGGTGTTGGACTAAAATACATTTATAAATATAGCAGTTATTACCATAATCCACTAGCTTGAAGCCCCTGTACTGGCTAAAATTAATTTAGGCAAGTCAAAATTATGTATTTCATATAGTCGGGTAAGATATCATTTCTGCCTATATGACATAAACCGAACTAGTGTTAAAATAAGAAATGTGGAAACCACATTAAAGCCAGATTTAAAAACTGTAAAGCAAAAAATACAATTGTTAAAGACACCAGGCGCACTCCCGCCTGCCCGCCTGAACGCCCATGTTTCACCAAACCATTAGCCGATTTTGTTGTTGAAAAATCCGGCTAAAAATAATGGCAATTACTGTGGCTAACCTCAAAAAATAATACTTAAGATAATTGAACTATTTGGTGACTATAATAAAGAAAAATACACATGATTTTAAAGGTGACTACATCTGGAATTCAATTAAGTATTTTGTTTTTTCCATGCGATACTTATGATTACTGTTGCAATGAAAATATGTATACAAAGAACAATACAACTTAATACATATTTTGTGTTTTTCAGCAATAATGTGTAAAAATAAGCCTTTTCAGCATGTATATATCTTGTATATTTTTCATGCCTTTTAAAAATAAAATGCCCATTTTCAATCAACCTCTCTTTCTGTTGTTTGTTTTTTGGCCACATGCAATACTAGTAGACACCTGGACTGCAGTTAAAAATACTGATAGTATTCCATCAGGTATCATTATTAATAAAATACAGAACAACATAGGGGTATAAATTCCAAGTCACCCAGTGCAGTAACATCTTCATTGTCTTAAACTAACATTTGACCAGCCCAGGTGGCAAGCACTTTGCTGACAAAGCTCTTAACAAACTTGGCAATCAGCAATATCAATGTTTACTGTGCATTGAGATCTGTAAAAAGTTTACGGTCACAAGAAAGGACTCAAACTACAAGAGAAAGTGTGATTTTAATACATTGGTAAATTAATCAACCGTGATTTCACATTATGATTGGGATCCTTACTTCATAGCAGAGCCCCTAAAATCTGACAGTTTTGGGTAAAAGTGGTCCCTAGACTAAAATGGCTCATCTGCATTCCTGCAACAGCGAAGTACCCCATGTCAAAATGTAGGTACATGTATTCATGGGCCTGTTGCCTAAGCCTATTGTTATGTATGGCTTTGCCCCCTGGTACTGTTGATTTGATATCACATACTTATTCCTTTTGGTGTAAAAAGGGTACCAGGGGGCATAGCAATACATACAATAGCAACAGGTCCCATATCAAATAGTCAACAGTTTATAAACTACTTACTTTCCAGCAAATATACATTTCAGTTTCAATAGACCACCCTGGATAAAGAATTGATCACTTGGAGAAGTCCATAGTTCTAAAGCAGGTCGCTTCTGTTCAGTAGCTAAAATGATAACATTTATATAATATATATTGAAACACTGGAATAAGTCAACAGGATTACATATTCTTATTACCAATTTAACCAATCACTCCAAACAGAGATGGAAGATTAACATCAAATTTAGTAACATGTATCATTGGATTTTATTCAACTGTCAGTGGCACAAACATTAACCAGGTTGATTTAAATAATACTATGGGGTATATCTATTCAACAGGATTATTTCATCACAAAATGTTCATATTATTGTTTATATCATGAAAACACTTCAAAATATAGTACATTATTTTTTTTCCAAACCTGATTGATGCTAGTTTTAATATTCTATAAGCCTAAGTAAAGGGACAGACTCATCCGACCTAGTTTCTTTGACACTTTTCTTTAATCAGAACTTGATTACCCTTTTATTAGGAGTCAACAATTTCACTCACTACAGGGGATAATCAATATTAAATATCACATTTTATAGTAAGTATAAACCTACTACCTCTAGATTTAAAATCCTGCACTCTACCACAATCCCAGTCTACCATTTTGCTACTCTCCCAGTTTTCCAATCCCGTGGCAGAAACTTCTATAAAAGTCTACTGATCCAGGAGTTGAGGGTTTGTGTCATGGGGGCAAACTTTTGTAGTGCTTGCACATACAATAATTTAATTTTCCCTTCTACCACTGATTCTAAATCATGTAGGACACTTGTCAGTCACTGACAGAAATATTTGCCAGGTAATAGCCAAATCCAGAAATTTAGCCTTTCAAGAAATGGTGAGTAGGTAGACTTACTGACATTATATAACACATGCATTAGAATCTGTTCCTACAGCTTTACTGGTCTCCACATTTATGATTGTCCTATTACCCCTGATGACTCATATTTGGATTCAGGCAACCCATTACTGCTATAAAGAATATGGTTCTGGCAAATTTAAAAATAAAGCTAGCTGTCCATTTCAGCAACCTAATTTAATTCTAGTGTCGAGCCATGCTATAAACCCAACCAAGAATATATAAATAAAATACTAACTTCCTGTTACTTCCACTACATGTTCTGGACCAATAGCATTATCTCTCATAAAATAGTTGATAGCCATACAAGTATAGGCTTTTCCATCTTCATGATCCGATTTCCTTACATTAGTAAATCTTAATTTACCTGCAAAACATAGTGTAAAAGAAATTAAGACTTTTTCCCACTCTGGGCATGCCATCAACACAGTGTTTGTACAAGGTTTGAGGTGTATATGTGCAAGTAAAATATATAAGATATCTAATAACTATTTAAAATTATACATACAATAACCAAATTGAAGTTAATACAGCAAAAATAGGGATGAAAAAAGAGCAAGAAAAAATGTTATAACCAAGTTTTACCATATTTATAAATGTGAAATGTAAAAACTATTAAGTTCAATCAGCAAGGGCTTTCAGAGAAGGGATGAATACCACACCTGGCACAATGTCGAATGAGAAGAACAATTTGCTCAATTGTTTGGCAACACCCTTTAAAGTATTGACACATTTGTTGCAGACGACACACTGTCTTAACAAGTTAAAAATTTGTGTCATATCGTTTTAAATTTTATCAGTCTGTGGCAGAGTTATAGCCTAGACAATCCAATTTTAAGCAAATTTGACCATTGTAACCATTAATTGGCTACACTCTTAGAAGTATTGACACTGTTTATGCACACAACAGATCATCTTGTCAAGGTTAACATTTGTGCCATGTAATTTAAAATTCATCAATCTATGGTGTAGTTATTGTTGGGACAAGACTCGGGACAGATGGACAGACAAACACATTGAAACCTATGTACTGCCCCCCACTAGTGGTGTTTGGGGTATAAAAAGATCAAATAAGTCAATTCTAAACTCAGCAAATGAAAAAAATCCTAGAAAATGCTAAATATAAGATAGTGAAAAATCAAAGCACTTACACAGTATAATTAGGGACTTTAGTCAGTTATCTTTCCCTGATTAAATCTGAAGCAATCCAATTGGTAAGAAGGTGCTTACAGTTGGAATCCTCAGATTTTATCATTGAATTCCTAAGTAAGGATAACAAAATATTTCATCTAATATCTTTCTTGTTAATGAAGATATTTACAGAAGAGATGAAATTTAGATACATGTAGTTCTTTACCCTAAAAACAATTAGCTTGAATTTCAAACAAATTAACTGACTTACAAAAATAAAATCAGAGTAATCCAACTAATTTGACCTACTTTTTTGAAGAGTATACAAGGGAAAATAACTGACTAAGGTCCCTTATTGAATAATTATTACCTTCTAAATCCATACTAATTCTCTTATCAAAGTTTATAGCTCTCCAACTTCCACCTATATCTTTAACTACCCAGTATACATCAGCTGGAGGATAACTTTGTGGTGGGGTACATGGTAATGTTAATTCTCTACCTGCTTCTACTCTGTGGGTCTGAAAATACATAGAAATATAGCTTTAGGTACATAAAACTAGAACTCTGTGGGTCTGAAAATACATAGAAATATAGCTTTAAGTACATAAAACTAGAACTCTGTGGGTCTGAAAATACATAGAAATATAGCTTTAAGTACATAAAACTAGAACTCTGTGGGTCTGAAAATACATAGAAATATAGCTTTAAGTACATAAAACTAGAACTCTGTGGGTCTGAAAATACATAGAAATATAGCTTTAAGTACATAAAACTAGAACTCTGTGGGTCTGAAAATACATAGAAATATAGCTTTAAGTACACAAAACTAGAACTCTGTGGGTCTGAAAATACATAGAAATATAGCTTTAAGTACATAAAACTAGAACTCTGTGGGTCTGAAAATACATAGAAATATAGCTTTAGGTACATAAAACTAGAAATCTGTGGGTCTGAAAATACATAGAAATATAGCTTTAGGTACATAAAACTAGAACTCTGTGGGTCTGAAAATACATAGAAATATAGCTTTAAGTACATAAAACTAGAAATCTGTGGGTCTGAAAATACATAGAAATATAGCTTTAAGTACATAAAACTAGAACTCTGTGGGTCTGAAAATACACAGAAATATAGCTTTAAGTACATAAAACTAGAAATCTGTGGGTCTGAAAATACATAGAAATATAGCTTTAAGTACATAAAACTAGAACCCTGTGGGTCTGAAAATACATAGAAATATAGCTTTAAGTACATAAAACTAGAACTCTGTGGGTCTGAAAATACATAGAAATATAGCTTTAAGTACACAAAACTAGAACTCTGTGGGTCTGAAAATACATAGAAATATAGCTTTAAGTACATAAAACTAGAACTCTGCAAGTAAGATGTGTTGCCTGTCAACAGAATTATAGTTATTAAACTTTTATCTGAAGAATGGGGAATCTATAGGTATGGGGTTATACTTCAGACAGACAAAAAGGACAATACCTTTTAGGTTATGTGGCAGACAAGAATAAGGAATTACAAAGGGCAATAACTCTAAAATTATAAAAAGGACAGTTATGGTTCTTGAGCACTGCATTTCTCCACAATAAGATCTATTCAGCTATGAAGTTTTGTACTGATATCGCCAATACCTTTAGAGTTACTCCTGCGACAAAACTTAAGCATTAAAATTACAAAGGGCAGAGGAGAGGGTGAACATAGCAGTTAAGAGTTGTCATTGATAGAAAATTCTATATCAATATATCCAAAGGCAAGCATCTGTGATATATTGATATATCAAGTCAGACAGGAAGTGTAATAGAAGCTGCTAGAACTCCAGTATATATACATGTACTATACATGTATAATGCCTGCATGATGTTATGCAGGATGTTTAAAGGAGTTTAAGACATAAAACGAAATGTGTCCCTGATAGCCCATTTCATCTATTCAGGTGAAATAAAGACAAATACATGTACAATGCAGGGATGTTAAATTCAACTTCATTTATTTCATAGCTTTATAAAATGCTAGGTTGCATCGATATTCTAAATTGCCAATCAAATCGGATCGTCTGTCAAGAATCAGTGATACATCAATTTCCCAATTTCTGATGACGGCCCAAGTAGCAGAGCTATAATTGCCTTTAACTTTAAGCTACTTTTATTGCCATGATATAGTGTCCTCAGCAGAACATGGATTGATTCCAGCTCTCACCATGAATTTTCATCAGGTAACACTTGTAATGCAAATCCAAATAGATCCTTATGTAATGTAAGCCACTATGACAGAGTAATACCAAAATGCAAGAATTTAGCAAAACAATATGATGCAGCTTAGGAATAAAATCTGCCGTAATTACTTTGATAATACAAGCCCCTGGCTTAAGCCTTAAGCAGTGTAAAACGCTAAAACAAAAATTGAGAAACTTACTCTTCTAGGTTCATAAGCAAATTTCTTCAACTTGGCTTCTCGTAGGTTGACTTTCACTGAGGCAGATACTCCATAACCATTACTGGCAAAACATTGAAAGATACCTTCATCCTTGGACTCTGGTCTATTAAATACTATAGTACCCTGGTTTGGTAATTGCACAACACGAGTGTCTTGACCACTAGGGTTATAAGCTTCACCATTACGTTTCCATTCATATCTATAAAAAACATTGAGAAGAAAATTGAAAATGGAAAAAAATCAAGTTTCATGATTTTTACAATGTGGAAAGAACATTATTTGTTTGCAGTATAATTAAGTGGTATATCACATAGATACAAGCATTAGCAAATACAGTACAACCTGTCTTGAACACTATCTGCTTGGGGGACTAAAATATGTTGCTGTTCAGAGGCTGTTGCTCTGAAGCGGTTAAATTCAATAAAAACTGTATTTACAGGAAATATCAAAAGCTGGTGTTCTGCAGAGGAATTGTTCTGAAGAGCCATTTTGCAGAGGTTATTCTGTATAATAAATATTATACAATATCAAATTGGCTTGTTTTACAAATATATTCTTAGAGTAGCCAATTGTTTTATAATTGTGTAGTTACTGTTAAGTTCCACATTTAGGACAATAAAAATAAATGGTCTTAATTGTTCGGGAGATAATTCAGGGGAGGTAATCGTGATCATAATATACATTTTGTAGTTTTGTCGCTCAATTAAATAACAGAACTTATTATTGACATAAATCAAGCATATCTTTTTCCGTCGTTCCCGTATGCTGTACAAAAAGAGAAGATGTGGAAATAAACTTGTGAAATGTTTTTCAGTGTTTTTATTATTTAATAGAGGTTTTTAGACCTTTTGAGGTCTCTATAGAACATTAATAGTGGATTGGTCTAAATACATGTGTAAGGACCTTTTCTTTCTTGAATTTATTAATGGATCATCTGATTTTGCTTTACCCAAGGTGTTGAAGTTCTCTCATGTTTTGACACAAACAGTATCACGTAATTATGACCCCAAAAGCTAACAAGAGCAGTCCAAGGACAGCGCGCTCGACTTTTCGAGTGTTTTGTTCATGGCAAGGCTTATCTTTAAACAAAAGTAATTTCAAGACAGGACATAATTTTTGAAAGTATATAATTCAGTCAAACAATAATTACCAATTCATATTTGTAAAATATAAAAGGGGCATTACTCCTAGAAAATTCATCCATAGTAACGCCCCTTCAGAGTAAAGTAGACATAGTATCAACGAATAAGCATACCTACTTTCATATAAATATCTATATGAAGAACTATAAATACATTGTATTTCAATTTGAACAAAATTCAAAATTAAAGTAAGGGGCATAACTTCAAAAAATAACATGAGTTATGTCCCTTTGTAGTCGCGTAGATGTAGTACTGATGAATAGGCATACTAATTGTCATTTAAATATCTTCTTAAGTATTGAAAATATTTCACTTCATAATACTTTCTCCCGAATTAAAAAGTTGAAAAGGGTCACAACTCCAACAATAATTCATCAATTATTACGTCCCATTGTATTCAACTAGATGTAGTACTGATGAAAAAGTATACTAACTTTCTATCAAACAAAATATATTAAATTTGAGCAAACATAACCCTTAAATATCAAAGTATAAAGGGGAATAACTCTGAAGTAATTCATCTGGAGTTATGTCCCTTTATAGTCCGATAGATGAAGAACTGACGAATAAGCATTCCAACTTTCATTCAAATATATTTATAAGTTCTAAATATATCCCTTGAGAACAAATTTTAATCTTAAATGTTTAAATATAAAGGGGCATAACTCCAACAATAATTCATCCAAAGTAACGTCCCTTTATAGTTGTGTAGATATAGTACCCATAACTAAGTATACAAACTTAAAGTCAAATATCTTGATTAGTATTAAAGATATTACATATAGAAATGATTTTAAAATTATATTTTGCATTTTTCTTAAGTATAAAAGGGCAATTACTCCAAAAATAATTCATCCACAGTTACATCCCTTCATAGTCGGGTAGATATAGTACCAACAAATAAGTATACAAACTTTAAGTCAAATACCTTGATCAGTATTGAATATATTCTACATAGGAAAAACTTTAACCTCATATTTTGCAATTTCTTAAGTATAAAAGGGCAATTACTCTAAAAATAATTCATCCACAGTTACGTGCCTTCACAGTCGTGTAGATATTGTACTGACAAATAAGTATACAAACTTTAAGTCAAATGAATTGATCAGTATTGAAGATATTCTACATAGGAAAAACTTTAACCTCATATTTTGCAATTATTTAATTATAAAAGGGCAATAACTCATAAAATAATTCATCCAGAGTTATCCCCTTTCACAGAATGGTTAATATAGTCCCACTTAATAAGTATACCAACTTTCAATAAAATAACTTGGATAGTGTTGAAGTTATAAGTGTTTCAAAAAACTTTAACCTGAAAACCAACGCCAACGCCGACGCCGACGCCAAAGTGATAGCAATAGCTCTCATTTTCTTCAAAAAGTCGAGCTAAAAAAGAATCCCAGTGAATCTAAGCTAGAGATTCCATCTGCATATAGCAAAATGTCCATGAATTGTCGATTACAATAAGTGATAGCAAATCTGTATCTAAATCTCTTGTCTTTTATTGTAGGAATCCTGGATGTTACAGAGAAATCCTTGGGTTATTGACTGGGCAACCAAGGTCCATAGCCCAGTTGGTAGCGCGCCAGAATTTGGAATTTTGTGCCCCAGGGGGTGCAGGTTCCCACCCGGAAAGGTTATACCCTTCGATGAAAATTTGACAATAATGTCAATTTTTCGCCATTGATTAGATAATATGTAGAAGTTTTTGGCCTTGTGGAAGGGTAGGTGAGTACTGGTTACAGACAATGGTCAAGAAAGCTAGGCTAGGTGCACTAACGCTGTAAAATGACTTAAATTGTGTTGACATGGCATTAAATCTAGTTAAAAAAAATTAAAAAATGACTAGGCATTCCTTAGGAATTCCTGTAATGTCCAACCCTGCTTTTAAAGCAATCTGCGTAAACACATATCCAGTAGACCACGGTCGTACTGGATCTGTACTTTTTCCCTTTGAGGTCACGTCGAGATGAACTTTGTGTCGACCAATCAATGCGTAGCTTTCATCTAGACGAAAACACTATTAATCACATTTTGATTTCGTAATTTCTTTTTTTAGACCAAGTTTTGCTTCCTAATTTAACCACGGTAATATTCACAGGCTGCGATTGGGCGGCTCATTTCAAATTTCGTGACGTAGACGATGTAAACAAGTTACGTATCATAACAATTTCGTCATGAATATTATGATGAGAAAAGGTCACCTGAACGTGACCTTCGTTTGGAAAAGGCCAGATCTACATTAGCGAGTATGCGAGCGGTAAAATTGTAGATCGGGTTTTAATCAGATTGCTTTTAAAGTGGAACTAAACTACACAAGTATTATCAAATAGAATAGAAGCCGACAAATTATAATTTCTAGTCATAGACATACATATATATATTGAAAATTTTTCTGCTAAAAATTTTTGTCATTATATTGTTACAATTTACAAGACAGCAGTTTAGATATTTCAATACTTACTCTCCCGGCTAGCTCAGATGGTAGAACACAAGTCTACTGATCAAAAGGTTGTGGGTTCAAATCGCAGGCAAATATATATTTTTGTGGAGCTTGGTCATAAAATTATTTCTACAGTCATCCATTCTCTCTCCTACCAATTATTCTTGATCATGTAGGGCAGCTGTCATGTAACTGACAAAAATATTCACATAGTAGTTGGTTAACAGCTAAATCCAGAGATTTAGCCTTACCAGGAACAGTGAGTAGGTTGACTGACAGCCATTACATGACCTATACAATGTGTTGCTATGGCGTTAAACCAAACAAAGAAAAATTCTGTCTAAATATTTTACAATTTTACATTACAGGATAATATCTAACTTACTGTGGTCTAGGTACTCCATCTGCTATACAAGGAATCTCTACAGATTCACCAGGTTTATAATATATATCTCTTATAGTTGGTTGTAAATATATATGTGGTGGTCTATTCACTGTAATATAAAATAATCAAAACTATAAGACCAGGGTTCATACAGATTTTGAAAACCAAATTTTTCATGATTTTTCCATGATTCCTCTCAGTTTTCCATAATACAACAGAAACACATACAGAATCCAAAACAAGTACAATTATATTTTTGATAACTCATTTCTTCTTCATACAGAGTGATTTGTACACAGAAGTGATTCATATCCAACATTTAAAGTTGTGATTTGTTTTTGTAGTTATGATTTTCATTCACTTTTATGGATTTAAGTCAAATAAAATGTAAAATAGTATAATTATTCCCATCAACTGGTACTCAGAAACATAATTAACTTTACAAAACTTTTAAAACTTAAATTTGCCAATGCGTGTCTCAAAACTGCACCAATAACCTTTGAATTTCATCAGCTTTTGACCGACTTAAGATTGAGCCATTAATCACAGTTAAAAAGCTTACAATTCGTCATAATCACTGTCATGGCCTTAAATTTTCTCCAGTGCTAGCCTGATTTATCATTTCATGATTTAAAAGAAAAAAGTATCAACTAGCCCTACCCTATTAATAAAGTATACATATATTTACCATCAATTTTCACTAGCACATGCTTTCAGGCTAGTGGGATATTTTCAAATTAAAGTTGTAAAACCATGAAATTATCAAAATATAACATGCATTAGAGATAATATAAACAGTTCAAACTACTTGGCTCTCTAAATTTCAGTTGTATAAAGTGTCCATTTCTTAAAAAAGTGGGGTACTTTCATTAGAGTACATAGTTATCATTTACGTAATACACCAATGTTTAATATACTTGATCCAAAATAGTTTTAGAGCATAATTATGTAGGTAAGTTTTTTTTCTATAATAAGACTTCATCTTAATCATTTTGTAATTAAAACTATCGTTTCAAGTATTGACAAATGAATGTATTCTATGTTTGTTTTCCATCTACTTTCATTTAGTAATGCAATACTTTAAGCAATACTTGCATATAAAAACAAATTGCAGTCCAAAAACATTGATAATTTTGATTATGGGCCTTTAACTTACCAGCTTCTATTAACGATACGACAAAACTACATGCCAGTATACGTATTATTATAGTTTCTATATCCATCACTATTGAGAACTGAAAATAAATCAACAAATACAACAGATAATACATCATGAAATGCAAGAAAAAAATCCTGGATCCACCCCTGACGCATCTTGTAAAGTTTTGCTCTTTTCAGAACCTACTATCCAGTTATCAACTCTTGGGTTTTGCATTGACGGACATATTTGTATTAAAGTAAATTCGGAGAATAAAAACCATTCGACCATTGGAACATCCTCGGCCATTGGGTACGAATAACCTTGGACATATTTAGGTGCCATTTTGAAACTATGTAAACAAATACATAATCGTTTAGGTGATGACTTAAGTTCCGTTTTTAATCCGTAAATTCAAAATAACACATTTCAATGATACCAATGAACAATATTTGGTTCAATTTAAAACAAATAAATACGTTTAGACAAAGATCTGTGCGTAGACTACAAGAACTATTTTGCGTAACAGTAACGTGCTTCGGCTCGCATAGGTTGTAAAATCACCAGAAACCAGTGAAGACCCGCCACAAATCCTTCCGAGATTATTCATTCATGAAAGGTCGAGGGTGTTCCAAATGACCATTCGCTCTGACTGGGAATCAAAGCCTGATTCTCCCAGATGGTAGGGGAGATACTCAACCGCATCGCTATTTAAAGGGTTAACTAGGGATTAAATGATGATCGATTATAATCGATTATCAATCCTTTCAGTAAAAGTGGGAGACAATTGATTATGAAGTTTAACAATTGAATTTTGTAAATCATTGAGATCTTGTGTTGATATTTTTGGTTGGGGACATGGACTTCACAACTACATGTTTTGGACAATATATAGCTTCATTTCTATACTACATTGATATGAAAAATGTCTGAAATCGATTTTATTATTAAACATAAACAACCACCAATTATAGGTTGATTATGTATGATTTAATATGCTATCCAACCTTGATCAACAACTTCTCCAAGAAGATCTGGATGCATTAGCCAAGTGGGAAGCCCTTTGGGGGATGGACTTTAACCCCCAAAAGTGTAGCGTTATGCGTGTAACAAGGGCCAGATCACCTCGTCTGTATTCTTACAATCTGAAAGGCATCACACTAACTGCAGAATCATCTTCTAAATACCTTGGTGTAGACCTACATTCAGAATTATCATGGAAAAGTCATATCAATAGAATAACCAAGAAAGGTAACAACATGCTTGGTTACTTACATTGTAACCTTCAAAACACCAGCATAGAGACAAAAACCAGAGCATACACCTCCCTGGTTCGATCCAACCTTGAATACTGCTGTTCCGTATGGAGTCCACACAACAAGTCTCATATCATGAAGATTGAAATGGTACAGAGACGAGCAGCACATTTCACCACCAACAGATACCATAACAAAAGCAGTGTCACAGATATGTTAAATGACCTGAACTGGGAGACACTTGAGTCCCGTCGCATGAAACACCAGCTGACCATGCTTTACCGCATTATTCATCATTTAGTGGACATAGATGCTGAGATATACCTAACTCCAGCTAAGGTTTTGCCAAGATCAAACCACAACATCAGGTTCCTGCCTTACTCAACATCTACTGACAGCTATAAATACAGCTTTTTCCCGCGCAGTATTCCTTTATGGAATCTCAGGCTGTCAACCAACTACTGATAAAAATATAGGAATTTATATAGGAATTTTATTTTCAAAATATAGGAACTTTTAGAGAAAACTAATTCGAAATATAGGAACTTTTGAGCGGTATTCCTATACATTAAGGTCCTTTTACGTAGACTATCTTTGCTCATAGACTGAATAAGTACATGTTTTGAATAATTACAAGTTTCAATTACCGGTGTATAACTTCAAATGACTTAACCAAAACAAATGATGCACAAAACTACATGTACCTCTAAATGAAATAATTAAGATCTACAACATATCTTGGAATTAATGCATTTTTCGTGTTTTACAAAATAATAATTACACTATGATCTCATACAAAAAAAACTCTTTTAAAGAAATAGTAAACTTTAAAAGAAAATGGTTTGACAATTTTATTGTGTCTCCGATCCCTCTATGTTAATGACTTCATTGTTTAAAGACAGGTTTTATAAATATCGGGTATGGAAAATGAATATACAAATGTATTTTGGTATCTGTAATATGGGCTTTAAATCTATATTGAAACTCTTCCATCATTTGATCTGATACAAGCAGAAACCTGCTGTTTAATACAGCAGCTGATGTAGCCTTTTCTGATCCACAGAGCTGATGATCAGAGTGTATCAACTGGTAATGCATCATACATTCATAACAAACTGAATGAAAGACTCATGATAGTTACTCATCAAACTAACTAAAAGAGGACTTCAAATTTTCTCAACTTTTTTATTAGTGACCCCAAAGGGAAGATGTTTAAATAATCAGTGTAGTCCAGAATACCCCTAGAGGACGCTACCAAAAAAAATCTACTTGCTCTGGGTCACATGGTTTCAGACAGGATTATTTTAACAATTTTTCTTTGTTAAGATTGTGAATCCTGTCAATTTTGCTCTCACTTTTTGAACATTGTAGATGATGCATGCCTTACATGAACGTTGTTAAATATAATCAGAAACTCAGAAAATGTTTTTTCAGACTTCTATAAGGAAATCCAGGGTTTTACGGGACGCACAAATCCACGTCCATATACGCATAAACTACCTGTCTGGACGCAAACATTTTAAAGCCTGCGTCCACTTGGACGCATAAAATACACCTACATGCTACTCTAATATATTTGATAAAGGGAAATAACCGCTGTGGGAAGTTTATTCAAGAAGGCGCGAACGCCGTATTCGGAACTTTCGGTTGTTTAAGTAGAGGGCATTCTGTACACAAACGGTCTGACTGACCTTTGTACGGAGACGCCGCGCATCACAGGTAAACTGTTTATTCACCTGAAAGCACGTGGCAATGTTTACATTCTAACAATTTCCCCCTTCAAGAACTGAACAAATAGAGTATGAATTTTGTGTCTACTCAATAAAATTTGACTATCCAACGGTCACTGTTGTTACTACCAATGTTCAATAAACTGAGATACAAGTTTTCTGGTGGTTTAATTTTCCTTCATTTCCTTTTTGTTTTATTTTAAACAAATAAAACAACAATCATTACTTTAATACAACAAAATTGTTTGCAGTTTAGTATTGGACCCCTGATTTCACTGTGTGGACCCCTGTTTTTGTCAGTCCTGCATCCAGTGGACCCCCAATTATCAATGGCTGTGTAAAACCCTGTAAATCTATATGAAAATTAATACTCCTGAATAGAGGTTACATTTGGCATCAAATGTGTGATTTGAGTGATCTATATATGCATGCCAAATATGGAGGTTCTTGACTTAATGGTTACAGGAGATATTTTTAACTGTTTTTAAAACTATAGTAATAACTACAATGTACTACATGTATATACTTTGAGAAAGAAAAAATACACCCGAATAGAGCTAGTTTAATTAAACATGAGGCTAAGATTTGTCACTCAAAATCATTTAAGGGGAATACTTGGCAATGTTTCAGATCTACTATACAATTTCTAGCCCTGCCAGTAATGAAAAACAGGTTCATTGATTTATTTCCTTTCAATAACTATGTAACTTTATTTCTGACGAAATACAATGAGTGGAAGGATGCATGCCTACAGATTGAGAGATCTACTGATAAATGCACCAGTGGTACCATTAATTAACTACAAGTAGAGTAGGATATTATGCTATACTCTTGCAATTGTTTACCCCTGTGAAATGACCATTGTCAAAACATGGTTGACCATGTTTTAAACATGGTCAACCATGTTTTAATACATGGTTGACCATGTTTTGACCATGAATAATCCATGGTCAACCATGTTTCATGTCGTGGTTTATTGCCGCCCTGGTGACCATGGTCGACCATGTTCTTTTATAGACCATGGTTAAACTTGTTTCATGGTCTTGTAAAATGACCATGGTCAACCATGTTTCATCGTCCACGTGGTTTATTGCCGCCCTAGTAACATGGTCCACCATGGTTTGACCATGTTCTTAAATTCCTGAAAATTACCATGGTCAACCATGTTTCATTTTCTACATGGGTTATTGCCAGCCTTGTGAACATGGTCCACCATGGTCAACCATGTTTCACAGTTCTGGTTATACCCAGGAAATTTATTGGACTCATCTCTATAAGCCTCTGGCTTTTGACACAAATGAGCTTAAGTAACACATCTAAAATCAAGTAAAGTAGGACATAAACCAACAAGTAGTAGACATTATACTTCCCAAACCATGCCCCTCACTAACGGCCCTATGTATCCGGCCCTGGCAAGTAATGCAAAATAAAATATAAAAGCAAACACTGTAACTATTGAAAATTTAAAACACATACAGAGTCATAAGAACAGTTTATAAATTAAAGCAATATGGTTATCCAAAAATTGTTATCCGAAAATATGTACACTTATGCTTACTTGTTTTCATCATTTTTGTCATGCTGCAGATTTTCTAAATCAAATATAAGATTTCCTTATTGTCTTTGCATCTTTTATAAGTTGATGACGACAAAAGATGCCTTAATAACAACTCAACTTATAGTGAAAATCTTATTTTTTTTTAAATTGGCGGTACAGCACTTCACAGTTGTTGTTGTTGTAACTATAAGTATGGTATAAGAGCCAGTACTTCATTTAGTTAATTCACAGTAGTTTCCCCTGAATTTAGGAATAACAAAACTTTAGGCCTCCCGATGATAACTCAAGATAGGATGTACCTAGGTTCCTAAAATTTTATATTTGGATAGCCCTTGGATAGAGGGGCTTCACTACTGATTTTGAGACCCCAGGGTCAAAGGTCAAGGTCACTGGGACTTGAAATATGAAAACCTTGTCCAAACAATAACTCCAGAATTACTGTACCTAGCTTCACCAAATTTTATGTATTTATTATCTGTTTTGAAGTGAAAAACTGTAAATTGTTTTATGTCAAATATGTGAAATATTTATAGTCGACAGTGACTTATTGTCTAGAAATAACTGTTGATCTTGAATCATGGTCTGACAAAGACACATGACCATGAATCATTGTCAGTCATGAACAATACATAAAGTGTACACACTCACATGCTCAACTGCATAGAAATCTAAATTATTGCATTTAAAGTAAGAGACATACACTAGTGTTACAATGCAATGTTCATCATCAAATGAGTTAAAAGTTGTATGATTGACAGTGTTTCATGGTCTAGAAAACATGATATTTTTAACACAGTCAGACCAAAGTCAAATCATAGTCAATCATGGTCATAATTGACCAGAGTCAAAGTCTGAGCAAACAACATAGTCAACCATGTTTTGACCATGGTCAACCATGGTCAAACTTGATTCATGGTTAACATTTCACAGGGGTAACTCCACCAAAGTGAAGTATAATTTAGCAATGTATTTTATAGGTTGCAGTGAATGGGTAATAAGTGACATGGACTACCAAATACAATTAGGTTGAACAGAACACTTCGAAAATTGAACAAGGAACATTTCTTCTTATTTTTTTAAGAGGGGTTATTGAAGAGTAATACATGTAGCAAAGTGTTAGGGCAACTTGAATACTGACACTTGACAGCCACCTACCAGAACAACTCATCGTAGGCATTGACTTGCATTATTCAACTTATAGGCAGTATAAGAGGAAACAGATAAAAAATACTCTATTATATAAGGAAAAAAAACAATTAAACATACTCGACATGTTCAAATTAGAACGAATTCTAAAAATATAGGAATGATGGACAAAATATAGTATAAATATAGGAAATATAGGACACTTTTGAAAATATAGGAATGAAACCCAAAGTATAGGAATAATATAAGAATATAGGAACTGGTTGACAGCCTGGAATCTTCTACCAGCCACAGTTGCTGAGGCTCACTCTTTAGCATCCTTTAAGAGTGAGCTTTCTAATCTGACCTTCTAAGGGGATCCCCTCTCAGTTACGAACTAGCCTCCAAACGAAGCACTTGAGCTATGTCGGCGGGGCTTCGCACCCTGGTACCTACTAGGAAGCCGAATTGGTCTAGTCTGGATGGAGGTGAAAAGTAACTGGGAATCTCTTTTATGCTTCTGTCTTTTATCTGTTTAGGCACTAATTCTTGCGCGATCTATTTTCTTACTTTTACTATAACTTTTTCATATGTAACTTTATATTCTCTTTTCTTTGCGCACCATCAAAGAAATGTCAAGCTTGACAGTTTGATGAAAAATATGTAGATGTGGATTGTATGAAATAAAGTCACTTAAACCATTGCAACTTAATGTCATACATTTTCGGAAATCCTGAATGAAAACCCTGAGTAAATGTTTCGATTATATAATCAATAATTGGTCGAAAAGGGTTGTCCGATTATTTCTAAAGATTGATTATATTTTTTTCCTATTATAAAACCTTAGGCAAGTTAGGGTTAACCCAACACAAGGCTGTTGGAAGTGACTAAATAGCCACCTACGATCACCACAGTATTTATTTAATTCTAAATTGATTTAAATAATTTTTGTCAGGTATCAATAACAATAAATAGCTTATTACCTGATGAAGCAGTTAAAGTAGAAAAAAGTAAAATGACTATTCACTGGTAGTTTCTGTTTCAGGAAATGACAAGAGATCATGTTGAATTATTCAACAATTACATGTATAAAACAATAGGTACTCAGTTTTCCCGCATCATTGAAACAGTATGATAAATAGAAATGTAAACAATTAGAAATTAACTGCTGGCTTCACAACAAAACAATGCTATCTAATAGTTTATCTCATGTTTCCTGATTCTCTGACTCATTTCGATTTTAAGATGACCACTTCAGGACAGGAAATGGGAGAGTTGCTATTATCTTGTCACGTTAATACGAATTCGGGGTTTTGAAGGCGTCGAGTAAATGTACAACTTCAAACTGCGTAATATGTTAAATATTCAATATTACCCGTCAAAGTAATTAACATACCTGAAAGCACCTGTAATTAGCAAGTTTCAGTTTAAGTCCGCCATTGTTGGGGATGCATATTTTAAGTGGGTGTCTGAGTCGCAATACTTGAGACAAAACCACGCCCCTACATTTGCGGGAGGTACGCCTTTTACATATGAGGCGGGGTTTATAATTCATGACAGGCACTAAATTGGAAGTGAAATTATGGCTTAAATTCTGATAGCTGTTATAGATAGATTTATTTGTGATGCTTTTTACAAATTTTACAAATCATACAAATATTTAACCATAACATAATAACAAGTTAATTTGAAATACCTCTTTTTCATTTGGGATGAGAGGACTGCCTCTCTCGCTGTCAAAAAATACTTTGTTTTATATGATTGCATTACTGCTAAAAATAAGGGGCCCCCTTTAAAGGTGATGTTTCGACACCTTTGGGGATGTATTAAGGGCCCTTTAAAGGTGATGTTTCGACACCTTTGGGGAATTGTCTGGTTAACAGTGGCGTTATGTTACACTGTTCAGGACAAGTCCGGTTAACAGTAGCATCATGTTATATTGTTCGGGATAACAACTTTCAATATCAAATTAATAAAAACAAATGTAAAAATAAAGTCGAATCATGAACTAAGATTAATGCGGGTCCTAATACTTGATATATGAAAACCAAATGCACAATCACTGATGAATTTTATTTTGTGTTATTGTATGTATATTTGTGGTGGAGGATTTTTACTTATTTTTTTTTATAATTTATCTTTTTGTACAACGCCTTTGAATATGTGGGCTAATATAGAAATAGGCGTTTAATCAAATGAAGAAGTTAAAGTTTTTTGTTTAAATATGCTATATTGCCAAGAAAATCTAGAAATACATGCTAGTCTTCCCTTGCCATTAAATATGATGTCTCGTATATTGGAATTTGGATCGTTAGAATATAAGTAGCAACTGAAACCCATTTTCAAAATTATTTTGGATATATTGTTGTTATATATCATATGAAAGGTCTTGTCGAGAGAAACACAGAAATGAAATAATTTTTTAAATCCGTCCACTGAAACAAAAGTTATGGCCCTTTGAAATTTTGACTTCTTTCCTTTTTTCTGCCAAAATTTTTCTGTTTGTGTCACCACGGCAACTGAGATAATTATTTCATAGAAAGTCATTGAATATGTAGCTTATCATTAGATATTGATGTTAAAAGCCATAAACTAGATATATAAGGGCATTTCATACACCAAAGTTACAATAATAATTACTAAAATGTTGTAATAAAATGGTTATATTACTAACCACGTTCATGCTATTCAACATTCGAAGTATGGGAATACAGAAAGACTTTTGTGCACCATGAAACCTTACAAATCCAAACTAATGATTATTCCTTACATATTAAATTCAAGTACAAATCAAGCAAGGTAAAAATGAGGGTGAAATGTTTATTCTACCCTGAATTACTAGCAAACACTTCTGCTAAGTTTATTAACGAGATTTGCCTCTGCCGCTTCAAATGTGCACCAATATAGGTAAACACCTATCAATGATCATCGAAACAAATATGTGTCAGTTGATTGACTGTACAACTTTTATTGGCTATAAATCAGATGTGTTGTAAAGCAAAGACACATGAATTGCAATCCGCTGGTTAAACTGGTCAGGCATTTTCAGTGTCAATAGTTTCCGCTTTGTGGTTAAACTTAAGCCTTTCTGCGAAATCGCAGAAAGGCTTTAAACAACACAAATTTATCACAAATGTAAGTAACACTTAAATAAATAACACAGAACAACTTCAGACTATTTCTTAGTATATATTGCACTAACTTCCTTATAGGACACAAATAGTAGCGATTGCAAACTAATAGTGTTAATTTGTTTTCACAATAATGTCCCTGGCATGCATTGATGTCGACAACTTTGCAGTGTGCATAGCATCATCCTTCTTGAATACTAAATTAAACCAATCTGGGAAACCAGGCACCTGAAATACACATAAATATTGCCTTTAAATTTTTGGATTTCTCTGTTAAGAAATCTTGGTCTTAACAGCCTAGCCTAAATGTGGTGAATTTTTTTAAGGCATGTAACAATAACATAATATAATAACCTTTCATTAGGTCTTCCGCTAAAATTGTACAATACTGTAACCATACAAAATGTATTGTATGAGCTACAGCTTGTGAATATGTATGCTGAAGAACACTAGACTAGCTGCTTAAGCATTATTAATGATATCGATATGAGCTTAGCACCATATGTTAAATAGCTAATAACTTTATACCTAAATTTAAAATAGTGGTTGGCAAAATTCAATGTAATTGCTAATATAATAATGATAGCCTAGGGATTATAGCAGATAAAGACATTTAGATTTAATTTTTATGCTGATGTTAAAAGTTGAACAAACATATACTATTCAATAAGGTTTTAGCTTAATTAAGTATACTATGTTCATTCTGTCAAGATTGGCTTGAGCCTTAAAACACTATGCCAATATGGTCGAGAAAAAAACACAACTGACAACCACAAACTGATAAGTTGAAAAAACACATCGACAGTGAAGACTTGTTAAATTCAAACAAAGTGAATGCTTCATTTTGCTGGTATGTACATTAATAATCAAAGACAGTTCCTCATCATGTCGTCAAAGCTAAAATTCTATTAGTAGATCTTTTACATTAGCAATTGAAAGAATGTAAAGTTTCCATACCATTAGACCCACAACAATACAGCGAAGAACATTTTTTACTTATGCATACCTATAAAAGTAGTTTAATGAAATATTAACTCAGAATCTTAAACATTATCCAAATTGGCAACATGCTATATTTTTGTGTTTAAGTAAAACTAAAGTTACATTAAGGCCTGTAGTTCAACAGAGCTTATGTTATTTGTTATATATATGCAACTTATAAATAAATATCTAACTTGTAGAGACATGGTATGAACACTCCCATTAATAGTAAACTACAAATATTTTTACTACATCAATGTAAGATTATCATAATTTTACCAGAGACATAGATAACATGTATCTAATTCCCTGATTTTACTAACAATCACAAGCTAAAAATTATTGCCCATCCAATTTAATTATTTATTATTTTTAGACATGAATATTTGTTGAATTAAAAATATATATGAAATAATAATATATAAATAGAAAAAATGATCAAAATGTCACAAAAACAAAGAAATAGCGAGATATCTTAAAAAATGAGCAAGAAATCGTATTTTTTTACATAAAGTGTATGTGATTTCGGATAATTCGGATACACTTCCGGTTCACAACGTAAACCTACGTAAGTTCAAAATGTATCTCAAAATCGTTGAGCGCTGTAGAGCGCACGAACGTCAATTGGTTTACTTTGAAGAAAAATGTTTATTCTTCGTAAACTCGGTGAAAACAGACTCACGGACGCAACCGCCGCTCGTAAAATGTAATTTTTCCCCACCCTTCTTCTTATTTGCAAGTACAAAATTTTTATTCTGTCGTTGAATATTAAAGCTTTGGTGCCGTTATATGCGCAATGAAAGCGTTTGCCAAAATTACGTAGTCGCCACCTTCCCATTATATGTCATAGGTCACATGATAGCGTCATTGTCAACCATGTGATAGACAAAAATGGCGGACGACATGCATAATCGCGGAAGTAGGTCAGTGAAACAAATGACGATTGCAAAGTCAAAATTACAGATATTAATATCAAATTTTCAGATAAGTTAGATAATTTATTTAACATCAAGTATGAATAAAAATGCAATGTTGAACTCACCTTGAAATATGAATAAATCGCCGATGTTTCATCTTCGTCAACACGTTGAATCAATCTCTCATACAGAGTTGTCGATCCTTACAGTGATCTATATCTCTGTAAACGTCTCGGGTTTTACAAGATTCTTGTAAAATAGTAATACAACTTAGATTTTGTATCGAAAGCGTAATTCGTCTTTTATATATATAATCTTAAAGTTTTACGTGAAATAGAATTTTATTATAGGCGAAATCCAATTTTTAAAGAGTTATGTTTACAAGAACTATTTTCTTGTGAAACGTCTTCCTATTCTGAGTAATTTGGATTTTTTACTCATCCGCTAAAAATGTCAACAAAAGATGATATTGCTAAAAATTATGACAAAAATTTAGTGCTAAGGGACTGTCAACGACAAGCCTTTGAACATCTACAAGACAAGAAAGGTGATCTGTTAGTTAGTCTGTCTGTTGCGTTTGGAAAAAAATTCAAAAATTGTCACATGATCGTTTTAAACGATCACGTGTTTGGGACTACTTTCGAGACGTTAACAGAGATAAAGATCACTGTAAGGATCGACAACTCTGTATGAGAGATTGACGTTGAATCAGAAGGCGCGGTTAAAAGTCCGTAACCCGTTTCAGTCGCTAATATAAGTGCCATTTTACACCACAGGCGGCTGGCACGGTCCCAAGGCCGGCTCGGCCCGAAGCAATATATGTACATATAATAGGGTTTTTGCTTTGGGACTGTGTCGGCCACCTGTGTTTTGTACCACTGATATTATTGTTACATGTGCTATTTTTTAAGAGCAACGTACACTAATACATCATGATTAGCATCACAACAAGGTCATTTTATACCGGTCAAAATGTCCAAAATGTGTTGAGACGGCGTTAAACCCAGTAAAACAAATAATACTATTATACTAAATTACATGCATAATAGCTGTTCTATGGTTTTCATTTTCCATGGACAAATCTTGCATAAATTGATTTTATCAAAATAATATCAGTAGTTCGTCATATCATTCTTAATAAACATTTTAAACTAATAATATGATTAATTAGAAACACATCTACATAATAATATCATTATGTTATCATAAACATTCATCGTACAATCTCACATGTAAAAAGGCGGAGAAATGACCAGGGTAAAAAGTGGCGAAATGACCAGAGGAGAAATGGCGTAGTGGAGAAATGACCGTTGAACGATTATTTTACATTTTTTAAAATTATTTTCCGATAAATATAATATTTCATGACAGAAAAATAAACTTTGCTTAGATAATTTAAGAGGGCATACGCCGGGTCCGCTGAATCCCCATGGACACACCCATGCATACCACGCCCAAAAATTGGCGCGAAAGCTGCACGTGAACTGTCGGCCATTTTCCCCGCCACGACAAGGATTCGCTGCAAACATGAACATTAAAATTGGAATTTTAATTTAACACCATATTTAAGGGCTTGGAAGAAGTACCAAATCGATGCATATGTTTCTGTAAATTCGAAGTAAGTGGCCATCCGATGTATTTTTCGTTCCATCCACCGTGTATCGAGGAATTTCGTGCTGAATAAGCGCAGTGCTTGGACTTGGGAATGGGAGAAACGCACGCGTAGATCTCAAGAATGAACATAATCAACTAGAACTTGGACTGTGTAGCATATTTATGAATAGTGTTATTAATTTATTTCTAGAGGAATTACTAGGAATTACTAACTCCAACAACAACATGCCAGGAGACCTAAACCAGAATAAAAAAGCACATCCATGTAATAGTTTCTCAAAATTAAAACTTTTAATGATAAATTGTCAATCAATCCTAAATAAAAAACAAGAATTTCACTCTCTTATACATGAACAAAGACCAGATATCATTGCAGCAACAGAATCTTGGCTTAAAAAAGACCATTTCACCAGTGAAGTCTTCCCACCTGATCTAGGATACACAACTTACCGCAGAGATAGGGAAACATCTAAAGGAGGAGGCGTCTTCATTCTGATAAAAAATTCTATTCTGTCTTTCACCCAACCAAAACTTAACACTGATTGTGAGATCATTTGGGCTAAACTACAAATTAAAGGTTCTAAGCCACTTTACATATGCTCATTTTATAAACCCCATGAATCAGATATCACAAGCCTAGTTGAACTGGAAAAATCACTTAATCTAGCTCGAGACCTTAAAGGCACTATTCTCATTCTAGGAGATTTTAACCTCCCTAAACTCACATATGACTCAGAACATATTCCCTCAATCAAGCCAGGTTTTAACATTAGTGAAGTTTATGAAAAGTTTCTTAACATTCTTGATGACTTTTTTCTTACTCAAATGGTCAAAGAGAACACACGGGGTAACAACATCTTAGACCTACTTCTAATCACTAATCCTACTCTAGTCAACAACATTAATACTCTACCAGGCATCTCCGATCATGACATTGTTTCAGCGATTATCAATACAAGGCCACATATTCTCAAGCAGAAACCAAGAGTCTGTCCTTTGTTCAGCAAAGCCAATTGGGAAGAATTTCGTAACTTTATAAAATCATCTGAATCTGATATACTTCTTAATCACGAATCTGCCTCTATTAATGACATCTGGGTTAAGTTCAAAACTATAATTGAGGAGGGTATCTCTAAGTTTGTACCAACTAAAAGAATCGGCTGTAAAAAATCTCTCCCCTGGATAAACAAAACCATCATTAAAGTAATGCGTAAACGAGATAAATTATACAAGAAACTGAAAAGAAACAAGTCAAACTCAAAATTACATAGTAAATTTAAATTATTGAAATCTCTTGTTAAAACTAAAATAAAAGAATCGTACAACAATTACATACAAGATATACTAAACATTGCAGATAATGATGGCTCTGACAAATCACCTAAATTCTCATCTAAAAAGCTCTTCTCACTGCTTAAAAATGCCAAGCAAGATTCCCAAAATGTTTCTCCCCTTAAAGACCAACTAACCGGGGCACTTAAATCAGACAACATCAGCAAAGCCAACATTCTCAACAGACAATTTCAATCAGTATTCTCCAAGCCTAGTCCCTCTACTAACACAGTTACACACCACCTAGTTCAAACTTTCCTCTTATGTCAGATATATTTATTTCTAGAAACGGAGTTCTCAAACTTCTTGAAAATCTAAAAACTGATAAAGCCGCAGGCCCTGACCTGATCAAACCTGTTGTGCTGAAAAAACTCCGTTTTGAAATCTCTAATATAATCAGCATCATCTTTCAAAAATCACTCTCAACTGGTAAACTACCATCTGATTGGACCAAAGCTTTTGTAACACCTCTTTTCAAAAAGGGTGATAGTAGCGACCCTGCAAACTATCGCCCTATATCGCTCACCTGTATTCTTTGTAAAACTTTGGAACATATTATAGCTTCATCTATATGCTTCCACTTCAATCAGCATAATATACTTTTTGACCTACATCATGGTTTTAGGGAGAGACGCTCATGTGAGACTCAACTCATTGAGCTCACAGACTTTCTTCTTAACAACATGGCAGCTGGAAAACAAACAGATCTTATTCTCCTGGACTTCTCAAAGGCCTTTGACAAAGTAAATCACCAAAAACTCTTGAACACTCTTTCTGAGCATGGCGTCTCCCCACAACTCCTGAAATGGATTCACTCCTTTCTCATTGGTCGAACCCAAACTGTTATCTTGGATGGTGAAAAATCTGATGAAGTCCCTGTCACCTCTGGGGTTCCCCAAGGATCGGTCCTTGGTCCCCTATGCTTCTTAATCTACATCAACAAACTTCCAAATTGTGTCTCTTCACAAATCAGGCTCTTCGCAGATGATACTGCTGTATACCTCACAATTAATTCACCATCAGACTCTCTTTCGTTACAAAATGATCTAACCCAGATGGAAAAATGGGAAAAAGAATGGGATATGGAATTCAATCCTTCTAAATGTCAAGTTCTTCATATCACCAGAAATAAAAACCCTTTTAGACATAATTACATCCTTCATGGCCAAACCCTTGAATCTGTTTCCTCAGCTAAATATCTTGGACTAAATCTCTCTTCTAACTTGTCTTTTAATCATCATATCTCCAGTATTACAACAAATGCGAACAGAAGCCTTGGTTTTGTGAGGAGAAACCTCACAAATACCAATGAAAAGGTTAAGGAACTGGCCTACAAAACCCTGGTTAGGCCACAGGTTGAATATGCTTCATCTGTCTGGTGCCCATACACCAAATCCAATATCAGCAAAATTGAAATGGTCCAGCGCAGAGCTGCCAGATGGGTTAAGTCGGACTACTCCCCATACTCCAGCGTAACAACAATTCTCAACAATCTAAATTGGAGATCACTAGAGCATCGTCGCTATGACACCAGACTGTGTATGTTCTACAGAATTCATCATAATTTAGTTGCTATAAATTTTCCTTCATATATCCAAAGACCTATTAGACCCACTAGATATTCTCATCCCCTTAGTTACAGGTTAGTTCACGCATCATCAGACTACCTGAAATATTCCTTCTTTCCTCATACTATCCAACTTTGGAACAATCTTCCATACAGCATAGTTACCTTGCCTACACTGGACCAGTTCCGTGCGGGAGTTTCAAACACCATATACTAAAGCCTTATTCATTGTTTTTAATTTACTTGAGTATTTTACTCCTTTTTAATTTTTCATTCTATTTGTTTTTGTAGAGATTTTACGAGTAAACTTATCATTATTTTCCTTCTTAAATGTAGGTGTATTTGCAATGTCGTGATCATGGATCATTTCTCTTTTAAACATTCTCTCACTTCTTCTCTGCACTCTCTGCACAATATACTAACATACCTAACCCCTTGCACCATCTTTTACTTCCCCAGTACTAAGCTGGATCTGTATATATTGGTATTCTTTTATCTTTTATCTTTACTAACATCCTGGCGCGCAACCCTGTCTATAACCCTCAATTGCGTGGTTGACAGTATAACGAGATAGATAGATATATCCTTGTTATTTGATACCCCACCCACCACTCGATGAATGTCCATGTGTAGTGAAACTGAAGAGCACTCACTGGATACTGTGAACAATTAACCATGGAGCTGGTCTTTGGTTTAAGGTCTTATTTTAAATCTCGTCTAAACGTACCTTCTCTTAAGAATTATATTACTTATGGACGTGCATGGGCGGATCAAGCGGGGGGGGGGGTGTCCGGACCCCCTCCAGAATTTCCAAAATGTACCTGCCCATTAGTGTATTTCTTGACTGTAGGTCATTTTTAAGTAGCATGAAGCAATTTTTTTAGTGGTTAATGTGGTTAAAAAATTTGGACTCCCTCAAGAATAAGTTGGGACCCCCTCTAGAAAAAAATCCTGGATCCGCCCCTGACACCTCTGCCATTCACTACAAATAACGTGGTACATATTTAGACGCCATTTTGAAGCTACCTTTGCGTCTCATGCCCTACGAAAAGCTTTGACCGGTGCTAGTATTATTGGTTCAATGAATAGTCAAGGTGTTCAGAATAAGCGTCTTCTGTTGTAAAAAACTAGGTTAACTTACAATGCCCAAATATGGAAAAATATTTTTGGCACTTAAGAGCTTAGCTACTTTTTCGAGCAGAATATTGTTGAAATTTGAATTCTAGCATGAAATTTTAGAATTGGTCATCTGAGCTCTAAAAGTAGGTCATTATGCCCAAATATGGAAGAAACTTGTTTATATATAGCACTCTAGAGGCGACTGTAGCTGAGGTAAAAACTGTGCTTGTATTCCATTGCCTTCAGGCACTGGGGGTATGAATAGCTATTCATAGCTATTGTTGAACTGTATTTGTTTCAAATTGTTTTGTATTGTATTGTATTATTATTGTAAGCTAGCTTTTATGGCAACATGGTCTGCTCACCACTCAAGAGGTCAAAGGTTCAAATCTCAGTTCTACATTTACTGGCAAGTTATCTTGGAAATTTGTCTTAAAGGTTGATTGGATATAATTCCTTGGAGAGCTCATTATATGGAAACATATTTGTAATAGATTTCGTTATTTTATGCTAAAGTGATTAGAATGTGAGACCAAAAGATATATTCCCATCAGTATTTGCTTTATACCAGTAACCACTAAATGATATTTTTCATTCATTCTTATGGTGTAGCTGTTAAGGTCTACTTTTAGGATACTCTTTAAATTCTCTATTTATAAAATGTCGTCCTATTTGACAAATGCAAAATGACGTACTAGAAAGTAGGAAAACCTTTCCATTACTGGTTGAAAAAAGAAATTGGAAAAATTGGCAACAGCAGCTGAAATGAGCTTTTATCTGTGTTAGTCAGATTTTCAAATCAACATTTATTTATTTCAAAATGATAGTTAGTTGTCATAGTCTTTAATTTGATAATTAAAGTAGGGACACAAGGGTGTTAATTTGAACGTTAAAAAAAACAATTTGAAGTCATATTGTCAAATGTTATTATTTAAGAAATAATAGGTTTGAACTTAATGTCAAATTTCAAAATACTTAAATCTAGACCTATTGTGTATTTTGACTGAATTATGTCCCTTTTGACTTGGACAATGCCTGCTTGAATTATGCCCCTTTTGACTTAGACCACGCCTGTTTGAATTATGACACTTTTGACTTAGACAATGCCTGTTTGAATTATGCCCCTTTTGACTTAGACAATGCCTGTTTGAATTATGCCCCTTTTGACATAGACAATGCTTGTTTGAATTTCCCCCTTTTACTTAGACAATGCCTGTTAAACTTAGTGTAAGGTATTGCATACACAACAGCTACAGCAGTTGCTAAACCTATATACCAGATCAAGACCAAGGTTAACAAAGTTTGGGTTATCTCCCATGTATCAGGTTTTGTAATAAAACATCATACACACTAAACATCTACTTCATAACATATTATATGTTATACTATTATAATACATACATACATCTTTATTGGCAAATAACGGCATTAACATATGCCTTTTACC
Organism: Mactra quadrangularis; assembly: GCA_025267735.1. Classification (NCBI taxonomy): domain Eukaryota; kingdom Metazoa; phylum Mollusca; class Bivalvia; order Venerida; family Mactridae; genus Mactra; species Mactra quadrangularis. The sequence continues at coordinate 13,574,958 of CM046302.1, read as the reverse complement.
ATTTACAATTCCATTTTCCAGCTAAACAGACCACACATTCAAATAAATATAACAAATACATGTTTTAAAAATGTTGTCCATGCCATGTTGATGTCACGTGATGTAATAATAATATTTTGATAGTATGATACAATATTGCATTACTTTGTGGTACATAAATACATGAGCTAATATATGTCACTTCAGTAGTATGTGCACAAGCAGGTCAAGTATATATTGATGGTAAAATTGAACTATTTCCCAGAAAGATGACATGTATATTGATCATTTCTGTACATTATAGATGTTGTTTTACTGTAGTAATTACTAAGATTTTGTTTTTGATCGACACCATCCATTGTTTTGTACACTTAGTGATTTTATTTGCCTGATGTGCTATGTCTAAATTTGCTGCTTTGTATGTATGTCAAAACTCAGATATATACTTTTAAAACATTATGAAATATTATAATATAAAGTATTTTGACTTGTTATGGTAGCCATTTAAGGTTCTCAGATACTGGTATAGGGTATCAATTGGAGAACCTTCCCACGTCAATTAAATTGTGGGCTTCAGCACATCAAATGGACATTTTCAATGGGTGTACAATAGGTCTTATACTTCCTTGCAATGCTTGGAGGTATTCTGCTGGTCATACGATGGCTTAGAGTTTTCTATCTACTGTATAACAATGTTGTACAGTTAACACCCGTTAACTCTGTTGTGTCTTGAACTTACAAAGTCAATGTATATTACTATATAAACAAACAACACACTGGTTATTATATAAATCTCATACCTGATACATTGTTGCAAAAACTTCCATCATAACAGACTAAACATTTCAATACTTGCTAAAATAGCTTTGGCTTGCTTATCTGCATACTTTCACATAACACCATAAAGTGACCCACACTTAAGTCTAGTCAGTCAGCATCTATCAATGAACTCCTGTCACTGTAAGGTTTACATGCTCAATACCGAGCCAGGATCTGACCCTGTACATCTCTCATAGTCACACCCAGGCAAGACTCTTAACATCTTCTCTAGTGACAAATACTCATCCTTCCACCATTTTTATTTTGGCATCCAGAAGGTTTCTCTCAGATTAATGAACTTGCCATTCTAATTTGCAGAATATTCCATTTTTTTTCCAAAATATTTACTTGGCATTGTTTGTACAAGTTTTTTCTGAATTTTTTTTTTAGATAAGTTGACAACGATAGACATAATTATATGCACATTAGGAGCATTAGGTGTATAGCCTCATTTTATTGTCCATTTTTTTGTTTTGGTCATTTTTATGAAAAAATATTTCCATGCTATGAACTGAAGCCAGTCACGATAGCAAATGTTTATAAAATTATTCTTTACTTTGCTTTGTTTGAAAATGTTTCTCCTGTATTTCGGTGTATAACTCTCTAATTGATGGACTATGTCACTTAAACTTCAAATTATAGTACCCAATGAAAGTTAGGAGACTTTTTCACATTGTAAGCCTACTACATAGGTTTTATAAAAAAAATTGATTACCATTTCTTTCGAAATGCTTTTTACTTTTTATTTCATTTTATCACCATATTAAATGTACTGAATGTAATAATTCAATGGAAAACAATCATTTAATTATTTTTTTAAATGAAATTTCCTTTGTCTCCAAACCTAAGGTGGGTATGGTGTGCTAATCTTTGTTTGTCTCACATTCTTATGGTCGCAATGTAAACATTTTTTGTAAAACTATTTCTCTGTGATAAAATAGTACTGGGTTTTACCTTTTAAAGTTTTTTAGGGGGTCACAGTGTCCCCCTAGCTAGATTTCTAGCGATAGCCGATATCGCGTATTTTCAAAACCGGCCATTATTTAAGTCAACAGTTAAAAAACTAGGTCACGCTCAATTTATATATGACCTTTAAGAATTTGTTTAAATAACAATTAAATAAGACTCTGTGATTACACAACGAGACATTGCAATTATAACTTGTTACAAACATCAACAAAGTGTGAAAAAATGACGACACCTATCTTATCTTAAATTGATTACACCAATTTTCGTTAACAATTGCAAACACATGTTTGTCATCAAACAAAGGATAAATACTGATTTTAATTGCTGCAAACAAATTATAGACTCCCGGTGTACATGCCGATTTAATACGTAATAAGTCAAGATAACAACTTGAAATTAATATGTTATACACAATTTATGCACGGCAACTGAAATATGTGGTTAAACGCCACTATTTTTTTTACTCGCCCGTCAGGCGATCAGAAAATGATTTTTTTGTCGCCCGAATTTAATTTTACTCGCCTGGGCGAACGGGCGAGTGCTAATTTCGAAGACTGGGTTTATGATTTGGGATTCATTCTTTTTGATGAGCATTTTGTTTCCTTAGTGGTGCAATGCAAATTTTTTTTAAGGTTCATTTGTCAAAATAAGCACCATAAACGCACAAATTTATGCATCAGGGTAACTGTTTTAATAGACTCTGTCTTGTTCACGACAATATATCAAAATATTGGCCATAGAAATTAAGCTGTGTGTAGAATGATACAAAATATTCTACCGGTACTCTTTTTAAAATGCTTGCATTGTACGTGGTGTAGTCTCAATTACATTTCTTTGCTCATAAGATTGAAGTAATTGAATAAATATACTAAATGGAGTAAATTGTATTGAATTATGTAATTGCTTTTTAATTTGATATTTTTCTATGTTTTGCAGTGCTATTATGTGTGCTATTAGTCCTGGGCATGACTTTAAACTGCATCCATCTGTGGCATCCCTATGTGGATGTGGGAACGTGAGGCTGCCTTTTACCACAGTTGCCTCCGGGCTCCCCTTAGGCAAGGGTCAGCACCTGAAATTGCCTCCCTTCTTAGGGTTACGAGCTGCTTCAACCAGAAAGGACATTATCACTGTGGTGGAAGTTGTCAGTACTGACTAATGTATTATGGTGCAGTAGCTACAATGTCTTGTTGGATGAGCTGTGTACATGGTCAACAACAAAAAGGTCTAAGTAAGAACCCATATACTCTACTCTTTTTCTTTATCATGTCATCATGTTATCCAGTTCGGAAATAAAATAGTTCAGGGTATGTAGTCAAAATGAGCCTAGCATGGCCAATTTTCTATGGTATGTTTATTTTCCAGTGTTTTCCTGTGTACCTCTATTTTTCCACATTTTTCAATGGCTTCCGCTAGGGCATGGAAAATTAGTCTGAATACTCCATGCTCCAAATTCCTTGGAAATAATGGAAAATTTGCTGCATAACATGAAGCTTTTACAGAGGGGATGTTCTTCAGAACACATATTTTGATAAACCAACTTAGTTGATTTTATATCATATCTTTAATACAAACATTTTAACATTAAATTGTGCCTTTAATTTTAAGTTTAATGATACATCATGTAGAAAAGATAGTACATGTATGTACTTTCAAAAAATTAAAAATTTCATTTAGTTTTCATTTTTATTTTCAGTACGAATAATTACCTAAAAACTAAAAATTCCACACCACTACATATTTTTTTCACTGGTTCTATACTGTCAGTTAATGTTATGAATTTTCTTTAATTTCAGAACTTCACATACATGTAATATGCCAGTGATGGTGAATCTTAAACTAAAGATTAAATTAATCATCATCATGTTTTCAATTTGAATTTGGAATTGTTATAAAGATCTTTAATATTCATCATCATGTAAAGCTAAGTATATTTTGTGTTGACATTTTGATTTAAAAAAAAGTATTGTTTTAAAATCTTAATTCATTTAATAGACCTAGTTCGGAACTCCAATTGGTTTCTTTATCTGTGCACAAGTTGAACAAACTAAGTTTTTAACACATTATTGCTGAAAAGCATGAAACACAGATTATGTACTATTGATATTCATACACATATTTTTGTTGTAATGGTGAACCACAGGAAAAAACCCAAGTATTTGAATTCTGGTTATAGTCTATTAGATGTCCACCTTTACATATTTTGTTTCATGGTTCCATAATGTTGATTATTTAAAATTTCTTTAATTTCAGTATTTTACTGCTGCCAGTGATGGTGAAACTTCTTATGATCAAATTACTAATGATGCTTTTAATTGGAATTTTGGAACTACAGTAGTTTAACATTAAACATTGTTTAAAAGCTAAGTATACTTTGTGTTGACATATTATACTTAATTTTAAATATTGTATCCTTATGAATTTTCAAAAAAATCTGTTTATTTTTTTTATTTATATTGAATAATGATAAAACTCATTGCACATTGAATCTACTATGCCATCCAAATAACCTTTACTTTTGAAAAATAACTTTTTTTACTTAATGCAAGTTATTTATGAATAAATGATATTTACACATTAGGAAAGATAAATTGATTGTAACATTTGAAGGGGAAGTAATGATACAATAAATAAATATAATTGTTATAAATGTACATGTATCAATAGATGATGGCTTTAATTTCTCTAGGATTGGTAACCTTTGAAATTAATTCAAACTTTAACTAAAAGGTGAAGGTAATTATGGATAGTGCTATTTTTTTTATTTTACGTGTAGTCAAATGTTTATGATTGGTTCTCCTTGAACTTTTTATGTCATCAGAAGATTGCTACAAGGACTTGGATTCATGTCATCTTACTGGAAGTTAATTTGTATTTCAGTGTGCACACTACTTGACCATGGCCAATAATTTTTATTACACATTCCAAAACATGTCTAATAATTTTGTTGATTTCAGACTTAATCCAGGATTCTCAGGATGTCATTTATCAATACCCTGAAGTGTTTGAATCCAATCCAAGTAACCATACAATACTGTGTTTAGTGTGTTTATGCAAAAAAGAGATAATTTTCCTGGTAAGTGTATACAAATCTTTAATGCATATTTTTTGGGGGTGTCATAATCGTTACACTTTGTATAGGTTATATAACAGGGGTTAGTCAACCCACTCCCCATTCCTAGAAAGGCTAAATCTTAATTTAGTTGTTAACTTATTACTTAAATATTTCTGTCAGTGGCTGATAACTGCTCTACATGATTAAGAATCAGTGGTTGGAGGAAACAAGACCGAAGAAATGATCTCATGACCAAGCTCCATAAAAGTATTTCTGGTCCAGGAATCAAACCTACAACCCCTCAATCACCAGACTTGTGCGCTATCGACTATGCTAGCTGTGTGACTTGCAAATTTTATTACCATTACATTACAAAACATATCTAATACTTTTATTTTTGGTTTTCAGACTAATTATGGATCCTCCAAGATGTCATTTTGTAATACATTCAAGTATTTGAATCTGTTACTGTGGTGTTTACAGATAGTACTAGATCATCATGTTGGTGAGTTTGTACAAATCTTTTTCAGCATGTACTTACATCTTGAAAGAGTGGTCCAGTAGTAAACATGTGCTCAGCGATCGAGTCGATCCAGGGTTTGAATCTCACTAGAAGCATTGCTTATTTCCTTGAGCAAGAAGTACAATTTTGCACTACCATTCCTATTTGTCCAATGAAATTCTCTTCTGTTATAAAGGAATGTATAAAATATATGATACCATTGGTTATTTACAGGTAAACAGGTGCATAGCACAGACAGTAGTTGCTTACTATTTACTCTATGTATTATGGGTGACTCACTATGCCAATTGATTATACATTCGTCGTGGTATGCTCCTGGCGGTATAATTAAACGGCAAATATGACTCATTGAGCACACTCTTGGAATGGGTTTTCATTTTGTTAATGTGGGCAGCCAATGAACATTTCTATCAAATTTGTGGATGAAATTGTTTGGCCATTCTGAAAAGGAGTGATTTTTAATAGTAAACCATGCCATTATAATGAATAAAGAAGTTTTTTTATTTTGGAATCAGTCAGATTTTCTTATTTGACAAATAAGCCAAATGGCAATAAATTCTGATAAAATTTGTCAGTTGTGACTGAATTGCAATTTTGTACTATCTACTTTTGACCCTGTTACAACATGTATGTCATACATGACCTACATTTACACACTAAGTGAACCAAGCATAGTGCTGAATATCTGTTTTAGAGATATTTTTGTTTAATCTTATATTTAATTATTGTTTTAAGGATGATAATATAAACTGATGTCATGCGAAGCTTGAAGATAGGAATCAGACAAGCCTTTGATCGGACAGAAGAAAACAAGCTAAGAACTTTACATTTACTTCTAGTTTTCTTTTTAACCAAGTCAATACTGTCTTTACATTGTAATAAATGTTGACCCCTTATTTTTAAATGGTTTCTTTACTATATCCAAAGAATAGTTTGGATATCTAAAGTGATCATTTTCCCATAAATCTGACTTCATTAAAATATTTGTTAGCCATTTTTTACTAATCCAATATATGGTGAATTTGCAGGTTAATTGGTACTGGAATTGTTGTCTACTCATGTAAATCTACATGCAAATGTGAAGGTTTAAGGTAATGACACGGTTGTACTCTTTAATGTGCAAGTTCTCATGGTTTGGTGTAAAACTGGCTAGCATTCATTCTTTTGAAGTCTGGTAGTTGGCTAGATAAGTTAGCAATAGTTCTTTTAGAGTAGGGACTTTTTTTCTACTGAACAATGGTACAAAATTAGTTTTTTTTGTATAATTGTTTAACTGTCAGTATGACATACATTTACCTGGCTGATTTTAATACTTAGCACAATATTTTTGTACTGACTCAGGTCAATAAAAATGAATACTTGCATTTATATATGGACATTATCAACCAAATTTCATGTAACTAAATCAACAGGGTTAATGCATGTGCCATTGACAGTTGAATAAATGTAGGTTAACTGAACTATACTTATCCGTAAATGTAAACTAAAAGAAAGTAAAATGTTTCTTCATTTTACTTTTGTATGTCGTGTCACATAAACACTCTTCTATAATAGAAATTCATTTATAAATTATAAATAGATTTTTAAATTCTGAGCTGATTTTCAAGAATAATAATGAAAAAAGAGAGAAAAAAATCCCTGTTTAGATCATCTTCCTTTCCTCCTCAGCTGTTACATTATGGTAATTTTTTAACCCTAGCCATTCGAATGCTGACTTTGATTTTATTTTCATTTTTTCAATTGATCAAAAACACTTGCTAACATTTATCTACATATCATTAGTATTGCTTTTTGAAAAGTTTCCATTTCATTGTAGAAACGAAACCTTTGTTTAATATCTCTAATTTTGTGTGTGTTGCTCTGTAATAATTGACCATGAGCTCTCATATTTTACATTGAAGATGATAGATTACACCAAAATTATTTATTTCTGTCAGAACTTTAATAATCTTGTATAGTTCACTCACATTGACCTGAGACTAGGTTTACTATTTCAATGTCACTTATATAATTTTTTATATGCCAGATAAGTTGTTTAAAGATTTGTTTCTGAAATGTTTATTGTATTCCTTTGTTTCTGGTCAATCTGAACAAGCTATAAAAATATGGAGGAAAGTTAGATGTAAAAGACTATATCCGGAATTCATATTTATGGGTTTTTCTGTCTATGCACAGCCGGTACAAACAAAGTTTTCTACACATTATTGCAAAATAGCACAAACTATGGATTAAAGCATATTGTTCTTTGTGCATGTTTTCATTGTAATGGTGAAAGTTTGTTTGTACCAGAGGGGAAAACCCAAATATTTGAATTCCTGATGTAGTCTATTTAGGAAGTTTTTTTTGGTAGGAGTGTGGAATCACTATGTTCAACTTGTCTAACTTGGATATAGTTTGCATGTAAAATAATGTTGCATCTGTTATTTTAAGAATTAAGAATAAAATATTTACTTGAACATACAATGTATATTCACATGTCTTAATTTAAGGTAGAATTCCCCTAATACAAATCTATTTTAATGACCACAGAAATTTTCTCATAAAACGGGTTTCTAATTGTATATTGCATTCATAACAATTTGGATTTTCAAATTATATTAACTCCATTTTTGAATGAGCAAAAAAATACGCTTTTTATTTCAAGGGAGATAATAAGTTATTTTTATTAAAAGTTTTCATAAATAACTTCGCAACCAGACATTGTTTTATAAATCTATTAACATGCTAAAATTAATAAAAAATATGTATAAATGATACAAATTGGCCTTATAGGAATTTTGCCTTATTGACATATATGTTTAAGTTTATATTAGAAATTGAAATCTGGACAAGCTCTGCTAGACTGCAGACATAAAGATTTTTTTTCACAATTCTCTTGTTTATGGACTTAGTTGAATATATTGGTATTTCCACACCCCTGCTTTAGGTGTATGACTCCTAACTCAGTGTATATGTATAGGTATATAAAGTATTCAGTATTCTTGTCTATAGTCTTCACCTTAACCTTCTAGCTTGAAGTCTGTGACTAGTGAAAATTCATTTTGGCTACAGAAAGTTTCTACTTTAATATAGTCAGGCTAGTTGATAATTTGGATCATTTCTTCAAAATTGTTATAAATTGGGCTAGTGCTAGTAAAAATTTAAAGTGAAGACTTACATCAGATTACAAGTTGTTGATGACAAAATTACTTTATAGAAAATTTTGTACCAGGGAATTAATACCGCTTTATCATTGGTAAGGCACTAGTACCCTTTTTGTCATGTATTCTTTACAATACTTATGATAGTACCAAGTTGTGCTTTTCACTAAAAATGTTAGGATAAATATCATTGTAAGTCAAAATCAAGAAACATTAACAATAGTCATTTTTGGCCTATCAATTCCAAATATTATTGAATTATGCAGAATGCAGAATATTGTTAACCTTTTGAATATCATATCATAGTTTTTTTATTATCCCTCTGACTTAGAACTGCAAAAATTAAGAAATTGACTGATGGCAATTTTTTCCTAACAATTTTTGTGGAAAGAAAATGGGTCACTGTAGCCCATTTGTTTGTGCACTGAGATTTCAAAGCTAGACAGACATGCCAACTTTCCTCCGTTAATAAGGTATATGTAGATGTTAATGGCCTTGTGGAAGGGAAGGTGAGTACTGGTTATAAGGATTAAGGAAAGCTAGGTTATGTCTTGGTTGCTGTAAGATTACATAAATAGTGTTGACACTGTGCTAAACCCCGTAAAAATGATCATTAATCTATAGCTGACAATACATGCTTGTTTACTGGTTTGAATCTTGATTCATCTAAAAGGACGATAATTAAGACTGAATTTCTCCCTTTGGATCATTTGTTAAGCATGTTACATTTACTTGAAGGAATGTCTTGGGTTAGGAGTCTTAGACTTAAGTTTATACTAATCCATTATTGCATGTTAGGGTTTATCAGAAAACTCACAACTCTTTATTTTTTCAAAATTGACTTTTTCATACTTTGCTTTAGAAATACCAAGTATAAATTTTTATTAGTAACCCAGGTCAAATTTGAAGAGTAACAAAGAACATTTCAACACTTTTTTATTCTTCTAAAACTTTTTGAAAGTTTATGACAGTTATCTGTTAAACCCATGTATTATCTTAACCTGTCTATATCAGTGCATTCACATTATTATTGATCCCAGGGAGCCGCCTTGGAGCTCAGTTGGTAGCACGCAAGTCTATTGTGAAAAGGGTCGTGGGTTTGATTCCTGGGCGTGGCATACTTTCATGGAGCTTGGTCGTGAAATTATTTCTACGGCCATTCTCCCTCCTACCAATGATTTTTAATTATGTAGAATAGTTGTCAGTTACTGACGAAAGCATGCGCTTAGTGGTTGGTTAACGGCTAAATCCAGAGATTTAGCCTTTCCAGGAGGAGTGAGTAAGTTGACTGACCGTCGTGGTTTCAGCATTAAGGAGTATATTGATAACTTCTAGATTTAAAAACAATAACCTCTATCCACAGGTGCCAAACACAAACAGGGCTTGTCAATAATTGTTGTGACATGTGGTGTTGGTTTGAACCCAATTAAAAAATTATCCTGTTGTTTCCTTGAGCAAGAAACTTTATCCTAATAGTTCAGTACTGGAGGACCAGGAAGCCGACTGGAAAGTAATTAATCTAGGTTGTTAAAACTTGTTTCTCTATCCAGCTAGAATAAATAAGTATACACTAAACATAATATTATGTCTTTTGTGAATCTTCTGCTGGACCTCTAGAAAGATGAGAAGCTGGTATTCAGGTATGAGAGTTCTATAAAACTAACATTTTCTGGCTACAGTATATTAAGTGTATAAATCTATTATTTCTGACAGATAAGGATTTAAAATTAGAAAAAAAACATTTTCATTGAATAATAAATTTATTTTTGTTCTTAATGTCTGCTGCTCTAAAAATGTCCGTGAATATATTTCACTATAATATAATACTCAGTTTAATGTCTGTTAGTTTTCTGAATCTTTGGCACTCAGTTTAATGTCTGTTAGTTTTCTGAATCTTTGGCATATGTAGTATTTTTCATAGGATTTTTTTAATTGACTGCACATTGGAATAATGCTTAAAATGATACTAGGAAGTAATTATAAATACCTTGTTTAGGAAACATGAGGCATTATCTTGTAAGAATACTCATTAAGATTTGTCTTAAGTTATCCTAAACAGAGTGTTACAAGACATTTTAGATACTGAATGATTGAGATTTATACACTTTAAAGTTTTGCTATTGTGACTATCTTAAGTTAAGCTCGTTGAAGGTAACCTGAGACACAGTTCTCATAAAAAATTACTTGGATTCGTCTCAAGTTATCATGAACAAGCTACTAGTAAAGTGCTTTTTTATGAAGACAGAAGAATGAACTTTTCTTTGATTTGCCTTGTTTATGAAGTTTATGGTTACATTATTGTCTTATTACTTGAATTGTTTTACTTCTACATGTTCAAATTTTTAATGTATCATTGAGGTCGTCACATTAGTTGAACTGTACTGTAGTTGAAGTCATGAAAGAGGACTTGTAATGCATGTAAATAGACTATTCCCAGAATTCAAATATTTGGGGTTTTCCATTGGATACAAACAAACTTTCACCATAACTATGAATAGATATGTACTCAGAACAATATGATTTTACCTGTGTTTTGTGCCTTTCAGCAATAATGTGTGAAACAGTTTGTTTGTACTGCCTGCGCATGCAAAACCCCCAAAATTAGTTCTATTACATATCATCTTTCATGATGTCTAACCTTAGTTATAAGGCTACCATCCTTTTGGATATACATTTATCATTTTGTAGTAGGCGGTATTTGACTTGGACATTTTGTTAGTACATGTATATTAAGTTGATTCTGTAATATACTTATTTATTTTTATAAGTTTTGTTGAAGAAAGTTGGGATAGATTTCAAAACTCAAAATTTGTAGCTACAATATATGAACAATAGGGGGGAAGGGGAGTGGGAAGTTTCGGTGGCAGTAGTGTTGATGGATCAGTTGACTAGTCAGTTATATATAAGGTTCCTGCAAGTTGTATGTTGGTGAAATAGTTTAACTATTCCAATCTGCGTTGGTAAAACTTTAATTCAATTCTGTTAGGGGGATGTATGGGGATCTGGCTCACAATTATAGCCTACCAGTTGAAGACCAATCTCATTGAAGTCAGATCATGTTCATGCTTCAGTGTATGGCAGTATCTAGCCATCAATAGACCTCTGAATGCATGGTGGAATGTCAAAACTTTTTAATTATGTTCTGAAAAAGTTTCCAAAGTTTCCATGATATTAGGCTCGTCATAACTCAACGAAAAACCCACAGTTATACTCTTCCATTAAAAATTGACAATTATGTCAATTTTCCTCCATTCATAAGGTAAATGGAGAAGTTAATTTTCAGCCATGTGGAAGGGTAGTTGAGTTCTGGTTATAGATATAGAGTCTAGGAAAGTTGACTGGTTGACTTAAAATAACCATAATTGTGTTGACAGGATGTTAATCCCAGTAAAAAAAGCCAACAAAATATTTAGCTTGGAACAAGTCTGCATGACAGTGTGATATTAGTATTCTGACTATAATGAGATTGGCTTAGTTCTGTTAGGCTGTGATATTGTGTGCTAGATTAGTAATGATTTCATGTTTTCATCACCAGATCTATTTTTGTTGCTCCCTGTGTAAAGAATTATAGTTCTCATGTTTGGTGATCTAAATGTTTGGCTTGAACATTGTGTTGATTCCCTTGTTTCTAGGGTTGTCATGATTAACATGTTAATAGATTAAGATTCTATTTCCTAGAAAAAATTGATTTTAGATTTATAGATCAGTTAATCTTTGCCTATACATTATCAATTTATAAAACATTGGGTCTATTGTCCATTTAGTAGCGGGCTGTGATTGAAAATCTAGTTTCTCAAAAAGGGTACAGGTTAGAATACCACCTAGGGTGGTTATACTCTTCCATGAAAATTTGACAATTATGTCCTTAAGGTATATGGATCCAGCCTAGTGGAAAATAAAGAGAGTATTGGTTATACATAAGGGTCCAGGAAAGCTAGGTTAGGTGTGCTAGCTACAGTAAAATAACCATATTGTCTTGATGCATCAAACCAGTTTAAAGAAAAATAAAAAGCAAAATGTTGATCATGCATTTGTATAGCATTCAAAAACATGTGCATAATTATGATTTCTTGTACTGATATAAGCATTAGTCTGTTAAGATCATAGGTCATAAATATTGTTCATAATACATAATATAAAAATGTGTTTTTTATGTTCATAAATAACATCTAAATGGGTATTTTTGTTCACAAATATCCTTAAAATATATCTCTTTTTTGTTCTCAAATATCCTTAAAATAGATCTCTTTTTTGTTCCAAATATCCTTATAATGTGTCTCCTTTTTGTTCACAAATATCCTTAAAATAGATCTCTTTTTTGTACACAAATATCCTTAAAATAGATCTCTTTTTTGTTCCAAATATCCGTATAATGTGTCTCCTTTTTGTACACAAATATCCTTAAAATAGATCTCTTTTTTGTTCAAAAATATCCTTATGTGTCTCCATTTTGTACACAAATATCCTTAAAATAGATCTCTTTTTTGTACACAAATATCCTTAAAATAGATCCCCTTTTTGTACACAAATCTCCTTAAAATAGATCCCTTTTTTGTTCACAAATATCCTTATAATGTGTCTCCTTTTTGTACACAAATATCCTTAAAATAGATCTCTTTTTTGTTCACAAATATCCTTATAATGTGTCTCCTTTTTGCAACAAATATCCTTAAAATAGATCTCTTTTGTTCACAAATATCCTTATAATGTGTCTTTTTTTGTACACAAATCTCCTTAAAATAGATATTTTTTTGTTCACAAATATCCTTATGTGTCTTTTTTTGTACGCAAATATCCTTAAAATAGATCTCTTTTTTGTTCACAAATCTCCTTAAGAAAGATCTTTTTTTTGTTCACAAATATACTTATAATAGATCTCTTTTTTGTACACAAATCTTTTTAAAAATAGATATTTTTTGTACACAAATATCCTTATGTGTCTCCTTTTTGTTCACAAATATCCTGATAATGCGTCTCCTTTTTGTACACAAATATCCTTAAAATATCTTTTTTTGTATACAGATATCGTTCAAATAGATCTTTTTTTTTGTACACAAATATCCTTGAAATAGATCTTTATTGTTCACAGATATCCTTATGTGTCTCCTTTTTGTACACAAATATCCTTCAAATAGATCCTTTTTTGTACACAAATATCCTTAAATAGATCTTTTTTTTGTTCACAAATATCCTTATAATGTGTCTCCTTTTTGCAACAAATATCCTTAAAATAGATCTCTTTTTTGTTCACAAATATCCTTATAATGTTTCTCCTTTTTGCAACAAATATCCTTAAAATAGATATTTTTTTGTTCACAAATATCCTTATAATGTGTCTCCTTTTTGTGCACAAATCTCCTTAAAATAGATCTCTTTTTTGTTCACAAATCTTCTTAAGAAAGATCTCTTTTTTGGTCACAAATATCCTTATAATGTGTCTCCTTTTGTTCACAAATCTCCTTAAAATAGATCTCTTTTTAGTTCACAAATATCCTTATATTGTGTCTCCTTTTTGTAAAAAAATATCCTTAAAATAGATCTTTTTGTTCACAAATATCCTTATAATGTGTCTCTTTTTTGTACACATATCCTTAAAATATATCTCTTTTTTGTATACAAATATCCTTAAAATAGATCTCTTTTTTGTACACAAATATCCTTAAAATAGATCTCTTTTTTGTTCACAAATATCCTTATGTTTCTCTTTTTTGTACACAAATGTCCTTCAAGTAGATCCCTTTTTTTGTACACAAATATCCTTAAAATAGATCTCTTTTTTGTTCAAAAATATCCTTATAATGTGTCTCCTTTTTGTACACAAATCTCCTTAAAATAGATATTTTTTGTACACAAATATCCTTATGTGTTTCCTTTTTGTACGCAAATATCCTTAAAATAGATCTCTTTTTTGTTCACAAATCTCCTTAAGAAAGATCTTTTTTTGTTCACTAGTATCCTTTTAATAGATCTCTTTTTTGTACACAAATCTCTTTAAAATAGATATTTTTTGTACACAAATATCCTTATGTGTCTCCTTTTTGTACACAAATATCCTTAAAGTAGATCTCTTTTTTGTTCACAAATATCCTTTAAAGTTGTCTCCGATTTTGTACACAAATATCTTTAAAATAGATCTCTTTTTTTTAAAATATCCTTATAATAGATCTCTTTTTTGTTCCCAAATATCATTGAAATAGATCTCTTTTTTGTTCACAAATACATTTAAATAACATTTGTCGATAAAAATGACCTAATATTGCGTTGCCTTTTTGTTGATAAATGACCTTGTATTGGGTGTCCTTTTTGTTGATAAATATCTTTTTAATGGATTTCTTTTTTGTTGATAAATATCATAGCTGGTTGTATTGTTAATAGCTGTTCATTATTCTACATATAGTCTTTCATCCCATCTCTTGTTTTCATGCACAAATTGACAGAACAAGTGTAGGGCTCAACATTATTTATGTTAATTTGTTTGCCCAAATATTGGTCATCAGGGATAACTGGATGACCTTGAATGCTGAGCCCTGCACATGGTCATTGTTTTAAGGAAATATGACCCTGATGTATTTGATTTGTATAAGTTCTTGTTAGGAGACAATATGTCAATGTCTGGTGATGTTTTATGTCGGGATTGTCCTATCTCTTTGTAGGGAGAATGTCTCTTGACACAAAATGGTGATGAAATCATGAAAACATTCTTTACCTTCAGTTTAAAATGTTTGAAATGCAGGATTCTATTCATAACATGTATCAAAGTTATATATTGTTGTAAAAGTCTTCGCCTCAATCTAACAATGTCCTATCTCCATTTTTGAAAAAAAATAGATAAACATCCCAAGTGACTTGTATGACCTTGTTCTATCTTCTAAACAGCCCAATTCGCCAATCATACATTATCCTATCTCCACACTTTTTCTCTGCTCACAGTATAAACATTGCTCTATGTCCAGGCCATAGATCAATATTTGGGCTGAAAAACCTGTTAACCGATCAAATTGAAAGCTTTGTCACTCGTTAACTGTCCTAATTGACCCTAACAATGCTCTAAGTCCATAGAAGCTCGTTCGAACATTGCTCTCCTTTCGTTCAGTCAGGGTTCACAATTTGATTATCGTATTTTTATTGCTAAATGACATCGATGAACTTGTGAACTTAAATTATTAAGTATGCTACAATGTAGGCAGTGCTACAAACTCAAAATGATAGAAAATTTGCCCAAATACCATTATATTATCTTCTTGGAGATAGTGCAATGTCAGAACGAGATGCATCAACCAAAATAAGCAAATTTTGATCTATCTCCAAACACTTTCTTGTAATTTTCGTTATTATTATTCATAATATTTTAATCATATTCCTCATGTTTGTGTTGAAATACATTATTAATGTGCCTTCCAAGTATCATGCCTATAAAGACTGAAACAACGAAGATATAACCTTTCGAACTTATGAAGTCGATTTCCCAAAAATAAAAATTTGGTAGTTAGGACATTGTTAGATTGAGGCGACGATGTGTATAGACACATAAGGCAGGTATTCCATGTGCATGTTGTCTGCAAATGTTGTCATTCTATAAAACAAATGAGACACATAGGCTTTTGTACACATATGTCTGTCTGTGTATTGTCTGTTAAGTAATGTGAGAAGTAAGCCTTGGGTATGTTTCTACTGTAGGGTACATCTACACTTGGAAGGACTGATAACAATATAAATTATTATACTGGGGATACATATTAAAGGTTGTAAAACCGTTTAGGACTGAGCGTTAATGTATAAATGATTGCATTGGGTCTAAAACATAATCTGAATGTTCTCTTACAAATAATAAATGCTATTACAAATTAGGTGACTGTTCAGCTAGCGCAGTCAGTAGCATCCAATTAAGACTACTGATCGAGGGGCTGTGGTTTTGATTCCCTAGCAGACCAAACATTCCTGCTGGAGTTAAGTCATGAAACTATTTCTAGGGCCATTCTCCCTTCTACCACTGATTTTAATCATGTTAGGTAGTAGGCAGTCACTGGCGGAAGTATGTTATGTATATTGTATGGTTAACAGTTTAATCCAGAGATTTAGCCTTTCCAGGAACAATGAGACTAAATTAGGTTGAACGACTGCAGTGATATGACCTATACATTGTGTTGCTATGATGTTAACCCAACCAAAACAAAATTGGTTAAGTAAACACTTCTATTCTATCTGGATGAATGTACATTATGATCCATCTTCAGTCTAAACACCCAGTGAGCAACTTTAGTTTTGACAAGAAAACTTATTTATAAGATGTATGCATTGATTACTGTCAGCAAAATTGAGCTAATGCAAATTGTGGTGAGAGACAGACAACATGCGCATGGAAAACGTTGACCTTTGTCTTGAAGTTTGTTATGGTATCTTAAGTCAATTTCTAAATTGTTCCCACTTTGGCTCTGGGAAACTTTAAGCTAAATACAATGTTTTATTGTACATTATAAATTGATTACATTTAATTTTTAAATGTAATAATAATCAAAAAATATTAAGACATAGAAAGATATACAATACCCAAAATGTGAACAAAAATGCCATATTTAATTTAAAAATGGTTATTTTTCATTACATCCATCCTCTTGAATTTACATTCTAAAGTTATCAAAAATTTCAGATAAGGATTATTTTTCATATTTCTTGATTTTTGCAAGCGCCCCCTTGTTGAGTGCAAGCCGAAGCAGGGGCTAATTATGTAAAGGGTTTTGATTTGTTGTTATAAGCAGTCAGTATTATCAGTTTCATTTTACTACCAAAAGCAACAGTTAGTTGGTGCAGTAAAGTCATTCAGAGGATAGTTAGGCTAACATATCATTTTGACTTGAATTCCTTCTTGTGACAATGAATAGCATAGCCATGTCTCATATTGCTTGATATTTTTCCAGTATTGTCAAATATTAATGACTCTCCGTAAATGAAATGAAAAACAATGCTAACCCCATAACAAGTATCAAACAAATGTCGGTCAAATCGGTCTGTTTAAATTTTAATTAGTTCGGTTTTTTTTTCTAGTGTTGCAATTTTTATATCATTTTGCATTATGATCAAGGGATAGGATAGGGTAAACATGCATTGAATTATATAACATCTTTAAGATAATTATCTTTGTCTGTTGATGCAAGTAAGATAACTCTTAACCCGGGTCGATAGCACAGTTGGTAGTGCACCGGGATTTGGAATCTCGTGCCCGAGGGGATGCGGGTTCGAATCCCTCCCGGGAGGTCATACCCTTCCATGAAAATTTGACAGTAATGTCGATTTTCCTCCATTGATTAGATAATAGGGAGAAGTTTCCAGCCTGTGGAAGGGTAGGTGAGTACTGGTTATAGACAATGGTCCAGGAAAGCTAGGTTAGGTGCTCTGGACGCCGTGAAATGACCTAAATTGTGTTTATACGGCGTTAACTCCAATAAATAAATAAAAAGATAACTCTTATACATTGTTGCCTCCATACATATTTAGACACCAATTTGGAACTATCTTTGCGTCACATGCCCAATTCAATCGCTGTTATTTTAAGTAAACAAATCCATGATCGTTTAGGTGATGATGAAGGTCTCCTTTTTAGGCCACAAATTTGAAATGCATGATTAAATGATATCCGCTGATCAATTTATCGTCACATGTATAATTACAACCTGAATGAAATAACACAATCCGATTAGTCAAACGTGAACACGTGACCTAAAAAATGTGCTTTCATTTTCGTATAAACTGCAGTTCTGAATGAATGACGTCATGCCGGAACTACTTTCATGACTCAAAAGCTATTTTAGCGAGTTCCCACGCTATGACGTACATGTCAATAACGATAATGTCAATGGAAAGTAAATGATACACAAAACCCATGAGAATGGTGTGATAAACTTTTATTGAAAAGAAATGAAAATGGGTTATAATGTACAATACATTTTGTGTATTAATATCGTTCTTTATCAATATTTCATAAGATGTAATGTTCCAGGAAGTTAATGATAAGCTGGATGCAGAATTAAAAACAAATCTTTAATTTTAACTAAAGCTTCCTACACAGCATTCTAATCATTAAATGTTTATTTATATTTCTAGCGAATGAGTCTTGTTTTTCAAATGATTTTATATCATTTCCCATCTGAGGTGCATGCCCTAATGGACTGGTATTCATTTATATAGATCTAAATTCTTTGGTTTCAGAGGCATCTAGTTTCACTTTCTTGTCTGAAAATAAAAAACAACAACAAATAAATGAGGATAAATAAATCTTTCAATACTGTGAGTTCGACACATTTTAAATTGGTCAACAATAAAGTAAGTAATAAGTATTTGAGCTGGTCAATTTAGAAGAATGTCATAGTATTCATTTCAAAATCACTCAAGTTGGCTTTCAACAAGTCAAATAAATATTTAAAAAAAAAAGATATATTTTGTAAATAATTCATAAATGTACAACACAATGATATGTAGTATGTACATTGGATAATATGTGTATCTGGTCATCATAAAATAGCATCCGCAGAAGTGCAGGTGAATTCTATACTCCATGCAAATCCTTGCATAAACATCCTACATTGAGTAGTGAAAAAGGTCAATAATTATAACGTTTTTTATCCGACCGGAATAAAAATGCTTCCAGATTAATATGATCAGACTTTAAATCTATCGGATATCCTAAGTACAGATAATTTTAAAATTTACATGGGAACCTAAAAAACATAAAACCATGTTTTAATATAATCTCAGTAAATCATAAACATTCACTTTGTGACTTACTCAGTACAGATAGTCCATCCAATGTCTTGACATGTAAATTTCCTGACTCAGACTGACTGCTTAAGTTATCTTCAAGTGATCCAAATTTCAGTAATAATCTTTCTCATTCTGATGAAATAACACAGCCTCAGACGCTATTAAATTCGGAGAAATGTGCATCCAACAACCGCTCATTTGTAATCAATGGTGTTTTCAACGAGTTGACATATTAATCTAGGTCACAACTTGCATCATAAACTCACGTGTTCTTCGTAAAAACTTGAAACTTGTTAAACCGTTTTAAAGAGTTACACAATAGCGTACCACCTCTCCTGTGTTCTTTTGTTAAAAATAAAATCAATGCATGCTCATTTCCATGTATTATTCATTCCGTTATGTCCGAAAACAATGAAAAACTGCATCCAATCGAAGAAAAATATGGCCGACGGTTGGCATTAAAAACCTGTTAACTGAATGAAATAAATGCGCACTATTACGCATTATTGCGTAATTCGGCTCTACGCATTAAAAAATAGGTCTTTATTTTAACGCAAATTTCGCAAAAAATGGTTGTAATTATAAGGTATGAATGTATAGAAACTGACTTTCATCGAAAAATAAACGTCATTTTGGTGATAGCTAATTTCATGAAGGCCTTTATGCAAATTAGCTTTCTCCAAAAGTGATGTTTATTTTTCGATGAAAGTCAGTTTCTATACATTCATGCCTTAAATAGGCAAAGAAATGTAATTACCAAGTCTTATGTGTTTAGACAAGAACGTTTGCATGACCATTACCTGCTTCCTCTGTATTTCGCCTCGCTATGTAGTATTAACCCAATATTCTCAGTGGACCCCACGAATCCTTCCGAGATTATTCATTCAATGAATGTTGAGGTGTTCCAAATGAATAATTAAGTACCGGTAACTTAATCATTTTCCTTAGATAAACTGTTTTTTAATTGGAAATTGTCAGCTATTCTGAATGCTCTTGTCTATATTCTAAGAGTTGATTTTAAATATATGATCTTATAATGACAGTAGTGAAATAAGAACAGTTATTGCTTCAACCCACTATCCTAAAGTCCAGGATCAGTGAAAGTTGTAGTAATTACATTATAATTTGGTTTAAGAAGTAGGCATGGCCAAGTGGTTACAACATTGGGACAGGTTATCATTAGATAGTCAGCTTCATGTAACTTTGTATCTAATTCAAAATCTACCTGATACTTCCTTGAGCAAGAATTTTCTTCCTACTTGTACTGGGGGTTGACCAGGAAGTGAGCTAGAAAGTTGTAACTTTACTTAATAAATTGTTTCAAAATCAAACTAAAATAAGTATTAACTGTTATAATTTGATATTTGTTACAAGTTTTAATTAAGTATATTTGCCTGTATCTACTTACTCTGGCATATTATATAAAGATAGGCTTATGATTCTATAGTTGATATATATTTTTAGTAATATTAGTATACAGTAATAAAAACTGATTTACTTCACTTCGGATAATAGTTCATTTGTAAAGAAAAACATTTGAGTAGTTGATGAACAATGAATTAAATAACTGTGCCTATTTTAACAAAACAAAATATTTATCTGAACTTAAAGAGATGGTGTTGAGTTAAAACAATTGCTTTTTAGACAGTAAAAACTACTGCAGGATATCTGGCCATTAAATTAAATTAGACTCAAGTTGTGAAAGCCATTCTAACATATAAGTGCTAAATATATTCAATCCTCAAAAAATTCAAATTCTTATCGAATTTAATTACTTATCCTCATGACATGAAATATTGCTGCAAAATTTGTTATCAATGGTTAATAGTAATAACATGTATTCATATTCAGTAGGTGTTAAAATCTAACTTGGAGTAATTAATATA
This sequence comes from Mactra quadrangularis, assembly GCA_025267735.1. Taxonomy (NCBI): domain Eukaryota; kingdom Metazoa; phylum Mollusca; class Bivalvia; order Venerida; family Mactridae; genus Mactra; species Mactra quadrangularis. The sequence goes on along the minus strand of CM046302.1, from coordinate 13,553,832 downwards.
TTTCTATTAAGATAAAGTATTTACTTCAATGTCATTCAGTCTGAGCATTCATATAAATATCAAATTATTTCAACCTTATTTTAAAGTACAATTCTAGTATGCTTAGTCTGGCTTTGTAAAATCATTGTTCATATAAAATGCTACATAGTAAAATGAATGAAAATCATACTTTCACTTAATGTATCTAACAATAGAAGTTGTTATACATCATTTACTACTGGAAATTTTGAATATACACTTATATCAAACTTAGTTGCAATATAATTCAAAATATATGTAGTTGTCACTCATGATACTAGGTAGTGATCTGCTATGTCTATTGTCACATTGATAGAAAAGACTCAATAATGTGAGGGGAATAAGAAAAATCATTAGAGGAATTGAAAGATTAAGAAATGTAGATAATCAGATGTGAAGGAACTTTGATCCAAGCAATCTAGCAGTATTATACCATGGTTCAGGGTGGTTATACTGTTTAGACTGCTGGATTGAAAGTAAAATGTATACATGTAAGATCTAAATGTAGATAATCAGATGTGAAGGAGCTTTGATCCAAGCAATCTAGCCATGTTTGACCATGGTTCAGGGTGGTTATACTGTTTAGACTGCTGGATTGAATGTAAATGTATACATGTAAGATCTAAATGTAGATTATCAGATGTGAAGGAGCTTTGATCCAAGCAAGCTAGCCATGTTTGACCATGGTTCAGGGTGGTTATACTGTTTAGACTGCTGGATTAAAAGTAAAATGTATACTTGAACAAATGGACAGTAGTCGGGTATAGTATGGGAATCTAGTTAGGGTGCTCTTACATATATTTTACTCAGTACATACTTGTACTAATTGATGAAAGTAAACACTTCATGGAATTGTTGATTATGTTCCTTTTTAGGAATACTTACTTTTTCTATTAGTAATGATGTGCGATCTCTTTGTAGTTTTACAGGAAGTGGAGGTATTGAGTGTTATTCATTTTGTGATATTATTAATTGGCTATTGAGAAGTATATGTAGTTATAATTGTGAATATAGCTATATTTGTTGTATGAAAGTGTTTTTTACACATGCACATGCCTTTGTTTACTATATTGATGCTTTAGATAAAGGTTGTTTACTGGTATAACAGTTCATGACTGGGTGATTAGAAAACATTCGAAATATTAATAGAAATTATTGTAACATTTGACTATCAGTGTGTTTGTTGGAGCCATAATTACAATAATAACATGCAAAATCAGGAAAAGAGGAGTGAAAATTTTGCCAAATAATCCCTTTTAAGTGGTTGTTACAGTGCTGATGCACAAAACCATGACAAAAATGTTACAATGGCTTTCACTTAATTGTACCTAGATTGAAACCTAAACTTTTTAATTTGATTGAACAACTTTTTTTCTGTATGATATATTCAATCATAAAATATTCCATCATAAAAATGATGATGATGATTATGATAATAAGGATAATAGTAATAGTAATGATTTATCAAAATTGATAATATTAATGATAATGATAATGATAACTAACAATAACAAAACAAAATGTAATAACAATAATAGTAATGATAAATAAATAAATAATAAAATTAGTAAAAACCTTCCACCATATATGCCTGTACATGTACATATGAGTATACTGTACTAAATAACAATTCAGTACAAATTCTTAGTTTTTTTTTCAAACTTAGGTTGTATGGTTCATCTTGGTATTCATTTTACATGTAGTCAATTTCAATTTAGAATACAACTTCAGAGCTTGATTTTCTTTAGACATTTCTTAACTTGAAATGACACATTTACAAATTGCAATTTTTGTTAGTTTCATGTTATTTGTTTAGGTTAACGGCATGTCATTATATTAATTGTTATACTTAGAACTAAAGGCTCCATTTTCATGAAGCTGAAAACTGACACATCTCCAATTCATACAACTTTATAAGCTTTTAAAACTTTCCTCTGAGTGAATTTACTGCACTTACTGTTTAGCTCACATAAGCATTATGCTCATTGTGAGCTTTATTTGTGATCTTGTTTTGTCTGTTTGTTCATCTGTAAGTTCACTTCTTTACTGTATGTTAATCGACTTGTTTTCTGCATTTCAAACATTTCAAACTGCATCCTCCAAACTTACTTGAATATCTCTCAGACTGACAGAGATTGGGATTTCCCATTGATCATTCCAGCATAAAAGTTTAAGGAAACTTATATATAACTGGCCAGGATATTTCCGGTCATACTGCATTGACATTCGAGACCACTGAAACATTATAAATGGGGTATTGGTCATATGGCGTAGCTGGGGGGAGGGCTTTGGCATTATTTGAAATCTATCTCGAAGTTTAGTCATTTATATATTTTCTCTTGCTCTGCAAGATGCTATATGATTTTTTTGTTTTGTTGTATTTTTGTATTTGTATTTTATTGATTGTATTATTGTATGTATCATGATTCTATTGAAGCGCCATCTGTAATTACCTTTACATTTGTCAAAAAATGGGTTTCTTTAATACAATTAAATCTTATTTCAGATATATTTACATTTTTGTGGTTAGTGTAACTATAATAGATTCTAACATTTTAGGGAGGGGGGGGGTTAATGATACTTTATACTATTGTAATTGTTATACATGTACATGTATGGTATCTGGCTATGTAAGTTGGTAGCACACAAGCCTTCTGATCAAGGCGTCATGGGTTTGATTCCCGAACGAGGCATACTTTGGTAATTTGGTCATTTAATGATTTGTACAGCCATTCTCCCTCCTACCACTGGTTCAAAATCATGTTGGCAGTTGTTAATCTCTGACATGACAGTAATATGTGCCTAGTAATTGGTTAACAGCTAAATCCAGAGATTTAGCCTTTCCAGGAACAGTGAGTAGCTTGACTGTGATGTGACCTATTCAATGTGTTGTTATGGCCTTTAACCAGAAAAAATATATGTACATGTATCTAAAGATTTTTAACTTCTCAAATATTTGTAAAAATTCAAAAAACAAATTACACACATCAGTGTAAAGGTAATTATGGATGTCACTGTGTTTATTCTTTGTTGTAAGATAATATATGTACATTACTTGTTCATTTTCATCCACTTTTTCTTCTTTTTTTTCAGTTAAACAATAGTAACCATGGCAACCAGTACAACAAGATCATCACAACATCAAAGTAAGTAATCAATTTCTCATATCATGATTTACAAATTAGTTAAATGATGTTATTCTTACAGTTTTAGCTTAGCTTTTCAAGGAAAATGAGAGCTTATGCTATCACTTAAGCATCTGTGTCTGCTCTGTTTGTGAGGTTAGTTTTTTAAAAGTCATATCTTATCACTTATCACTTTTATGGGACTATATTTACCATACTGTGCAGGGACATAACTCTGGGTGACTTATTGTTTGTGTTATTGCCCTGGTATACTTAAAGTTGTGAATAATGTGGATAAGTTTTTATTGTCATTAAATGTAATCAAGATAATTGTCTGAAATTGGGATTCTTTTAAGTCAGTGCTAAATCTACATGACTAGAAAGGGGTGTAACTCTAAATTTATTGGTTTTTTTAGTTAAGTCCCTTTATGCATAAATATTTTATGTTAAAATTTGTTCAAATTAAAATATCTTCATTACTAATGAAGATATTGCAATGAAAGTTAGTATGCTTACTGTTCAGTACTACATCTACACGACTGTAAAGGAACATAGTTTTTAAAGAATTCTTTTTGGAGTTATGTCCTTACATTTAATGTTTAAATATTTCAAAGTGATATGTTTTTATCTTATCAAGATATTTGTAAAAAAGTGGGTATGCTTTTTTTCCATACTACATTGACACCACTATGAAGGGATTTAACTGTGGACGAGTTATATATGGAATTATGCCCCATTTATTCTTCAAAACTAAGTTCTGTTTATAAATCACTCTAGTTTGAAAAAAAAATATCTTGCTTGAAACATAACACTTGAAAAGTCTTTGGACTGGTCTTGTTTATAAAAGTGTTAATGATTTTTTCTAGAATATTTTAATTTTAACTTGAAATGTATGCTAGTATTCCTTGCATAAGCTATCTGTCTTAGTACAAAATAAAAACAAGCCTGTACTTTAATCATAAATGTTTGAGATGAGTTTTTATTTTCTAATATTGTTATTGCAGGGCTATGTTCTCATGTTATAATCTTTTATTTCAGGCTCTCTGGTCAAAGGATTAGATGGTAAAGTTTTCACCATGACCTACTGTTGCTGCCTGGTCTTGTATAGTATGTTTGGTTGTCATGGAAAATTGATGTATAAATTAGTATAAAGGACAACTTGGAATTTGTGATTTTTCATATAATCAGGTATAAACCATTATTATTTTCAATTTGTTTATGTTGTTTAAATTGATATGTGCAACCTGAGACAGACTGGCTATCTCAGAGACATATATAGGTTATCTATGTCTCTGGTGCAACTCATATCTGCAGAGCAGTTGGTATAAAGTAGCTCGCCAGAATTCGAATTGAATTTCTGTATGGGCAAACTGGTTCGAATCTCGATTGAGGTTGTTATACCCATCATGAAAATTTGACAACAATAGTAATTTTCTTCCATTTTTAATAAGGAATATTGAGAAGCTGTCTCGGTCAGCTTTGTGGAAGGTTAGATGAGTGTTGATTATACACAAGGGTCCAGGAAAGCAAGGTCAGGTCATTGGCTGCTGTAAAAACATGGATTTTATTAGTTAGCTATTGCGCAATAATTAGACAAAACTATCATCTGAAGTATGTAATACCGTTATATAAAAATAGAGTAATTTTAAACACATGTATATATTTTTAATATTCTTAAAACAACCTTGCCAAGTCTTAAATGCTTTCTATTTTAGGGTGTTTGGTACATGGACAACTTAACGCATTGACAACTAAACTCAGTTGGGACAACTCAACCTGCAGGAGAGACAACTCAACCAGTGTCAACCTGTGGACAAATCGACCATTATTACATATAATACATTTATTTTAAATATTAGATTTTTTTGTTAATTAGGAAAACTTATGATAAAATTATTATCAATGTTTGGCATAAAACAATATAAATGATACGTTTTTAATCTACAATTCATGCAATATAATTGACACTATTTTTCGTTTTTAATGTTACTATCATTAAAAAACACTAAATATCTAACAATAATTGTATTTTATTCAAAAATCTTCCATTCACAAAAAACTTTTAATTGTTGAAAACACCAATTGTATATGATACAGGTTGAGTTGTCCACTAGGTGAATTGTCCTGACCCATTATTAACATTTTTAATTTAATTTTTAATTTTATATCTTGTCATGGTTATTTATTATCAAATTAAAATTTCAAATTTTCCTTTACTTACAGATTCATCTTATTTGTCAAGCTAGTCGGTGTTACATTATGGTTATTACAGAAAGCTAGAAGAATCAACAGATTGTCAATGTTTTGTACATGAAATAGTTCTGACCTGCTCCTTTTTAACAAGTCATCTCGGACATTTTGTCCTTGAGATGTTTGTTGCCCAATTACATGTTTCAAAAATTGTTGATTTTTATTCAAATGGGTAAGACAAGAGGCTAATCGTAACGTTTGCAGGATTCATACTTGGTACGAAAATTTTGTACATGAACCCAAATGTCATGATTCGCCCTCTTGTTTTTTCCATCTCTATTAATTTGGTTTGCAATGGACTATATCCTGAATTCAAATATTTGGGTTTTCCCCTCCGGTACAAACAAACTCACTGTTACAATGAAAACATGTAAAAAGGATATGATTTAATCTGTTTAGCAATAATTTGTAGAAAACTTTGTACCGCCTGTGTATGGACGGAAAAATCCATAAATTTGAATTCCGGATTAGGTCTCTTTGTAGTCCTGACTAGTCTACCTGTTCTTTGCAACCAAATCAATTGGGCATGAAAATTTCGAACCCACTATTGGTTGCGAAAATTTTATTGACAAATCAATATCTCGTTTGTGGGTGAATATAAACATTGTTCCGTCCTCAAAATGTTCGCCCCCGTTAATTGGGTTCGAAATTTGTATGAACTAATCAAAATGCCATTTTCGTCCCCGAGGTGGTCGCCACCAATCGATTACGGGTGAACATTCTGAAAACAATTTCGATATGCCCAAAGAAATTTAGTACCCAATTAAAGTACGAAAATTTTGAACTATAATTCGATTCGTTCATTGAATTTTCGCACCCAATTGTAATTCGAAAATTCAGGGGACGAAACGAGATGTTTGGATACGTCCATAAAAGTATCGTACTATATTGGTTTGGTACGAACATTATGTGAAAGTTTTAAGTATTCAATTCGCTAAAAGAAATTTCGTACCCTAGTAAGGTTCGAACATTTTGAGGGCCGATATATCGATTCGCACCTTATGTAAGTTGTCAGTTTGCCACCCTTAGTGTGATATGGGACCATCTCGGTCAACAGCTTCATGAAGTTCTAGACCTGGAATAAGATACAAAAACACAGATCTAGCTAACCATGAATTTGTAACAAATTAATCAGACACTATACAAGTTCTTTTACCAAATTACATTTATTTCATATTTAATTCATTGATTACTTCATCAATTATCAGAAGTGTGAATCAAATGGGTAAAATATAAATTACACCATGCACTGCCTACAATTTAAAAAAAATGATTGCAGTGGCAATGATTTGTTCTTATTTAGTCAGTAGCAAGTATCTAATGTATTGAGCAGAGTTTTACCACGGGCATGGTATTGTGTGAATTATAAACATTGGCCATTGATATCTGTGTACAGCATAGAGCTAGCATCGCTAAGAACTATTTTCTTGCTAGTTTATATACATATTCATGGTAGCAGACAACAGTTTTGTCAGTTGACAGTTACTCTAAACACAGTTACCGTCCATTGATTTCCGGTTGACTTGCTATCAACTTTCGGTTAACAATAAAGGAGTAAAATCACATTTTAAAATGAAATAATCAATAACAAGTTTTTAAACGCATAAAACACAGAATCTACTTACCAACAACACCATTTGAAGTAATACTTATGGTAAAGAACTTCCATAATAACGTAATTTACTGAAGTTTTGCACACCATGATTGTGCATCGGTTCAGCTAAAAAGGGGAAATCACTCCCGCGATTAGATACCTGTTATTCGTACCCGATTTAAATCGAACCAATATCAACTCGTGTCGAAAGTTTAAGTTTTTCTCTTCATTAGTCATATGTTGGAAGGATACTGTATACATATATTTAATAAACAGTACAGATAATTAAGGTGCAATCATATCAAAATATTCTGTAGCGAATGACGTCAAAAGACTGTTAAACGCGCATTGGAGAATAAGGCTAAAAATAGACCAAATATTTTCGTTTTTTTTTTATTTTTCGATGTGGCGACATTCGTCGCCAGCGATTAAATTTTAGTATGTTATTAGTAATAACTATTACTATCATCTGTCAAAATATAAAAACTGGCGAAGATTGCCGCCAATGCGAATTTTGGCAAAAACGTGTGAAATTTTATCAAAAAATGCCGTTTTTGACGAAAATAGGCTATATTAAAGATCGTTTTTATACACAATGAGACACATTTGACAAAAGATGATGACCAATCATTGTTTAGCAACTCTTTCTCTTTATTGTGATTGCAAAAATCGATAGTATTCCCATGTTTTAATATTTGCCATTTTTACCCTTGAAACGGGGCCGATTTCAGCCTTAGTGAACCTTGTCCTTTGTGCGAAGGAATCGAAATATTATTCTACACAATTTCGAATCTTAAATTTCTTTAGGCGTAGAGGACGAAAGAAGGTATTTTGATTCGTCCATAAACTTTTAGTACCTAATTCATTGGAGGTGGGGGTTGAGGAAGGAACAAGATTACGGACGAATCGATGCCTCCCAATTAGTTGGGTGCGAAAATTTTATGAAGGAATCGAAATATCGTTTGTCTAAGTAATATCCGAACCTCTATTGAGTACGAAAATTTTGTGGACGAATATTAGCCTTTAAATTTCGAACCTTTTCAACTAAAAAGGGATTTTTTCTAGGAAAGTTGAGAATCCCAACTAATTGGGTACGACATTTTTGTGGATGAATTGATTTTAAACTTTCTTAAGTACCCCGATTTCGATATTTGTAGGAAAAGGAAATCTGTATAGGACCATACTGTCGTCTGCTTATATGGTTGTATGCTATCTAATCGATGCAAAATCGGTTTTTGTGCATGAGTTGATATGGGAAGATTTCTAAAGCTTTGATTTAACAGAAAATTAGCATTTTTAAGTCGTATCCTGCACCGCTATGCAAACACGCTAACACAAAAACTGACCACGTGGGATTTTTGCACGAGAAGTACGCGCCCATTTCTGTTTTTCAGCACATGCTCGACAAAACCAATTTTGCATTAAAAAGCATGAAAGCAGATGGCAGGAAACTGTATACAACTTATCATTAACAATCTGACATAAATGTTGAAAAATTAAAAATTCCAACATCATTGAAATCGAGGTACTTAAAAGTTTCGTTAAGTATCCTCAAAAATTTCGAACCCCTTTTTCATGGGTTACGAAATTTCTTCGATAGAAACTAAATATTTCGTCCACGGTTACGTGAATATTCTCACGAATACTCTAGTACCTTTCATGCAGGCTCATGGTCCTGGACTAACCTTCCAGCATGACAATGCAAGGCCACATACTGCCCGCTTGACAACCAATTTTTTGGCGCGTAACAACGTCAACGTCTTGCCATGGCCCGCTCTTTCCCCAGATATGAATCCCATTGAACATATCTGGGATGAACTTGGACGAAAAGTAAGGGCTAACCACCATATAAACAGCGTGAACGACCTCACTAATGCACTGCAGGTGTAATGGCAGGCGTTGCCTAACGTCCTAATTAGACGTTACGCACGCTCCATGAGGCGGAGAGTTAGAGCGTGTATTGCCAGATATGGGGGGCACACACGTTACTGAGGTGTTCTAAACAACATTAAGGACTCAAATAAAAATAATCAACGCATCCAAACTTTTGTTCACCATCACCTTTAATTCCTGTATTTTTCATTCTGACCCCTAGGTTAAACTCTTACGTCGTATTCATGGTTCGTACAAGTTATATCGACAAAAATGTAACTAAAGTGATGCAATGTCTTCAAGGAATAAACTGCATTATTTTTTTTAGATATTCCGACGGAAACTCAAATTATGCCCACACACCATGTAAAGTTTTTTATTTTGCTGAGTATAGTTACAGATCTCTATATTGTACTTAGTTACCATAGTTTCACTCTTACATTTTGGGGGGGGGTCAGGGGGGGTCCGGACCCTCCCTAGAATTTCCAAAACGTTGTTTATTAGTGTATTTCTTGACTCTTAGTCAATTTTAAGTTGTCATGAAGCATTTTTTTTATATTAATATAGATTTAATGGTTATGTAGTTTTTATTATCAATATGCTGCATTATTCTGCAAAAAATGTATAATGTTAATTGTTAATATAGTTCGAAAATTTGGACCCCCCTAGAAAAGTTCGGACCCCCCTAGAAAAAAATCCTGGAACCGCCCCTGTCCATTGACTAAATTCAATTTACGTACAGCTTTTAGTCACATAAAACGTGGACGAACAGGTAGAACAATAAGGTGCAAACCAAGTCGTAGTGTAGCTAGTCATGTGGAAACCTTGTCACTGGTATTTGTGTCCATGTGCAGTTTCGGCCAAAATTAAGGGCTTTAAACAGTTCGTGCAAACGGGGCCTCATGGGAGAGAAGAACCTATATAGTGACCCGACGACGTAGAGTTCTTATACAATGTATATACATTTGCACTCGGTTCTTAGAACTTTAATGTTAGAGCTTAGAACTTTTAGAGTGGCGGAGAGTAAAATTGGTTCCGCTTTTCAAAAAGCTGAAAGAAGGAAATCGTATCGTAAATGTTATTTGCAATTTTCAGATACCCGGTGATGCATTTATGCAATTGACGTGGGTCCTATACTAAGACCAATCCGCTATTTGACCATCGAGTTTGATGGCCATAATAGTAGTAAAAGTTTGCTGTATTAGAATAATTATAGCAACAAATACCACAATAACTTTGAATCTAAAAAAGAAACAAAAGCCTTTTTCGAGTTGCATTCTTAGTTATTACATTTGTGATCGTTTTACAACTTAAAGAACGACTCTATATAATTGTTTGTACTTTGGTGTAGTATAATTATTTATTTACATTTATCTTATAAATAGGAATTTTTAACGATGAACACATTACGAGTTCAATGTACCGTTTTGAAAATCCACTCTCGTTATTAGGGAGTTGTTTGCCTTTCTTTGATGTTGATGCAATATGGGCATTCCAGGATGGTGACTCCCAGGTACTTGCCGTTTTATGACGAGAGCAAATTCATGGCCATATATGGTAAATGACGTTTTGATTGGGGCTTGCTTCTTGGTGATCCCGATGACCTCACACTTGCTGGGGTTGAAACACATGATATGTTGTCTGTAGGAGATAAGATAATTCTATACAATAGACTGTCGTCAGCAAAGAGCCTGGAGGTTGATGACACTTGGGATGGTAGGTCGTTGATGTACAATAAAAACATTCTAAATAAACAGACTTAGAGTATCAATTTACCAGAACTAATATTTTCTTAATCTATCCAATTGACAGGTTGAAAATATTTTCAGTTTTTACCGATCCCCCATTTAGTCCTACTAAATTACACTCTGATTGTAGGTTAAATATGATAAAACTACAATGAATTGATATTGTGACCTTAGTTCATTAAGTTCACACACCATCGCATTCTAGTACGCAGAGGTTATCAAGATTGTTTGTATCGAGAATCTTGATAGCCTCTAGGAACGAGAATGACATCATCGGAGTCATCAGGAATTCAAGATTCCCAATTGGTTTCAAAAATATTGAAAATACTGGATACGAGAATGAATAATAAATCGATGTTTATTTAATATTTATCATCTAAATCTTGATTCTGTAGAATGTATCTTCTTTCCTCGAAGCTATTGGTCCATTATTGTAATGAGGACAATTATCAGTGTTTTTCCTCTTCCTCCAATACTGTACATAACCCTCTTTGGGACATTAAAGTCAAAGGTTTTATGGAAAAACTTTAATTAAAGTCTCATTATCATAAATATATAATCTCATGTTCACTAGCGCTATAAAGCCACTATACAAAGATATATACATACATGAACACTGCCTTAAACGGTGGTCATTATAATATAGCATCTTTGAAATGCGTTAAAAATCTAAACGTATTATAGACAAAAACATTTAACGAGAAACTTTCCCTTTTCAATTGAGATGTATGCAGTAATTTAAAACACATTTGTACCAGAAAAATGTAAACCTTTTATGCAGTCCACGGCCAATTTTAGTTATGATAATAATTTTAATTTAGTGGAAAAATGCCTTAATGCGTCAGATACGTTTTCTGATAGTAAAGGGATATAAAGGCAAATGACTGTGCTACAAGTATAGAACCAAGTCAAGACTTCATACAGTATTAAGAACGTAAGAAATCACTTACTAATAACATTTGTTACTTATAAACTTCAACTGAACGAATTAAAACATGTGGCATGTACGTTCTTGAAAACGTAAATAGGATACTGAGGGAATTACCAAGCTATTCATAGATTTGTTATATGTCGTATTTGCTGAAATAAAACATTTTCATTGTCGCTTCTTGTTTTGTCAACATTCTTAGGTGGTTATGAATCTTTTTAATACAATTATCCTTATGTTGCAGAATAACATGCTATATTTAGATAACTTTAATGTAACACAGTTTTCATGTCTGCTGTAAACGAATATATCTCTATACAGTGGCTTTAAAATAATGTTATTGACATCAGAAGATTATTGAACTATACATTTAATCAACATAATGTTAAATATGTACCTGTCATTTTAAACAAGTAATTAATCATATATACATATTGCTTTGATGGTTAAGTGAATATTATATTTGAACTATATATTCTGATAAATTGCAACACATGCAATCACTATCTTGATATGTAAACATTATCTTGATATTTATGTTTTAAACCAATGATTCCTATACTACGAGCTCTATTTATGACGATAAATTTTAATGCATGTTTACTATATGTATCATACATGAATTGACTCTGCCACTGAACTCTATATTATAAACTGTATTAATACTATGTTCATGGGTCATTTCTGACCTTATACATAGCTATAATATTATATATCAATTTGTTTGAAATAAACTAATGTAAACTCTTAATCAACACATTAACTTTGTTTGTGTTTAGAACAAAGATTCATTCAAATATAACTAAGCGTATATTACATTTATAAATATTTAAATGAACATTTATTGACTTCAGCACCATATTGATCATTAGAATTAAATAACAATTATATTACAGGTCAATTATAGTCAGGTTCATCACTTACCTCGTTTCGTTCAGGCGATACAACTTCAGTGCAGTTACGCTTTTGAAGAAAATTTTAACAGTTTAGTGGTCTTGAATAAAAACTTTCAGGTAAAAATGATTTGTAGTTGGAAAATTTATGGTTTGTATATAAATACATGTAAGAGATGCTATGTTGGATATTCTTATTTTTGTATAATTACAACCTGAATGAAATAACAAAATCCGATTGGTCAAAAGTGAACACGTGACCTAAAAAATGTGCTTTTATTTTCGTATAAACTGCAGTTTTGAATGAATGACGTCACGCCGGAACTACTTTCATGACTCAAAAGCTATTTTTAGCGCGTTCCCACGCTATGACGTACAGGTCAATAACTATAATGTCAATGGAAAGTACACGATACACAAAACCAATAAGAAAGGTGCAATCAACTTTTATTGAAAGAAATTAAAATGAGTTTAATGTACAATACAATTGTGCAGTAATACCGTTCTTTATCTATATTTCATTAGATGTAATGTTCCATGAAGTAAATGATACGCTGAATGCAGGATTAAGAATTAATCTTTCATTTTTACTTAAGCTTCATTGACAGCATTTAAACCATTAAATGTTTATTTATATTTCTAGCGAATCAGTCTTCTTTTTCAAATGATTTTCATGGCATTGCCCTTCTGAAGTGCATGCTCTAATGGACTGGTATTCATTCATATAGATATCTGGATACTTTGGTCTCCGAGGCATCTAGTTTCACTTTCTTGTCTGAAAACAAAAAAAACCCCAATAAATGAAGATAAATAAAGCTTTAAATACCAAGAGTTCGACACATTTAAATTGATCCACATTAAGATAAGTAATCAGTATTTTGGCAAACATCAGTATGTCATGGCAAACATTTCAAAATAACTCGAGTTGCCTCTCATCAAGTAAAAAAAAACGTATAACATAATGATATGTACATTGGATAATAGGTGTATCTAGTCATAATTTTGTAGTATCCGCAGAAGTGCATGTGTATACTTCATGCATATACATTTTGCATTGAGTAGTGAACAAGGTCAATAATTATAACGTTTATTATCAGACCGGAATGAAAATGCTTCCAGATTAATATGACCAGACTTTGAATCTATCCTAAGTACCGATCATTTAAAAATGTACATGAGAACATAAAAGCGTATAAACCATATAATCTCCGTAATTTGGGGATAAATAATAAACATTCACTCACTCGGTACAGATAGTAGCTTGTCTTTCCATCCAATGTCTTGACATGTAAATTTCCTGACTCGGACTGAATGCTTTAGTTATCATCAAGTGATCCAAATTTCAGTAGTAAACTTTCTCATTCTGATTAAATAACACAGCCTCAGATGCTATTCAACTCGAAAAAATGTACATCCAACAACCGCTCATTTGTAATCACTGGTGGTTTCAACGTGTTGACATATTAATCTAGGTCACAACTTGCATCATAAACTCACGTGTTCTTCGTAGAAACTTGAAACTTGTTAAACCGTTTAAAAGAGTTACACAATAGCGTACCACCTCTCATGTGTTCTTTAATTAAAAATAAACTCAATGCATGTTCATTTCAATGTATCATTCTTGCCGATATGTCCGAAAACAATGAAAAACTGCACCCAATCGAAGAAAAAAAATGGCCGACGGTTGGCATTAAAAAACTGTTAACCGAATGAAATCAATGCGCACTATTACGCATTATTGCGTAATTTGGCTCTACGCACTAGAAAATAGGTCTTTATTCTAACGCAAATTTCGCAAAAAATGGTTGTAATTATAAGGAATGAATGTATAGAAACTGACTTTCATCGAAAAATAAACGTCATTTTGGTGATAGCTAATTTCAGCATAAAGGCCTTCGGCCTCAGTTTCTATACATTCATTCCTTAAATAATTACAACCTGAATGAAATAACAAAATCCGATTGGTCAAAAGTGAACACGTGACCTAAAAAAATGTGCTTTTATTTTCGTATAAACTGCAGTTTTGAATGAATGACGTCACGCCGGAACTACTTTCATGACTCAAAAGCTATTTTTAGCGCGTTCCCACGCTATGACGTACAGGTCAATAACTATAATGTCAATGGAAAGTACATGATACACAAAACCAATAAGAAAGGTGCAATCAACTTTTATTGAAAGAAATTAAAATGAGTTTAATGTACAATACAATTGTGCAGTAATACCGTTCTTTATCTATATTTCATTAGATGTAATGTCTTCGGCCTTTATGCAAATTAGCTGTCACCAAATGTGACGTTTATTTTTCGATGAAAGTCAGTTTCTATACATTCATTCCTTAACACAATCGTATCACTCTGGTAAATGCTTTTAAAATATTTATTTTCGTACTTTTCTTTGTAATTTCATTCATTATAATTAACAAATAATGGTTGAATATATTGTATATATTTATGCTTTATTGTAAGTAATATGTATTAGATGGCTAACTGTTTAGTTTTGTGCTTTTAAAAGTGTTTATATTCACATGAAGATATTAATATCATTGATCTATATTAATTATATTATACTTAACGAAACTTCTAAGTACTCCGATTTCAGTATTGTAGGAATTTTTCAACATTAAATTCTGATCAATGATGGAAATGGGTTTTGGACCATACTGACCTTAGTTTTCATGGTTTCATGCTACTTTATCAATGCAAAGCCATTTTTGTCGCGCATGCGTTGATATGGCGGGATTTTCTAATTGTTTTGATTGAACAGAAAATTAGCAATTAGTAGTCTTAATCTGCAGGTGACGCATCGTCTAGAAAAAGACCTAGATGGCAATTTCTCGTTCTTGAGCCATTTCTTGATTTTTCATTGTACATATCAACACACTAATAATTTTCACTAAAACTGACAACGTGCAATTTTTGCACGATACGCACGTGTGCATTTCCGCTTTTCTGCACATGCACGGCAAAACCAATTTTGCATCAATTAAGAAGCATGAAAACCATGCAAGCAGACGACAGTATAGTCCTGTACACATTTCCATTAACGATCGGACTTAAATGTTGAAAAATGAAAATTTCTGACAACATTGAAATCGGTGTACTTAAAAGTTTCGTTAAGTATAGATCAATGATTAATATTGTTGTTGTTGTTGTCGTTATTTCATGGAGTTGTGTCTAACAGTTATTATGTTTACAAATAAAAATCGAAGAATATATTTTTGTTAAATATTTCAATCAATTTTTTATCGCGTAATAGTATACTTTTCCGCTTTAATTTTCAATATAATGATACTTTATACAGCTCTCTCAAATAACTGAGTAATATGTTAAGATACCCATAATGGCGCATAATTACGTGAACCTTTTCATAGTTTGTTTATGAATTCATTATTGGTACATTGCCTGTTATTAACTTACTAACATTGCAGGCGAAATTCAGATAAAATATGACTTATTTTTATTTTTCTATTAAATGGGGTACTTCTTTTTCAATGTTATATTGTCTTGTCAATTGTTGTAAATGTACATGTAATAGCCATTTTGGTCAATTTAGTGATTTTTGCTTTGGTGATTTTTGTTACTTGAGCTAACTTCATCGCCGTATTTAAATACCATTCATTTAACTCAACAGCAAAATAACAAAACAATGGACATTTCCACGACTGTACAGCACCTACTCAGTATTGTAACAATAAGATTGAATGAGTTACAGAGAATGGCAAATTGCAGTGTTAAAGCGTTATACTTGTTATTTGTTCGTAGGTTTAAAGCTTAACAAAGATAAAACATGTTTAACCTATCACTTGGAGGTTGGAAAAATATTATGCAAGTATTATTTATTATGTTATGTACTCAGTCTAGCGTATGTCTCCACACGAATCACAAAGGGGTGCCGTATAACACTACAAAGGCTCTCAAAGAACATTTGTTTACGGGTGGACGGTACGATAAAACGACGAGACCACTATTTGATCAGTCGAATACAATAGGTAAGAACCAACTTTACTATACACAGCTTTAATGTGGACTCCTGTCATATAAAAGTTTGCAAAGAACTAAATAAGTATTTAATACATAATCAGTTGTACACAGATACATGTACTTGCGGTATGAGTGTCGATATTTGCCTTTAACTTACATCCTTCCACATATTGATTGCTGCTGTACTGTACGGGAACCATGCAACATGGAATTATCCAATGCAATTTTAAAATTTCAAAAGAGAGCTGCTCGTATAATTCTTGACCAGCAATTTGATGCACCATCTGAGGAATTATTTAAAAATTAAATTGGGTGAAATTTGCAGACCGTGTTGACTAAAAAAGCAATTCTTGTCTACAAATCCTTAAACAACAATGCTCATTACTTAAATGGTAAAGTTTTTTTTGCAGTACCCCTAAATTTAGGTCAAATTCTAATAAACAACTGTATGTCCCAAAACCTAAACTTGAATTCTTCGGAAAATCCTTGACATATTCAGGATCAAGTATATGGAATGAAATTCGACTTGCAGAAAGTTTAACATCATTCAAAAATCAATACCTTTATTGGAAATTTCAAAAAGTGTAATTACATTGTATTGGTTTTGTCCACTGAAAATATTCACTCTTTTTTCAGGCTTGCGCGACTTAGTATCATTTTACTTTTCTTTCAATTTGTTATTTCATTATACAATGTACATGTATGTTTTTCACTTTGAAATATTGTAAATAACTTGTACATGTTTTACCTGAGGTTCACATGGAAGATTGGATTTATCCAAATGTGTAGCCTCGTTCAATACAGTCTTGATTATTATTTAAGCTAAGTTTTCTAAATGTTGTTTTACAGATATACAAGTAAGATTTGATCTGTACTCTATATATGGAGTAAATGAAGTAACCGAGTCATTCACGGCATGTGGTTATTCAGCATTTTCTTGGTATGACAAACTGTTAGAGTGGGAACCAAACAACTACGATAATCTTACTCTTATAGAAGTACCTCAGGTAGGAACAATATTGTATACATGTCGATAATCATGGTTATAATGTTTATAATTAAGTGTTTTTATAATAGCCTTGTTATTGGCTTGTCTAATTCATTTTAGAGCGACTGTGAAACAAGTTCTTACAACTTAGATTTATCACTTTCGAGTCCTCTTAATGGTCCTGAACTGGTAGGATAAAGTTTTACAATTAGTGAAAAAATACAATAGATATAAGATATATCACTAAATGAATAACAATTTATTTATCAGATTGTACTAACATTCAAAATAGTGGCATATTTTTTTCTGTGGAAAGAAGAGAAAACTCGGTCATTATGAGATTCGAAACCAATCAAAATGCCTGAATCTCATGAAAATCGGAGGTATTAAATAAAGGCAGAGTTTTCCTATTATGACAAGGCATTTGGTTATAATGCCGTAGTGAACGCCATATCAGCCGTGAATTTGAAGTCCAATATCGTACAGTTGACTAATAATATGAAATAATACATGTTGTTGTGTGGCATGCTATTCATTGAACCGTTAAGTTTCGTTATTTAAAGTTAAAACCGACATGGCTATCTCTAAATTATGCAATTTTTGACGAATTTTGAGTCTAAAAAATTTAATTTGATAAGAAAAAGGTGTCTGAATTTAGACTGTTAAGCTATAAAGAGAATCAATTTTAACGTCGCTTACAGTTGAACTCTACTATACAGCGGCTTGGAGATTGAATGCTAAGGACTATACTAGTACCCAAAAGCGACAAATATATTGTTATTTTAATTGCAATTTTCTAGCTATATCATTGTTTTGATGGAAAACAGCGTGAATTGCGCTTTATGAAACTTTTTGACAGTACTTACCACATGGTTATCCTCATGTCTAACGCATGAATCGATAAATGGTCTCATGTCGAAGAAAGGAAATGATTTGCAACAGTAAACTTCACTAATGTATGTTGTTATAGCCAATGAATCGAGTCTAGCGGTCTTGACTGAGGGGACTGAGGAGGCTTCCGTGAATTGTGATTAGCTAACATTCTTTACAATCCGACATTATGTCATTAGGGTTTTGTATATTTATTGACGACCCGTCATTACATGATTTTGGACTGGGCATACTTTCATGGAGCTTGTTCAAATAATTTCTACAGTCATTCACCATCCTCCTACTAATACTAAATAATGTAGGGCAGTTGTCTGTCACTGACGAAAGTATGCGTATAATAACCGTTTAACAGCCCAATCCAGAGATTCATTCTATCCAGAAACGTTCAGTAGTTTGACTTAATATGACCTATATAATGTGTTGCTACGGCGTTAAACCCAAACAAAAAAGAATGTAATTATGCATACAAATATTATTCGATACATTTGACATGTTATTAAAATAAGTCTATCTGCACTCTGGATAATAGTTATCTATAGAATTCTGAATATTTCTGCAGAGCATTTTTTGGACTCCAGCAATATCTATCACATATTCATTTGATTTAAATATTGCTATGGGAAATGACGACTCATTGGTAGTGGTATATTATACAGGCTATATAATGCGCTGGACATTTCAGGTAGGTTCTCTTTGTATAATAAGTGTGTACTAGAAAGTCTATACAGTAACATGTTCACTAGATATTACATACTATATGTTCACTAGATATACCATAATATTTGTTCACTAGATATAACATACTATATGTTCACTAGATATACCATACTATATGTTTACTGGATATAACATACTGTATGTTCACTAGATATAACATACTACATGTTCACCAGATATAACATATTATTTGTTCACTAGATATAACATACTATATGTTTACTAGATATAATAAACCATTTGTTCACTAGATAAAACATATATATATATTCACTAGATATAACATATTATATGTTCACTAGATAAAACATATATATATATATTCACTAGATATAACATATTATATGTTCACTAGATATAACCTATTATTTGTTCACTAGATATAACCTATTATTTGTTCACTAGATATAATAAACCATATGTTCACTAGATATAACATATTATATGTTCACTAGATATAACATACTATATGTTCACTAGATATAACATACTATATGTTTACTAGATATAATAAACCATATGTTTACTAGATATAATAAACCATATGTTCACTAGATATAACATACTATATGTTCACTAGATAAAACATACTATATGTTTACTAGATATAATAAACCATATGTTCACTAGATAAAACATATTATATGTTCACCAGATAAAACATACTATATGTTCACTAGATATAATAAACCATATGTTCACTAGATATAACATATTATATGTTTACTTGATATAACAAACTATATGTTCACTAGATATAATAAACCATATGTTCACTAGATATAACATATTATATGTTCACTAGATATAACATATTATATGTTCACTAGATATAAAATACTATATGTTCACTAGATATAATAAACCATATGTTCACTTGATACAACATACTATATGTTCACTAAATATAACGTACTGTATGTTTACTTGATATAACATATTATATGTTCACTAGATATAATAAACCATATGTTCACTAGATATAACATATTATATGTTCACTTGATATAATAAACCATATGTTAACTAAATATAACATATTATATGTCCGCTAGATATAACATATTATATGTTCACTAAATATAACATATTGTATGTTTACTTGATATAACATATTATATGTTCGCTAGATATATATTAGTTATATATAGCGTGCAATTTTGATTTTGCTGAAAAAAAAAACACGAATTCATGCATCAATGAATTGAGTGTGACAGGGCTGAGCCCCCTAACCTCCCAGGTTCGTACTGGCCTGCAAGTCTAACAAGATTTCATGTAGAAAACACTCGTTTACTTTTATAATTAATTTCATGCTATGAAAATATGACCACATTTCAATGCATAAGGGACAATAAGGATTAAATGGAACTTCGCTAGACTAAAACAACTTACAATTTTGTAGTTTTTAAGATTTTTGAATAATACATATTTTATAAATAAAAAAGTTTTGTTCCTTCAACGATATGAGTATTATCATGTACAATGCCTTCGACATTAATTTTGTAATTTGTGCATAATTTCGTTCAGCTCATGAAGTAAAAATGAACCGACGAAAGTTTTGTATAACTTGGATGCCAACGGATTTTTAAGTATTATTAGGATGGCTTCCAACCAATTTTGGTCCATTTGTAGACTCTGTATGCAAAACGATTTCATTTATTAGTAGAGTCAAGATGCCAACCGTTTTTGGTCGATTGTAGAGTTTATTTGCCAACCTATTTTTGACAATTTGCAGATTCTGGATGCTAACCGATTAAGAATAATTTGTTGAGTCTGGATGTTAACCGTTCCAATTGTAGAACGTATACATGTGTATTTGATAACCGAATTTTTGGATATTTTGAGAATAAGGATTTTTACCGATTTCTGTCAATTTTCGGATTCTGGATGGCAACCGATTTTCGTCGATTTGTGGAGTCAAGGTGCCAACCGATTTTGGAAGATTTGTATAGTCTAAATGCCAACTGATTTTGGGCGATTACTAGTGTTTAAGCCCAAACCAATTTTGGTCGTTTTGTGAAGTCTGAATGCCAACCGATTTTGGTTGCTTTGTTTAGCTTAGATCCCTACCGATTTTGGTTTATTTGTTCAGTCAAAATGTAAACCGATTTTCGTCTATTTGTAGAGTCTAGGTGCAAACCAATTTTGGTTGATTACTAGTGTCTGTGTCTAAATGCCAACCGATTTTGGTCGTTTTGATGAGTCGGAATGTCAACCGATTTTCGTCGTTTTGTATAGCTTGCATCCCAACCGATTTTAGTTGATTTTTAGCGGCTAGATGCCAACCGATTTTCGTCTATTTGTTCAGTCTAAATGCCAACCGATTTTCGTCGTTTTGTTTAGCTTGGATCCCAACCGATTTTGCTTGTTTGGTTGAGCTTGCATCCCAACCGATTTTGGTCGATTTGTGAAGTGTAGATGCCAACTTGTTTTTGTCTATTTGTTCAGTCTTAATGCCTTCATTTGCAGAACCTAAATGCCAACCGAGTTTAGCTATATGTAGCGGCTAGATGCCAACCGATTTTGGTCGATTTGTGAAGTCAAGATGCCAACCGATTTTGTCTATTTGATCAATCCAAATGCCAACCGATTTGTGAAGTCAAGATGCCAACCAATTTTTGTCGCTTTGAAGGGATTTGTTGCCAACAGATTTTCGTCTATTTGTTCATTCTAAATGCCAAACCGATATTCGTCGATTTTTTTAGCTTGGATTCCAACCGATTTTTGTCTATTTGTTCAGTCTAAATGCCAACCGATTTTCGTCTATTTATAGCGGTTAGATTATTGTTATTGATTTATGCATAACGTTGTGTTACTGTATTTAAACTTTAAAAGTTCATATCAGTGTACTGCACGGGAACTTTTGAATTTACGTGCGTAGCTATTTTTATTGTAGAAATAAACTGACAGTTCTCTGGTATCTAGGAATTTAGTTAGATCTTGCTTATATCACAGGTTTTTTGTGGTAATGTAAGGATTTTGTGAATTCAGTGAAATCCGTGCGTAGATGGCGCGAATATTGCCTATTTAAGTACACGTATTCATTGTTTTACTGTCACTTCTCATTTTGCGTTTGGTTAACTCGTACGTTTAGACTACTATTATTGGCGTTGTCTATGATTATTATTATGGAATCATTTTAGCCTGGCTGTATTGTTGTATTGCTGTATTGCAGTATTTTGTATCTAATATACTTGAACACTACACCCTCGTTGTCTCTGTATTCAACCTGGTTTACACATCAAATTCGTCTTAGTTGAAATACCAATAATAATTTATCAAATCTCTTAAAATCAAATAGTTATTTGCTTAAATAATGTAATAAAATTCTAAGCCAAAATGAGAACTTGGATGAAAAAATATTAAAGAAAACCAAAATACGTCCGTACTCTACGAGATATAATCCAAGTCTGATCTTGTGACCAAAATCTGGTCACATTGCACGCAATTGTGTTCGATAAATGGTAACTGTTACATGTACCGAGAATTGGTAGTAGTGACCAAAACTGGTCACATGTGACCAAAAAATGGTAACACGTTGTGATCGAAATTTGGTAACAGTGACCGAGAATTGGTAACAGTGACCCAAAATTGGTAACAACGATAAATTCACATTAAATCGCATTAAACTACTTTTAGATCAATAAAATACATAAATGGACACTTAATAACAGGGGGTTACTGTTTTATGGACATATTGCATCATCATTTAAGTACCTAGAAAGCTTTGCAAAGATGGAAGACTGTTAACATTGCAGAGGACACGGGCTTAACAATTTCACAAAATACAAGAATATTTCAGTTTCTGTTTCAGGTTAAGTGTTCTATACAAACTGTATTTAAACCTAAGAATACGGATTTTACCGGATAAAACTAGAAAACATGACGACAGTTCTAATGTCGCGAAAATGGATGAAATTCGGCTATCATTTCTTTTATGCATAATATTGGTTGCAATTATGTCTGTCAACCTTTGTTTATTACATATGACGACCGATAATGAACATTAAATGAACATTAAAAGGATTTAAACGGATTGAAAACCTCGAATTGAAATGGAAAAGTTGATTAAACAAGCCAGTCAAAGGTAAAATCATACAGTAAATGTTCAATGTTATTAAATGAAATATGAATTTTCTGTCACTTGATTCACAGATATGTGGAACATATCAGTATAATCAAATGTACAACCGTATTAGTCAATTGGAGGGTACATATGTTATATTTTCTTTAACTTTCGAAACTTCGTAAAAATCGTTTTTGTCTTACCCTTGATGTGCCTTATTTTTATGTTTTATTCGATTTTGTCAAACAAGTTAAATTTATAAGATAATTAGATAATACCATACCATTTCTAATCTTCAAATTGTTTCATTGATAGCGTCTTGTATTGTGGTGGTAATATTATAAGCATACATCAGGAGTGTTGTGGCAACATAGGTTACTATACTGGTGGTTGCAAGAGATGTATAAACAATGTCTTGGTTGAAAGCTATGATGAGGAGACACATATTTGTTGTAATGATGTATTACATGAGAAACATTTCAGTCATTCTTGTTGTTGTGAAAGCAATGTATTTGATTCTAGTCTACAATGCTGCGACAATGGTTGTTACGAATATGATTGTGTTCGCTTGGAACTTAATGATTAAGACTTCCAGTACAAATTAAACAACAGAACAAATTGGATGACATAACAAATTAAAAATGACAAGTTGTTAAAACTAAACTAAATATTTAATACAGTAATATTTTAAAGTAAGATATAGAATATGATCAAAATAAAGTTCATAACATGTTGTTAAAATAAGATACAAATGTACACTCTGATAGTATAATGTAAATGTTATGTGTTCTCATCAACAAACTTTCCTTTGATACATCAACATGTTGCAGTTAGTGATTTTATCTTTTTGAACATACCTATTGGTAATATATATCATGTTTAGAAATACTGTTCTAATGCATTTGGTCATTGTAGTTAATTTCACCATTAAAACGTTTTACAAAAAACTTATAGATAAAATAACTAGAATAATAAAAACTGCAATGTTTGTTTACTTTTGCTTAAAATTGTGTTAGATGTTTTTCTGCAACTTCTTTTGCAGGTTGTATTAATCGAAAATTAGACGTAGTATTGCTGGAAGATGTATCCGAAAGTGTATATGGTGTTTCTAGAAACTACGAATTGTTGATGGAGTTTTCAGCCGAGTTGGTAGAAGATTTCGACGTAGAATCTGGAAATATACGATTTTCATTGACATTATATAACAGTTTTGTGTACAATGAATTCAGTTTTAATACATACATCAACAATAATCATATGTTCCTGCAAGAACTGGTGGCACTTCAACAGGGGCAGCCATTGCCAACCTTCGAACAACCGAATAACCTTATCACAAGGCGATCGTCCCAATGTTGAAAATATTGCAGTCGTATTTACTGACGGAAAATCTTTTAACAACACTAAAACTGTTGAAGAGGCAATACTAGCCCGTCAGGCTGGCATTTAAATGCTAGCAGTCGGTATTGGTTTAGCTGATGTTGTCAAACTAAACCAAATAGCTTCTGAACCCAACCGCTGAGAATGTTTTTAGTGTGTCTGACTTCCATGATCTATTTACATTGGAAAGTATAATTGAATCCAAATTCATCGGAGAATGCAATGAATTTGTGATGCCGAGCAATACCTAATATTTTGTATTAGGGAATGGGCATTAATTGGGTTACTGTGGTCTGCGCCGATTCTATAAAGAGTACTCACCTACCTTTTCACAGCAACTTATCTACCTTGTGAATATGAATAAATTAATATCATTGATGCATTACATATAATAAATAATATTAATAAGCTTTCAATATTTTATTTATAACTGGCTTTAAAAATAAAATGTTATGTTGTTTCCATTTCAGATTTCCCAGTCATGCGTAAGTAAATTTTAAAAATGTCAAAGCGTAGACTGCATGTTTTTCCTTCAAAACAAATGACACAGTGGAACCTTAGAAAACCGATAAGCCTTCGGACCGAGCAAAAAGTTCCGTGTTTGAGGTTTCCGGAATTCTGAGGTTTTCATTTCGACAGAATTGAACCAAACTTAGTTGTCATTCATTTACTTTCTTTAGAATAGCTACATAATCTCTAAGGAGTTTTATTTGTCGTCAAGAGGCAATCAACTCTATAGTGTTTGTCTCTCTATTCAAAACAAACATTAACTTTCTCTGTTTATTAAATTAACCATAGAAAATTTCATGTACGCAGCATCACGTCATTGATAATTTTGCATCTAACAGTTTGACACCTCTGATGTGAATGTTTGGTATTTTGAGTTACAACATAGAACAAAATATGCCTATTGGGTTAGGGATAAGTTTCGGTTTTAGACAAGTAAAATAAAGGACAAGTAAATTCAGGACCACAAGAATGATGTGCTGTGGAGGAAATTTATGATTTGCTATGTAATTCCTGTCAAGGAGGTATTTTTGTTCCGTATGACGACAGGAAGCACATTTGTTGTAATGGCAATAAGTTTCCATTAGAGAATGAATTCACTTGTTGCTGTGGATCACTAAGTTTTAATGCTGAAACATCGGTTTGCTGTAATGGTCAACTTAGTGCAAGAGCAGTCACTGACACTTCTAGATGTTGTCGTAAGTGTTTCTTATTTTATACTATCACATTTAGATAACTTTATGGATTATTATATTTCGTCGTCCGTCGTTAGTACATTGTGTACATTACCAAGGTGATCTTTTCGGTTAAATAACAGCTAATTGAATTCAATAAATTTAATAAACGATGACTATTCATTTACTTCGTCAAAGGGACTGACAAATTATTTGTAAACAAAGTGTCCTTGATTTTAATTATGTCGTAAATGTACACTTAACCCGAAAACAATTACAATTATTTTTTGCTGTAAAAGCTCAACACTATTTAGTCGAAGAGATCGGTTGGACTGAGCACTTTGTTTGGCACCGATCGATTTACTTTATATCTATATTAGTCAATCTCTGATGGGTTGAACAGGTCAGGTCTAAACAAATGCTCATTTATTCTACTGTTATTCTCCTAAATCCTCAAAATGTTCATAAATGTAAAACTTATGTACACTAAACTTATGAACGTCAGCGTAACGTTATATTAACGTCGTTGTAATGAAGGTAATTTTACTTTGAACGCGATATTGTGAAAAACTGAGAACGTTCACTTCCTTTTTTTATTTCATTAAAATGACACAAAAAGTGCGTAGATTTAAAAAATCGCGATAAGAATTTGACCACCGTTCTGCTTTAATTTAAAAATAACCATTATAACTCGGCAATTGGTGAAACCTTTTAGATGGAAAACCCTAAATTCAGTGATGAAATGTACAATCTTTACGAATGACGCGATATTTGGATAATCGGAACAAAATGATTGTATGCAACAACATTTCAGAAACATTTCGGTATAATAATCATTGACCTCGGACATTTAATATCTCAAATACGTGGGTTTAATGTACTTGCATGCCTTTTTTTAGCGCGAACCATTGTGACGTCCATGACGTCGTGAAAAAAACGACAACGTCGCTAAGGTTACCAGAAAAACAAACAAGAAGCATGAAGGTATCTGCCTGCCAACTTTTATTATCATCGGTGAACAAAATAATTTTTTTGTTTTTCCCTCCGAGTAAGGTACCGACCCACCTTAACACCAAAAGATGTGTCATAATAATCATAAGAAAGTTCGTCCACAGATAAGCCTATACCGAACTGTACAGAAGCAATAGGATGTTAATTTGCTTTACACAAAAATTATGTCTTTATACTGCCAATCCCTCCCTCGACTGTTACAGACAGGATTATTGGTGCACGTCGGAAAAGGTTTAATAAAGAAAAAGTAAAAAGATCCTGACAAATAGACATTCCGTGACTGTAGAATCGGAACAACTGAACAGATTGATAGCCCAACCCGAGACAACTCAATATCATACTAACAGATTGAGTTGTCCCGACTTTGTGTTGAGTACTATTCCAAAGGTTGAGCTGGCTTTGGGTTGAGTTCTCCTGTATACTTAACCTTAGCCATTAGCTAACAGTAGTAACTGGACATGGGGCTGGTAAAGATATATGTAAAACCAGTGAGTCTTTTTAAAGAATACCAGGAATTAGTGTACCCTAGGTAAAACCATTGATTTAGATTCTCCCCGAAGTAACGAAGTTAGGTCTGCAATTTTTCAACAAATGCGAGTTTTAGAAAGAATTAGACACGTTACATAAAGTTAAGCATTTTTTCTTGGTCTAACATTGCAACTGTCAATTAACTGGCACACGTTTATTAATTGATATAGGTATTTTTGGTAATTAATTCCATCAAGTAACCCAACAAAACATGGCTTCGACGAGCCCATCCACGCACCCCTAATTTGACTTTTTGACGTCCATTTTTTCATAATGTGACCTCAAATGCATTGGCTTTAAGCGACCAGTGTTGACTACACATTGCTCAAATCTTGACAATTGTCTATATCGCCGGTCCAACGACCGGCGATAATGATATTGACCTTTACTATGAACCTTTAAACAGCCAATGAACGTTCACCAAGTTCCAATATAGCTGCAAAACTTTATACGCATTTGTTGAGCGTGTAAACAACGCCTTATATGATATTATCCTACTAGTGATGAATGCAACCTCGTATTACGTCATATATCGTGGCTGCACTTTGTATTCAAGTTCAATAAGTTGCTTTATTTTTATACGTGAAGGACCAGAGATGCACGTACGTTCGAAAAAATCAATGATTACTTCCTTTTTTTTGTTAATTTTCCGTTATCTAACTAATGCAAAACTATCCAACATCTTTGAATTTCGACATTCTGATATTACAGGCGTGAAAATTTGTTATTGTTGTTATAAAGTCTGCTTAAAAGGACAAAAAAGGTATAGTATTAAAATATCACGTTTGAATCCCATCAAATTTGTTTTCAAATGAAAAAAAACTCTAACAGTAATAACAATTATTCTAAAAACAATTTCGATATTGGTATTTATATATTAAATTTGAGTAATTTCCGAAAACTCTATCAATCTTATCTTTTCAAATAAAATATTGACAAATCTCAGTTATATATCTGCTATACACACATTATGATACGCATATTTGTTATACTGTATCCGTATACTAAACTGGTCCGCTGGTCCGGTTGGTCCGCAAATTATATCTACCCCTTTACATGTGAGTCGAAAGGATTTGAAGAAAAGTGTTGATGTAAAACGCTGATTTTTCGTGTGTTGCATTGTTGATAGAAATGGTGTTTATATGCTTTCCCTCAAAATGCTTTTTCGATGAAACTTTTTAACAGAAATGGGCTGTACTATGACTGCATTAAAACAAACAATAAATTGTCGGCAGTGGAAATCGAAAGGATTTATGTCACGTGACTTTTGCCCATTGCTATCAAAATCTACCCACCACAATATCACGGCGTTGAGACGCCGTGAAATTAATGCGCGATGATGGTAATTATGAACTGTATTGTTGACAATTTGCTTCCATGCAAACTTAGCAGGGAATATTGAGCTTTGTATATAGTTTATTAAATAGCGTTGGAGATAGTATATTGATAGCTAGGATATTAAAAATGCCAGGGATAAAACCAATTGGCAAGTATATCCTCTAAGATGCAACAGTCAAGTCTAAAAAGAAATATTTGTCTAGATAGCATATTAGTGTTCATAGTACACAATCTTTAGAGAAACATTATCTATTAGAAGAGCGATGTAGCTGGAATTCTTAGAGGTTATTTCTGAACATTTTTTGCTATCATTCTTTTCAATTTTCGAGCTTTGATAGTTCGGAAGAATCTAATGAAGTCCATAATTCACACCCAAATAGAAAAACGTGGATGGGACCACTGTTTCGGTAAGACTAGTCAAGATAAACTGTTTGGCATGAGATCTGATTGGATCAACAGACATAATTGAGAAATATGATTTTCGACTTTTTGCAACGATCGTTAATACTGTAAGTGCTGTTCATATTACTTGTAAGATGGAAGTCCATGTGTTTAGCTGATTCTGTCTTAGCCAATGATTTTGGCCGAATTCTATAGAGTGTATAAGTGTTGACTTTTTGTCTGTAAATTTTACTTACGCGAACCGATTTATTTTCTATTAAAGCGCAATGGCCATTTGTTAGTATAATCGGCTGCAATATGGAGCATTTCTCTAAGACTTTTTCAGATTTTCGAAACTAAAATAGTATCACCAGCCCGGGTTGATTGTCCCAATTCAAATTGGCTATTTTTAGCCTAGGTTGCTTTGTGCCAGGGACTCCAGTAATTCCTTTATGTATAATAGATAACACCATGTCGATAAACTCCACCTTTGCGCACATCTAGATTTACTGCAAAGCTGTCGGAACACAAACCATTTACAATAACTTGACTAGACATTGATCTACATGTACGAGTATAATTATGTATTAATTATTAGGGCTGCCACAATATACCTGTTTACCAGTATATTGCAATACGTAGCTGCGACGATACGTATCGCGGTACGAATTTAGCGTACCGATATATGGCGATATTTTTATCTTATTGTAAAATGTAGCGAATAGTCAGTTTTCAATGAATCATTTGACTGAAAATTAAGTTCAAAGAATTTAAGCGATCAGAGCACGTTTGTTTGTACTTGACTCGTGCAGAACTTATTCTTGTTTCTTTACACGTGGGCAAATATTATTGTAGCCCTTATTGACGGAACAGAAAGAGGCTAGACTAAATCATGCCAAAATGTTTATCATTAAAATACGAGGGTTGATCCAAAAGTTCGTATAATGGCTTTAAAAATTATTGTTAGTGGTAGATATAAAAACAAAAACTATGCAAATAATCAATTTAACATGTGTGTCATATACTTGTAAAAAATTAAGCGTCTACATCAAACAGATATCACACAATAAAACATTTAATACATATACCCAGACAGATGCAGGGGAGCAATACGTCCACAGCGACGTCAAAACAATACTAAAACATTTAAAACATGCTCCTTATCACTTGAACACAACAGTTGCAGAACCCATGGAGCACTCACTTTTCTCATGTTCAAGTCTCGCTTTAAAATACGCTCAGTTGTTCCATATGTTGAGCCCAATTTGTCTGCAATTTCTCTCACAGTCAACCACCTGTCGCCATTGATGGTAGCTTTGACATCGGCCACCAGAACAAGACGCATAGCAGGTCTTACCTCCTGAGTGTCATCATCTAAGGAAACCCAGCCCTCTCTAAATCTTTGGTGCCACTTGAATACGAGCACTTTACTGCATTTAAGTCCTGTTTTTTCCATCATTTCAAACATTTTTGATGGAGTATGTCACAGTTCTTGACAAAATTTAATAACTGAACGCATTTGCAAGTTTGAATTTGACGTCATAATGAAGATACCGTGTCATTTTCTACTTCGCGAAAAATCTGTACCTTTGAAACTACATTCAAAACAACATATGCAAAATGACGTCATCACGGCATACGAACATTATACTGAATTGCGCTCAATTTTCTGAATGGGAAATTATTGAAAAACTGATTATTTTCTGGGACTGACACAATTGATAATTGCTCCCCCGCTTGATGGGTTATATGTTGCTATGACAACGTCCTGTGTGACCGTCATGTATATCATGGTAAAAATAACAACTGCAATGAATGTGGTATGTTTTTAACTTTATTTCTCGTAAAATATAGAATAAACGTAATTCTTGTATGGAAGTTATTGGTTGATTATATGAACTTTTGGATCTACCCTCGTATATTATTTCTAAATGATATGCACTCAATCAACGTAAAGGAAACTCAATTTTACAGTTTCATAATTTTGCTCTTGTAAGTTCGCCATGATTGTCTCGAGAAATGACACTAAAATTTGACCCTTAGCATTTACAAAATATGCTTGTTATGGTAATACCTGGACTGTAATGCACATGTAAAACATACGTTGATTAAAACTTTATTTACTTTACACGACTAGCAGTGTTTATTATATATTATAGGCCAAATAATACACAAATCCCATTTTTACTTTCATGAAGTTATATTCTTACATTTACTTTTCATGGAATAATATGTTCCCATAACTCTAAAAAAGCTTTTCCCTTGTCTGCTACATGCAATTTCTTTTCAAAATCAAACTGAGCAGTTTAATAAGTTGTTTAATGCAAAGGGATTATGCCGGCACCTCTCTGGTTTGCAAAGCAATATATCGCGGTACGTATCGCGATACGGAACTTGCATATTGCAATATATCGCGGTACGCTACTGGCGTATCGCGACAGCCCTACATGTAATGGTCTTAACATAATGGGCATGCTGGATTGGGCTGTCGGAACTGTGCCAGAATCAAATTCACACTCTTCCACAGAATCTGCCAATTGAGTGAATTTGGATGTCCGAACTGAATCAAAAAGCAATATCCGTAGCAAATATACTCACTTTTTACTTTATTTATAGCAAAAAAATCACTCTCTACTGATTGTCCTTCTGCAACAACTTTGGTAGGTGGTGGTGGTTTAATGATGGTTGGTTTCGCAGCTGAAAACAATCATGTCATATTTATTTATTTATTGGAGTTAACACCGTGTCAACACAATTTAGGTCATTTTACAGCATCCAGCGCACCTAACCTAGCTTTCCTGAACCATTGTCTATAACCAGTACTCGCCTACCCTTTCATAAGGCCGGAAACTTCTCCATTTTATCTAATCAATGGAGGAAAATCGACATAATTGTCAAATTTTCATGGAAGGGTACAACCTCCCTGGGTGGGATTCGAAATCCACATCCCCTCGGGCACGAGATTCCAAATCCCTGTGCGCTACCAACTGCGCTATCCACTCGGGTTATCATGTCATAACAATCAGATTAGATGATAAGAATTATATTATAAAACAAGTTTTTAACTGATTTGATATATCCCTCAGCTCTTAAATCCATTTTCTTGGTCTCAAGTTGGTATAAAATTTATACTTATTCTAAAGTAAAACTTTACATATCACTGAATGTGTTGGTATACCCCCAAATGGGTCCTTGTCAAAAAGTTTGAATCAAATCCGTACAATAGGTGCTGAGAAAATGAGCAAACAAACTTAGTCATCAAAGGATAACTGCATAAAATCAATAGACTGTAGCCAAGAAGCCAAAATGGGATTAGCACAAGTTAAAGCTAGAGACCAACTGACTTCTTTATACCCCAAACATAGTTTTTGGGAAATATGTTTCTTATATCAACAGCAAGATGGGTTTTGGATGTAATTCAAGTCAATGTAAATCTCCAAACTTAGTAGATTCTCGTCGGATAATACAAAGAAGAAATCAACAAAAACTAAATTTGGATTTATCTAACTTTTTTGTTCACTTTATCAACACTATCTATGTTGTTACTGTATGTACAACAGCGGGATAACCTAATCACAGTCCTGGACATATTAACCAGAATCTGTTTTCCCTTCAGAGGGGTGGAAAACTTTCCTACATATAGTAATGACATTTTATAGTCTAAGTTTCAAATTTAGGCATGTTCACCGACTTTATAGCTATTGTTCCTGGTCATCTGGTTACTGGTATCTATCTATCAATCTCTCTGTTGCAGCTGACAAATTGGCACAATGGAATAATACAAACCTCGCAGGTACCCATTTACAATTGGGTAAAGTGAAGCAATTGTAGGTAATTGTTGGGCTCAAAGAAATTAGTTTGGTTCAAACCTGGGACCTCTCAATTCCTAGGCATGCATCCTACCACTTGAATACTGCTCCTACACAAGACGAGGAATATCAATATTCAATATTTAATTTTCATTGAGAAGTGACCAGGATCCACCGCTTCAAAATTTGTAATCCTATACTCTACCACTGCACTACAGCTCAAGACTGTATCTAGCAATTAGAATGAAAAACTCATGGGAAAGGTAACTAAATACATACCTAGTACATTAAGATAGACATCTGCAAAAACATATCCAAATAAATTACTAGCATTACATTGTATATTCATATGATCTTCCAATGTTAGGTTTGTTAATGTTAAATTATTTTCATTAGGTTTAAAGAATCTGTTGTTCTTGTATATTCTAGGATCTCTAACCCCTACCCCGTGAGCTCCTGAAAATATCAACAATTATTTCTGGATTAATTACAACATATTGCAATACATAATGCAATGTGTGGACATATTAAAGAAGATAATACTATCCTAATAATACTTTGACATACCAGCTACACTGGGGTTCAATATTTTCTCCACAGAGTCATGTCAAAATTTGTTGTTTTGGAGTATGTTTCACAACTAATAAACTGTTTATCATGAACCATTTACACCTTCAATTTTCACAGGCACTGTTCTGATTAACATATTTTATAGTAATTTGCTTAATCATCAACTGAACCAAATTTCACTCACCCCAGGCGTCAGGCTAGCATGAATCAATTTTTTACTCACCCCAGGCATCAGGCTAGCCTGAATCAATTTTTAGTAATCCCAGACTTTAGGCTAGCCTGAATCAAAATCCACACACTCACGGCTTCAGGCTAGTCTGAATTAATTTTTACTCACCATGTTCTTCAGGCAAGCCTCAATCAATTTTCACTCACCCCAGGTTTCAGGCTAGCATGAATCAATTTTTATTTGCAGGGCTTTAGGCTAGTCTAAATCAATTTAAACTCACCCTGTCCTTCGGGCTAGCCTGGATTAATTTTTACTCACCCCAGGCTTCAGGCTAGTCTGAATCAATTTTCACTAACCCAGGGCTTCAGGCTTGTCTGAATCGATTTTTACTTTCCCATGGCTTCAGGCTAGTTTGAATCAATTTTCACTAACCCAGGGCTTCAGGCTAGTCTGAATCAATTTTCACTTACCCCGGCTTCAGGCTAGTCTGAATCAATTTTCACTCACCCAAGGCTTCAGGCTAGCCTGAATCAATTTTCACTCACCCCAGCTTCAGGCTAGTTTGAATCAATTTTCACTTACCCCGGCTTCAGGCTAGTCTGAATCAATTTTCACTCACCCAAGGCTTCAGGCTAGTCTGAATCAATTTTCACTCACCCAAGGCTTCAGGCTAGTCTAAATCAATTTTCACTCACCCAAGGCTTCAGGCTAACATAAATCAAATTTCATTCTCTCTGTTCTTCAGGCTAGTATGAATCAATTTTCACTCACCCAAGGCTTCAGGCTAGTCTGAATCAATTTTCACTTACCCCGGCTTCAGGCTAGTCTGAATCAATTTTCACTCACCCAGGGCTTCAGGCTAACATAAATCAAATTTCATTCTCTCTGTTCTTCAGGCTAGTATGAATCAATTTGAACACACCCAGGGCTTCAGGTTAGCATGAATCAATTTACACTTACCCAGGGCTTCAAGCTAATCTGAATCAATTTTCACTTACCCCCAGATCCTGGTTAGCATGGATCAAGTTTATCTAAAAGGGGGTTTGGCTAGCCTGAATCAATTTTCTTTCACCAAGGGCTTCAGGCTAGCCTGAATTTTTTTAACCTAACCAGGGTTTCAGGCTAGCATGAATCAATTTCACTCACTCCAAGGCTTTAGGTTAGCCCGTATCAAATTGCACTCACTCCAGGGTTTTAGGCTAGCATAAATCAAATAACACTCACTCCAGAGTTTTAAGCTAGCATAAATCAAATTTCACTCATTCTTAAGCTGCAGGCTAGCATAAATCAAATTTCACTCATTCTTGGGCTTTAGGCTAACATAAATCAAAATTCACTTACTCCAGGGTTTTAGGCTAGCACAAATCAAATTTCACTCATTGCAGGGCTTCAGGCTAGCATATATCAAATTTCACTCATTGCAGGGCTTCAGGCTAACATAAATCAAATTTCACTCATTGCAAGGCTTTAGGCTAGCATAAATCAAAATTAACTCATTCTGTGGTTTTAGGCTAACATAGATCAAATTTCTCTCTTTCTTGGGCTTCAGGCTAGCCTGATTCAGTTTTCACTCACCCTGTGTTTAAGGCTAGTCTGAATCAAATTCGCCTCACCCAAAGCTTCAGGCTAGCTTGAATCAAATTTCACTCACCCTAGAATCAGGCTAGCCTGAATCAATTTCACTCATCCCCAGCTTCAGGCTAGCTTGAATGAAATTCCACTCATCCTAGACTTCAGGCAACCCTGAATCAATTGCACTCACCACCAACTTCAGGCTAGCCTGAATCAAATTTTACTCACCCTGGGTTTCAGGCTAGCCTGAATCAATTTTCACTCTCCCCCGGCTTCAGACTAGCCTGAATCAAATTTCACTCATTCCAGGGCTTTAGGCTAGAATGTTATTGTGAAGACTGGGTAAACATGAAAAGATGTAATCAAGAGTGACTTGACCTTGGTGAATGTACATTATCAAGGTCTCATAGCAGGCCTTCTTGAAATAAAGGTTATTAAAGGTCTTGAAGAGTTTGCTTGGACTCATGTCATTTGGAACTTGGCCATTCTTTAGGAATAACCTTAGACATATATAGATGCCATTTTGGAAAAAAACTTTTATGTCATATACCCAAACCAAAGAAAGCACTTTAACTGGTGTTGAAGTGAACAAATCCAAAATTGAAAAGGCATAGAAAAATTTCTTGTTTTTAGTAAATATTTTTTACTGGGTTTTAACACCATGTCAACACAATTTAGGTCATTTTATAGCACCAAGTGCATCTATACTATTTGAAAGGCATGATTAAATGTTATCTACAGGCCAATATATAGTCATACATATAGTGAAAGAAATGTATTTACAAAGACTTATGTGTTTAGGGCAAGGAGTATTTTCCATAGCCGTTATGTGTTTTGCCTGGCATATGAAGTAAAAGCCTGGGGTTATTGGTGGACCCCTACGAATCCTTCCAAGAATATTCATTCAGTGAATGGTGTAGGAATTCCAAATGAAAGACCCGTATGCCGTATGTACATACCATCTTCTAAAGGGACACCATTAATGTACCATGAGTATTGTGGATCAGGGTAAGCATTTGCTCTACATATAAATGTTGCCTTCTCATTAATACTTGCTTCTACACTTACTGGTTCATCCACCCATGTTGGTGCAGCTGTCAAATAAACGTGATAGAAAAATGAAATTAAAACATTGAAAAGAAATCTAACTTGGAACAACAAAACTTTAGGTTTATCCATATGGTGTCAATATGTCAAAATTCAACTTTTTTGAAACCTTCTTAAAATTCCAATACATTTGTATTCCATTGTTTCACCAGCATTAATAAAGAAACAGATCCAAAGACCTTAAAACCCCTTAACTTTTATGTATTTTAATGTCACCAGCAAGATTATGAAGGATTTCAAATTTCATTTTAAAAACATGTCACAGTCATGTTGAATGCAACATCACGTGTACATATATAGTTTAAGTATGCAAACAAATTTATGGACTTTTTCCAATTATCTTTCACTGATAAAATCTGAATCAATCCAATTGTTAAGTAGGTCCTTACAGTTGAAATCCTTGGGGTTTATCATTGAATTCCTATGTAAGGACACCAAAATATTTTATCTAATATCTTTATTGTTTATGAAGATATTAACAAAAGTGACGAAATGTAGATAGTTCTTTCCCTAAAAATACTTAGCTTGAATTTCAAACAAATTAAAAGATTTACAAAAAAGTTATTAAAGATTAATTTGGGCAAATTGACATTGAAAAGTAAGGGTAAAATTTGAGTAATCCAACTAATTAGACCTACCAATTTGAAGAGTATGCAAGGGGAAATAACTGATTTAAGTCCCTTATCGGGAGTGATTTTTTTATTATGAGCATTGATATAAAATAAACTCCATTGAACTTGAAATTTTTTTTTTGTTAAATATATAAGCCCTGTAACTTAAACTTCCCATTTATATATGAGCATAAGCTGTAAAGTGAAGTTATATATTCATTATATTATACCTCATTTGCATAATTTCCTCTATAATATTTAATGTTATGTCATCCAGTCCATAAATCGCATATTGGCTGGCTATCCTGTCCATGATTGTAATATTGACCGTTTATGACGTCATCCAGTCTTATTTAACACAACTCTCACGATGTGCTTATTACACAGCTACACAAACAGACGAAATTGCTCAGTGGATTGACAAAAATTAAGTATAACAGGAAAAGCATGTCATCTTGCTACATCGCGTGAAAATAAAAGTCAGACTTGGGTATGAGATATTTGACATTCTGTAAAATATAAGTATTATTTAAACACATTATAGTAAAATGGCCACAAAAAGAGAGGTGAATGGATTTGAATTCGGTGTAATATAACAAATGACACATGGCATTGCGGGCAATATGCAACTTTACAGACAGGTTGGTCAGACCTCAAAAGCTATATGACCCTCAGCTCGTTTCAGGCCATATACCTTCCTCAGTCTGACCAACCAGTCCCTAAACTTCATATTGCCCTCATGGCCATGTATTATTTGTTAAATAAACTTACATAAAATTCTAGCTTCAAATGCTTTAGTAGCTTTCTGAGAAGATTCAGTATTAAGACCCATACATTGATATTGTCCAGCATCTGACATTTGTACATCTGTAATCTGAAGTTCTTGTCCAAAACTTTCAAATTTTGCTCGATCAGGTAGTGGACCGTCCATTTTCTCCCAATATACATCAGGTGTTGGACTAAAATATATTTAATATAAATATAGCAGTTAAAGCAATAATCCACAAGCTTGAAGCCCCTTTACTGGCTAAAATTGATTTAGGCAAGTCAAAATTATGTATTTCATTAAGTCGGGTAAGATATTGATTCTGCCATTTACTAAATGACATAAACCGAACTGAGCTAAAATAAGAAATGTAATGTGGAAACCACATTAAAGCTGGATTTAAAATCTTTAGCGCAACAATTACAATTGTGTAAGCCAGACCGCCCATGTTTCACCAAACTATAAGCCGATTTTTGTTGTTGGAAAATTTGGCTAAAAATAACGACAATTACTGTGGCTAACCTAAAACAATGATACTTAAGAAAAGATAATTGAACAATTTGGTGACTATAATAAAAAAAATACACATGATTTTAAAGGTGACAACATCTAGAATTCAATTAAGTACTTGGGTTTTTCCATGTGATACTTATGATTACTTTAGCATGAAAACATGTATACAAAGAACAATACAACTTAATACATATTTTGTGTTTTTCAGCAATAATGTGAAAAATAAGCATTTTCAGCATATATATATCTTGTATATTTTTTATGCCTTTTAAAAATAAATGCCCATTTTCAATCAACCTCTCTTTCTGATGTTTGTTTTTTGGCCACATGTAATACTAGTAGACACCTGGACTGCAGTTAAAAATACCATCAGGTATCATTATTAATAAAATACAGAACAACATAGGTGTATAAATTCCAAGTCACCCAGTGCAGTTACATTTTTCATCGTCTTAAATTAACATTTGAGCAGCCCAGGTGGCAAGCACTGATGCTGACAAAGCTCTTTACAAACTAGGCAATCAGCAATATGAATGTTTACTAAGCATTGAGATCTGTAAAAAGTTTACGGTCAGAAAAAATAGCTCATACTACAAGAAAAAGAGTGATTTTAATACATAGGTAAATTAATCAAGTCCGATTTCACATTATAATTGGGATCCTTACTTCAATGAAGAGCACCTAAAATCTAACAGTTTGGGATAAAAGTGCTCCCAAGACTAAAATGACAGATCTGCATTCCTGCAACAGGGAAGTATCCGATATCAAAATGTAGGTACATATATTCATGGGCCTATTGTTATGTATGGCTTTGCCCCCTGGTACCCTTGATTTGATATCACATACTTATTCCTTTTGGTGTAAAAAGGGTACCAAGGGGCATAGCAATACATACAATAGCAACAGGTCCCATATCAAATAGTCAACAGTTTATATATAACTTACTTTCCTGCAAATATACATTTCAGTATCAATAGACCACCCTGAAAAAAGAATTCATCACTTGGAGATGTCCATAGTTCTAAAGCAGGTCGCTTCTGTTCAGTAGCTTAAATGATAACATTTATATAATATATATTGAAACACTGGAATAAGTCAACAGGATTACATATTCTTATTACCAATTTAACCAATCACTCCAAACAGAGATGGAAGATTAACATCAAATTTAGTAACATGTATCATTGGATTTTATTCAACTGTCAGTGGCACAAACATTAACCAGGTTGATTTAAATAATACTATTTAAAGTACTTTTGTTCTTTGCAAAATTTATAGCTATGCATATATGTACAGCGGTGGGGTTTAGCTATTCAACTGGATTATTTCATCACATAATTGTTTATATTATTGATTATGTCATGAAACACTTCAAAATATAGGTCACTATTTTTTTAAAACCTGATTGATGCTAGTTTTAACATACTATTACACTATGTAAAGGGACAGACTCATACAACCTAGTTTTTGACACTTTTCTTTGATCAGAAGTTGTTTACCCTTTTATTAATGGTCAACAATTTCCCTCACTACTGGGAAAAATCAATATCAAATATCTTATTTTATAGAAAGGTATAAATCTACTACCTCTAAATTTAAAATCCTGCACTCTACAACAGTCCCAGTCTACCATTTTCCTACTCTCTCAGTTTTCGAATCCAGTGGCAGGAACTTCTATACCCACCAGATTAGCTCTGTCAGTACCACACAAGTCTACTGATCCAGGAGTTAATGGTTTGTGTCCTAAGGGCATACTTTTGTAGTGCTTGGTCATATAATAATTCAATTTTCCCTTTTACCACTGATTCTAAATCATGTAGGACAGTTGTCAGTCACTGACAGAAATATTTGCCTGGTTAACAGCTAAATCCATAAATTCAGCCTTTCAAGGAATGGTGAGTAGGTAGACTTACGGCCACAATATTACATTATACATCAAAATAATGTTCCTGCAGCTCCACATTTATGATTGTCTTATTACCTCTGATTGTCACTGTTTTTTGGTGTTAATACTTAAATAAGCTATTTGTGTGCGTATATTATGACTATCTTTTTGAAGTCTTTGCTATGTCACCCTCTTTATAAAGTCTGCCTATGAGAAAGGTCTGCTTCCCCGAGAGAAGGTCCGCTTCACCAAAGAAGGTCCGCTTCACCAAAGAAGGTCCGCTTCACCAAAGAAGGACCGCTTCACCAAAGAAGGACCGCTTCACCAAAAATATCTGCCTCTTCAAAAGGTCTGCTTCTTTATAGGACTTGCTTCCCAAGCTAGTCCTGGGTTTCTTCAGAAGAC
This sequence comes from Mactra quadrangularis, assembly GCA_025267735.1. Lineage (NCBI taxonomy): Eukaryota > Metazoa > Mollusca > Bivalvia > Venerida > Mactridae > Mactra > Mactra quadrangularis. The sequence continues at coordinate 13,513,536 of CM046302.1, read as the reverse complement.
GTACTTCTTAGTAAGCCTTCCTTTTATCTTCTTGGCTTTTTTAGGGGACTTGCTTCCCAAGCAAGTCCCTGTTTTCTTATAGAGACTTGCTTCCCAAGTAAGTCTCTCAGATTTTCTTGGTTGGACTTGCTTCTTAGCAAGCCCGTGTTTTCTTATTTCAGCAGATATGCTCTTTTAATTAATCAGCAAGTCTTCTCTTTATCACTCGGCAGCAGGTCTTTTCTTTATCTCTCGGAAGCAGGTCTTCGATGGTAACGCTGGACTTCCTAACTTTTGACAATTGAGATTAACCCTCCGAACTGACTTTTTTCCAATCCCCTCTTTATTTACAAAGAACACATATTATATATACACAAAGCACGAACCAGTGAGAAGACACTATTATGACGTTATGTCAAAGCAACGTCAAAACAAAATATTTAAAAATGGCGGACTTATGTTTCTTTTCACCCATAAAAATGGTTATTTTGACACTGATGACTCACATTTGGGTTCAGACAATCTGTTACTGGTATAAAGGTATGTTTCAGGCAAATTCAAAATAAAGCTGGCTGTCCATTTTGGCATCGTAATTTATCAAGAGCTCTGCTTGGCGGGGCATTATACGCTCGTGTGCAGTCCATGCAGTGTTCTATCTCATATGAAGAACCTGTGACCTTTACCAATGACCCTGGGACCTCCGAATAGGTCACATCCTTAACTTGAGGGCTATCCAAAGCAAAGATTTTGAGAACCTAGGTACAGAAGGTTTTTCCGTATGATGTTCCTGTGACCTTGACCTTTGTTTCTTGGGCCAAAAAACCAATAGGGCACATCCTTGACACATTGGCTACTCTCAAATTAAATTTGGCGAACCTAGGTTCAGTGGTTGTTCTTTTATTATCCGGACAAGATTTTTCAATATGATGCCCTTGTGACCTTGACTTTTGACCCTGGGGCCTCAAAACCATAAGGGCGCATCCTTGTCACATTGGCTACTCTCACATACAATTTGGTGAACCTAGGTACAGTGGTTGTTCAGTTATTGTCCGGACAACGTTTTTCCATATGATGCCCCAGTGACCTTGACCTTAGACCCAGGGGCGCAAAAATCATTAGAGCTATTCGCACATAAAATTGCACCTAGTATAGGTACAGTCGTTGTTGAGTTATCATCCTGACAAGGTTTTCATATTTTCAGTCCCAGTGACCTTGAACTTTGAACTAATGACCTCAAAATGAAAAGGGATCATCTACTGAGTATGACCAATCTTTCTACCAAGTACCATGACTGTCACTCCAAAACTTTTTAAGATATTGAACAGACATGATTATGCTCACAGATGAAAGGACAGAGAGACGGAGGGTTAACCATAATACACACTTAACAAAACGGGCGTATAAAACTAGTGTCGAGCCCTGTTTATACCAAACCAAGAATATATAAATAAAATACTAACTTCCTGTTACTTCCACAACATGTTCAGGACCAATAGCATTATCACTCAAAAAATAGTTGATAGCCATACAAGAATAGGCTTTTCCATCTTCATGATCCGATTTCCTTACATTAGTAAATCTTAAATTACCTGTAAAACATAGTGTTAAAGAAATTAAGACTTTTTCCCACTCTGGGCAAGCCATCAACATACTTAGTGCTTGTATAAGGTTTGAGGTGTATATGTGCATGTAAAATATATAAAATATCTAAACTATTTAAAAAAAATGCATACAATAACCAAATTGAAGTTAATAGAAAAATTGGGATGAAAAACGAGCCAGATAAAAATGGTATGTAATAACCGAGTATGTAATTACCAAGTTTTACCCTATTCATAAAGGTGAAATGTAAAAACTATTAACTTCAATCAGCAAGGGCTATCACAGAAGTAATTAATACCACACCTAATACTATGTCGAAGGGGAAGGACAATTTGCCCAGTTGATTGGCAACATCCTGAAAGTATCGACACGTTAGTTGCAGGCGACACACTGTTTAAATAAGTTAAAAAATTCAGTCTGTGGCGGAGTTATTGCCGAGACAATCCAATTTTTAACCAAATTTGACCATTGACCCCATTAATTGGCTACGCTCTTAGAAGTATTGACACAGTTTATGCACACACCAGATCATCTTGTCAAGATTAATTTGTGCCATGTAATTTAAAATGCATCAATCTATGGCGTAGTTATTGTTCGGATAAGACTCGGAACAGATGGACAGACAGACAAAGTGACTTCTGTCACTACTGTGTGACTACTGTCACCGCAATAGTGGTGTTTGGGGTATAAAATATCAAATGTGTCAATTCTAAACTCACCAAATGAAAAAAGTCCTAAAAAATGCTAATACAAGATAGTGAAAAATCAAAGCACCTACACAGTATAACTAGGGACTTTTAACAGTTATCTTTCCCTGATTAAATCGGAAGCAATCCAATCGGTAAGAAGGTGCTTACAGTTGGAATCCTCAGATTTTATCATTGAAGTTAGGATAACAAAATATTTCATATAATATCTTTCTTGTTAAATTAAATGAAGATATTTACAGTAGTGATGTAACTTAGACAGTTCTTTACCATAAATACAATTAGCTTGAATTTCAAACAAATTAAATGATTTACAAAAAAGTTATTTAAGATTAATTTTGGCAAATTGACATTGAAAAGTGGGGGTAAAATCCGAGTAATCCAACTAATTGGACATACCTATTTGAAGACTATACAAGGGGAAATAACTGACTAAGGTCCCTTATTGAATAAATATTACCTTCTAAATCCATACTGACTCTCTTATCAAAGTTTATAGCTCTCCAACTTCCACCTAGATCTTTAATTACCCAGTATACGTCAGCTGGAGGATAACTTTGTGGTGGGGTACATGGTAATGTTAAATCTCTACCTGCTTCTACTCTGTGGGTCTGAAAATACATAGAAATATAGCTTTAGGTACATAAAACTAGAACCCTGTGGGTCTGAAAATACACAGAAATATAGCTTTAAGTACATAAAACTAGAACTCTGTGGGTCTGAAAATACATAGAAATATAGCTTTAAGTACATAAAACTAGAACCCTGTGGGTCTGAAAATACATAGAAATATAGCTTTAAGTACATAAAACTAGAACTCTGTGGGTCTAAAAATACATAGAAATATAGCTTTAAGTACATAAAACTAGAACTCTGTGGGTCTGAAAATACACAGAAATATAGCTTTAAGTACATAAAACTAGAACTCTGTGGGTCTGAAAATACACAGAAATATAGCTTTAAGTACATAAAACTAGAACTCAGTGGGTCTGAAAATACACAGAAATATAGCTTTAAGTACATAAAACTAGAACTCTGTGGGTCTGAAAATACATAGAAATATAGCTTTGGGTACATAAAACTAGAACTCTGTGGGTCTGAAAATACACAGAAATATAGCTTTAAGTACATAAAACTAGAACTCTGTGGGTCTGAAAATACATAGAAATATAGCTTTAAGTACATAAAACTAGAACCCTGTGGGTCTGAAAATACACAGAAATATAGCTTTAAGTACATAAAACTAGAACTCTGTGGGTCTGAAAATACATAGAAATATAGCTTTAAGTACATAAAACTAGAACTCTGTGGGTCTGAAAATACATAGAAATATAGCTTTAAGTACATAAAACTAGAACCCTGTGGGTCTGAAAATACATAGAAATATAGCTTTAGGTACATAAAACTAGAACTCTGTGGGTCTGAAAATACATAGAAATATAGCTTTAAGTACATAAAACTAGAACTCTGCAAGTCAGATGTGTCACCTGACAACAGCATACCAGTTATTTACCTTTAATATGAATAATGGGGAATCTATAGGTATGGGGTCATACTTCAGACAGGCAAAAAGGACAATACCTTTAAAATAACTCCAAAATTATAAAAAGAACAGTTATGGTTCTTGAGCACTGCATTTCTCCACAATAAGATCTATTTAGCTATGAAGTTTTGTGCTGATATTGCCAATACCTTTAGAGTTACTCCTGCGACAAAACTTAAGCATTAAAATTACAAAGGGCAGAGGAAAGGAAGTACATAGCAGAGTTGTCATTGATAGAAAATTCTGAATCAATATATCGAATATGATATATCGATATATCAAGTCAGTCAGTAAGTGTAATATAAGCTGCTAGAACTCTAGTATATATACATGTACTATACATGTATAATGCCTGCATGATGTTATGCAGGATGTTTAAGGAGTTTCAGACATAAAACGAACTGCGTCCGTGATAGCCCCTTTCATCTATTCAGGTGAAATAAAGACAAATACATGTACAATGCAGGGATGTTAAATTCAACTTCAATTATTTCATATCTTTATTAAAGGGAAGTGGTATCGATATTCTAAATTGCCAATCGATATCGCATCGTCAGTCAAGAATCAGTGATACATCAATTTCCCAATTTCCGATGACGGCCCTAGTAGCAGAGCTATAATATTGCACTCACACTCCATTGTCTTTAAGCTAGTTTTATTGCCATGATATAGTGTCCTCAGCAGAACATGGATTGATTCCAGCTCTCACCATGAATTTTCGTAAGGTTACACTTGTAATGCAAATCCAAATAAATTCTTATGTAATGTAAGCCACTATGACAGAGTAATATCAAAATGCTTTCAAGAATTTAGCAAAACAATATGATGCAGCTTATGAATAAAATCGGCCGTAATACCTTTGATGATACAAGGCCCTGGCTTAAGCAGTGTAAAACGCTAAAACAAAAATTGAGAAACTTACTCTTCTAGGTTCATAAGCAAATTTCTTTAACTTGGCTTCTCGTAGGTTGACTGTCACTGAGGCAGATACTCCATAACCATTACTGGCAAAACATTGAAAGATACCTTCATCCTTGGACTCTGGTCTATTAAATACTATAGTACCCTGGTTTGGTAATTGTACAACACGAGTGTCTTGACCACTAGGGTTATATGCTTCACCATTACGTTTCCATTCATATCTATAAAAATACATTTAGATGAAAAATTGAAAATGGAAAAAAATCAAGTTTCATGATTTTTACAATGTGGAAAAAACATTATTTGTTTGCAGTATAATTAAGTGGTATATCACATAGATACAAGCATTAGCAAATACAGTACAACCTGTCTTGAACACTATCTGCTTGGGGGAACTAAAATATGTTGCTGTTGCTCTGAAGCGGTTAAATTCAATGAAAACTGTATTTACAAGAAATATCAAAAGCTGGTGTTCTGCAGAGGATTTGTTCTGTAGAGAGCCATTTTGCAGAGGTTATTCTGTATAATAAATATTATACAATATCAAATTGGCTGGTTTTACAAATATATTCTTAGAGTAGCCAATTGTTTTATAATTGTGTAAATACTGTTAAGTTCCACATTTAGGACAATAAAAATAAATGGTCTTGATTGTTCGGGAGATAATTCAGGGGAGGTAATCGTGATCATAATATAGTTCTGTCGCTCAATTAAATAACAGAACTTATTATTGACATAAATCAAGCATATATTTTGCTGTCGTTCCCGTAAGCTGTACAAAAAGAGAAGATGTGGAAATAAACTTGTGAAATGTTTTGCAGTGTTTTTATCATTTAATAGTAGTTTTTAGACCTTTTGAGGTCTCTATAGAACATTAATAGTGGATTGGTCTAAATCCATGTGTAAGGACATCTTCTTAAATTAAGCATCAATTTGAGACTTAATTTTTTTAACACATCATCTGTTTTTGCTATAACCAAGGTGTTGAAGTTCTCTCAGGTTTTGACACTAAGAGTATCCCGTAATTATGACCCCAAAAACTAAAAAAGAATCCCAGTGAATCTCAGCTACAGATTCCATCTGCATCCAGCAAAATTTCCATAAATTGGCAATTACAATAAGTGATAGCAAATCTGTATCTAATTCTCTTGTCTTTTATTGTAGGAATCCTGGATGTTATAGAGAAATCCTTGAGTCATTGACTGGGCACCCGGGTCGATAGCCCAGTTGGTAGCGCACCGGAATTAGGAATCTCGTGCCCCATGGGCCGCATGTTCGAATCCCACCCGGGAGGTTATACCCTTCCATGAAAATTTGACAATAATGTCAATTTTCCACTATTGATTAGATAATATGTAGAAGTTTTTGGCCTTGTGGAAGGGTAGGTGAGTAATGGTTATAGACAATGGTCCAGAAAGCTAGGTTAGGTGCGCTGGACGCCGTAAAATGACCTAAATTCGTTGACACGGCATTAAATCTAAAAAAAAAGACTAGGCATTACTTAGGGATTCCTTTAATGTCAAATCATGTTTCTAAAGTGGAACTAATTCGTACAAGTATTATCAAATTTCGAAGAGAAGCTGACAAATTATAATTTCTAGTCATAGACATATCTAAACATAGAAAATTTTTCTGCTTTAAGATTTTGTCATTATATTGTTACAATTTACAAGTCTGCATTTTAGATAATTCAATACGGTTCAAGTTCTGGTCGAATATACTTTTGTGGAGCTTGGTCATGAAATTATTATTTGTACGGCCATTCTCCCCCTCCTACCAAGGATTCTTGATCATGTAGGGCAGCTGTCATGTAACTGACAAAAATATTCACATAGTAGTTGGTTAACAGCTAAATCCAGAGATTTAGCCTTACCAGGAACAGTGAGTAGGTTGACTGACAGCCATTACATGACCTATACAATGTGTTGCTATGGCGTTAAACCAAACAAAGAAAATTTCTCTCTAAATATTTTACAATTTTACAACACAGGATAATTTCTAACTTACTGTGGTCTAGGTACTCCATCTGCTATACAAGGAATCTCTACAGATTCACCAGGTTTATAAAATATATCTCTTATAGTTGGTTGTAAATATATATGTGGTGGTCTATTCACTGTAATATAAATTAATCAAGACTATAAGACCAGGGTTCATACAGATTTTGAAAAACAAGATTTTCATGAATTTTCCATGATTCCTCTCAGTTTTCCATAATACAAGAGAAACACATACAGAATCCAAAACAAGTACAATTATATTTTTGATAACTCACATTTCTTCTTCATACTGAGTGATTTGTACACAGAAGCGATTCATATCCAACATTTAAAGTTTGATTTATTTTCGAAGTTATGATTTTCATTCTATTTTATGAATTGAAGTCAAATTAAATGTAAGATAGTATAATTATTCCCATAACTTGGTACTCAGAAACTTAATTAACTTTACAAAACTTATCAAACTTAAATTGGCCAATGCGTGTCTCAAATCTGTACCAATAACCTTTGAATTTCGTCAGCTTTTAACTGACTTTGAGTTATTAATCACAGTTAAAAAGCTTACAATTCGTCATAATCACTGTCATGGCCTTAAATTTTCTCCAGTGCTAGCCTGATTTATCATTTCATGATTTAAAGGGAAAAATATAAACAAGCCCTATCCTATTAATAAAGTATACATATATTTACCATCAATTTTCACTAGCACATGCTTTCAGGCTAGTGGGATATTTTCAAATTAAAGTTGTAAAACCATGAAATTATCAAAATATAACATGCATTAGAGATAATATAAACAGTTTAAACTACTTGGCTCTCTAAATTTCAGTTGTATAAAGTGACAATTTCTTTAAAAAGTGGGGTACTTTTATTAGAGTACATAGTAGTGGTAGGACATCGGCTGAAAATCGTAACCGATCATCAGTTGGAATCGGTTTCTGTTGTCGATGCGATTCTTCCGATTATAATCGGTTCCTGATAAGTTTGTTTTTTGCATGCATGTTTTACTGTGAATCCTTATAAAATTCATTTACTATGGATTAGAAAATATTTTTTCTTTAGTCAAATGTGTCAAAAAAACAAATAAAAATTAAAAATAAAAAACACAGATAAAAATAAATTATCAATATAGTCCGGCCAACACCAAGGATGACCTTGCACGAAAGGATGTAGAAAATGTTATTCAAATTATTGGTAGACATGGTCTTACTGATTCCAAATCCGGTTGATGCCACTTTGTCATCCTTGGGCAACTACCAGAATCCAAGATGGCAACCAAGATGGCGGCTAGAGGCTAAAAAATACATGCAAAATGTATTTTTACACATTATGTTCTTAAAATGAAGGACAAAAGTGATTTCAACATCTGCGGATCCAGTTGGCTGAATTTTGTCATTCATATACAAATCTTTAAATTCAAAATGGCGGTCAAAATTGCGGATAAAGGGCAATTAGCCCAGTATATAAAGAACAAACTGGCAGAAAGAGACTGAGTGGTGTAGAAATTTATTTACTTATAGAATAGTTCATGTAATTAAAGAAACCGATTGATTTAACTAAGTTTTAAGTTCTAATAAACAATTATAAATCCAAAATGGCGGCTTAAATGGCGGATATGATCTTATAGTTCAGTATATATAATATATATACATGGGCGGAAACAAACACGTGTGGGTTTAAGTTTCAATGATGTTGTTTTTTTGCTTTTGAATCATTGTCCAGTCCGTAAAACTAGTTTATCCCACCTGATTATGTATTGGCAAATCAAGATTTAAGGTGGAGTCCTAGATTACGGTTACGAAGTAAATTCAATTAGTTCTATTTTTTTAGCAATAATGTAATGTAAATAATGAAGTGTTTTCATAATGGCCTTGTTATTTGGTTATAATGCCGTAGTGAACGCCATATCAGCCCTGAGTCCAATATCATACAGTTAATTAATAATGATACTTATGTACTGGATAATAAATAACAGGCCATTATGAAAACACTTAAGTCACCATCGTCGCAGATAGGGACCCTATGAAAACACTCAGATTGTACCAACATTCAAAATGGTGGCATTTTTGTGGAACAAAAAATACGGACGGCCTTCAAGAGAAAACTCGGCCATTATGAGATTCGGAACCAATCAAAATGCCTGAATCTCATAATAGCCGAGGTTTTTTTAAAGGTCGTGTTTTTCCATATTGGCCGATTATTTGGTTATAATGCCGTAGTGAACGCCATATCAGCCCTGAATTTGTAGTCCAATATCATACAATTAATTAATAATGTTACTTACTTACTGGATTTAATGAAATAAAATTTTGATAAATAATTGGAATGGACAAACTAATTTATTTCCAAAATATAAGCCATTCAAATAAAGAAAAACGGGAAAAAAAATTTGGATTAATATACAGTTAACAGTAGACAATTTATTAAAAATAATCTGAAACATATAAATAGCAAAATAGGCATGTGCCAAAAAACGTGGAAGAAACTAATTGAGCTCTATTATTATCATCATTACACAAACAATTATACAGTCTGACTTGACTAAACTAGACTCAATTAGAATATGTGCTTAAAGTTTGCTTCAGTCTAATATTACATAACGATAGCACAATTTCTCTGGTCGTTTTTGTATGTTGATAACAACATGTTCAAGTGACGACACAAATTACTGTTTACATACTGTATTAGTATTTTGCACTCAACATTCTAAGCACATCATATGCAATGGTAAATTTTACATATTAATGCTTATTGTCTTAAGAAAGTATCCAAATGGATACTAGCTTATCGCCAAAAGATATCATAACTGTCTTCACTTTTGATGTAGGATAGGTGAACCAGATTTAAAATCATATTTTACACCCATGCTAATAGTGTACTTTCTTTATGCTGTCAATAACTGAATGACTTGTAACATTACATTTTAGACGAATGACAGTTGAACGTATTGTTATAGATTAAGATAGATATTCCAAAATGAGTATCAGCACACCAATGCAGTCAGATATTTTTGGTACTCAGCGAATTGCAGCAACAGTTATAATTTGTTGTACAATTTTGTTGTCCGTGCTTCGTATCAAGTATTAAAGGTTAATGCGATTAAACATATATGTAATGTTACCGAAAACATGAAGAATCGCCATATCATGCAATGCATCGTCTATAATGTTTAGAATGGAACATATTTGAATATTGCGAACGAGATCGACAAGTTATCTCAGCGTACCATTCTTCTTTGGGGGAGTCTTTGCAGTTGGTAGTGAATATACTCCAAATGTGTTTAGTTACCAGGCCTGTCTAAACTTTTGACACTGATGCATCAGATAAGTTATGTGTTCTTTCAAGATATTTAGACTTAAGTGAAACAAGACACTTGACTAAATTTTCTACTTTGCCATATTTTTGTAATTGATGAATCCCTTAAAGCCACCATCTTGCACAGGGTAACACTATTTGCTAAATCATGAGCACACGAATTGTAAGTCCTGTGCACAAATTATTTTTGAAAAAAAACCTTGTGTATCGTTTGATTAAAATTTTGTGCGAAAGATTCAACGCTACGAACGAAGCTAGGGAATTTTTGGAAAAAGAAAAAAAGTGCTTGTTTATGCGCCGCGTGATGTCATTCAAATATTTGTCAGGCAAGAGATATCGGCGAAGAGCATGTGCTTGTTTATTTTATATGTAATTGTTGTGACACCCGAGTCTGTAGCACAGTTGGTAGAGCACCGGTATTTCGAATCTAATGTCTCGAAGGAATAAGCGTTCGAATCCTACCCGGTGAGGTTATACCTTTCCTTGAAAATTTGACAATTGTGTCAATTTTCCTCCATCAATAAGGTATATGGAGAAGTTGCCAACCTTGTTGAAGGGTAGTTGAGTACTGGTTATAGACAAGGGTCCAGGATAGCTAGGCTATGTGCACTTGGCGCCGTAATGTAAATAAACAAGGACAAAATGATGTGTTGCTCACACATATGTTTCATACAAAATCTAATTTCTTATAGATAATAGCATTTACCTGTGTCACTTTAGTCAGATAATAAATCAAATTGATTTTTTTGCATTCAAAATAATTTTACTACTTAAAAAATTTGATCGTTATAACAAGCCTAGAGTTATTATTCGTAAAAACCGTGTGGTAATATGATATTGCTTCAAAATAGATTTTGTATAAAATCCATTCAAAAGATATAATACGTCTGTGTTTCAATTGAATAACCCTCATTATCCCGTGGTCTTTATTTGTAAGGCTATTCAAAACTTATATTTCTACTTAAAAATTTGCAGACACCCTCCTGACTTTGCTTTTCATTCAATTGAAATTACGTATATAATAACGATCGCATAGTCCCATACTTCGTCTGGCGAGTAAACAAATTTGTTTTGTATAAGTTTTATAAAACTGCAATACACATTGCGAGTAATTGTATAGATCATATTAACTTTTTAATGAATAATGTTGACAATAATGCTTGAATGCAGGCACGAGTGCATTGCTAGTGAAACAAGACACTTCTCTTAAAGCCACAATCTTGCACAGGGTAACACTATTTGCTAAATCATGAGCTAGACACTGGGTTCAAGTAGCAGTGTATACGCTTATAGAGTTGACATCTAATTTCTCTCTATCCTTAAAATGACAAAACAAATTATACTACAAACTTTGATGGAAATGTGCGTTTGTATGAGTATTTACAGTGAAATAAAGAACACTCATGATCCAGTTGTGATATCTGATATCAAGATCGAACTTGAAATCCTATTGCAATTTCCCTTAATTACTATCAAAATGTGTTACAATGTCGACATAATTTCTTTCAATTGCTTTGGCATTAATGCACTTTTAGAATACCTTGATATGTAATTGAACTTGCACACAATACTTTCAATATCCTTTGTCTTTTCCTTTGTTTATAACCTCCTTATAGTACATATTGATTATTATTGAAGTGGCAAACATATATGGAAAAGTGGTCGTTATTCTAAGTATATTAAAAATTTGTATCACAACTAATGTTGTTCAATGAATTAAATATTATCAGATTAGTGTCTCTAAATTGCCATCTTAGAAACAATTTGCTTCTTGAGTCAACTGACAAGCTAGTATCAATTATTTAATATTCGCAAGACAAAGAGATATAAAATCCTAAACATGTCGCTGTATACTCATTAGTGTGGAGTCATGTTTATTTATGTGACTTAATTTTCCAGCTCTTATCATTTATTTTGACCACCATCTTGCATTCTTGAAGTTATCCAAGATACCAGTATGGCATCAATCGGTTGCATTAATAAAAGTGGATGAACGACAAAATAAAATGCATTGAAATTATTTGGTATACACCACTCTATGACTTAACTCAATGAGGTTGATATATACATAACAGCTAGTTATTTACGCCATTCTAGCCGCCATCTTGGATTTTGGGAATTGCCCAATGATGCCAGAGTGGCATTAACAAGTTATATAAACTCAGGTATAACTACAAAAATGCATTATTTCTTTCGATATGCCTCTGTGTACGATTTGGCTCATAGCGGTTGACATACATGACAAATGTGGCCTTTATACGCCATTTTGTCCGCCATCTTGGATTGGAGAATAAACGAAGGGTGCCAAAATTGCATGAAATAATATTGCAGATAATGTTAGACTAATTTTAGCTCTTTAAATGATCTGACTGTGATAAAGATGGATTTATTATTGATTCATCAGTTCTCATCCGCCATTTTGTCCGCCATCTTGAATTTTGGGAGTTGCCCAAGAGTGCCGAAATGGCATCATCCAGTTTCGGAAACTACAGTGTCTTAGCTTCAAGAAAATGCAAAAACATTTTCTACATCCTTTCATGCACGGTTCAGTCGATTTTTGTAGTTTATATACCGGACTAATAGTTCCCTCGACTAGTATAGTAGCTGTATTTTTTAAACTTGAACTAGATATATCAGTGTCCAATACAAGCCAGACACAAATGACATGTATTCAAAACATTTTAATAACACTTCAGATACATGAAAATATGTTATTGTCCTTAAATAGCCTATCCTCCTTTCTAACCGATGATCGATTATGATTAAGTTTAATCGAATATCACAATCGGAAGCTTCCAACTAGTCGTTAATCGATTATTCCCGAGCATCGGTACAACACTAGTACATAGTTATCATTTACACACTGACAGTCAATATATCTGACCCAAAAAAGTTTTAGAGCATAATTATGTAATTCCCAGTAAGTTTTTTTTCTATAATAAGACTTCATCTTAATCATATTGTGATAAAAACTATTGTTTCAAGTATTGACAAATGAATGGATTCTATGTTTGTTTTCCATCTACTTTCAGTTTGAAATGCAATGGATAAAAATCCATATTTAAGCAATACTTGCATATAAAAACAAATTGCAGTCCAAAAACAGTGATAATTTTGATTATGGGCCTTTAACTTACCAGCTTCTATTAACGATACGACAAAACTACATGCCAGTATACGTATTATTATAGTTTCTATATCCATCACTATTGAGAACTGAAAAAATCAACAAATACAACAGATAATACATCATGAAATGCAAGAAAAAAATCCTGGATCCACCCCTGACCCATCTTGTAAAGTTTTGCTCTTTTCAGAACCTGCTATCCAGTTATTAACTCTTAGGTTTTGCAGTGACGGACATATTTGTATTAAAGTAAATTCGGAGAATAAAAACCATTCGACCATTCGGAACATCCTCGGCCATTCGGTACGAAAAACCTAGGACATATTTAGGCGCCATTTTGAAACTATGTAAACAAATACATAATCGTTTAGGTGATGACTGAAGTTCCGTTTTTAATCCGTAAATTTAAAATAACACAGTTCAATGATACCGATGAACAATATTTGGTTCAATTTAAAACAAATAAATATGTTTAGACAAAGATCTGTGCATAGACTAAAAGAACTATTTTGCGTAACAGTTACGTGCTTCGCCTCGCGTAGTTTGTAAAATCACCAAAAACCAGTGAAGACCCGCCACAAATCCTTCCGAGATTATTCATTCATAAAAGGTCGAGGGTGTGCCGAATGACCATTCGCCCTGACTGGGAATCATAGCCCGGTTCTCCCAGATGGTAGGGGAGATACTCAACCGCATCGCTATTTAAAGGGTTAACTAGGGATTAAATGATGATCGATTATAATCCATAATCAATCCTTTCAGTAAAAGTGGGAGACAATCGATTATGAAGTTTAATTATTTATTTTTGTAAATCATTGAGATCTTGTGTTGATATTTTTGATTGGGGACATGGACTTCACAACTACATGTTTTGGACAATATATAGCTCCATTTCTATACTACATTGATACGAAAAATGTCTGAAATCGATTTTATTATTAAACATAAACAACCACCAATTATAGGTTGATTATGTATGATTTAATATGCTAATGTATGAAATAAAGTCACTTAAACCATTGCAACTTAATGTCATATATTTTCGGAATTCCTTAATGAAAACCCTATGTAAATGTTCCGATTATATAATCAATGCTTGGTCCTAAAGGGTTGTCCGATTATTTCCGATGATTGATTATAATTTTTTTTCAATTATAAAACCCTAGGGTTAACCCAACAGCAAGGCTGTTGGAAGTTAAATAGCCACCTACGATCACCACAGTATTTATTCAATTCTAAATTGATTTAAATAATTTTTGTCAGGTATCAATAACAATAGATAGCTTTTTACCAATGTAAAATGACTATTATAACTGGTAGTTTCTGTTTCAGGAAATGACAAGAGATCATGTTGAATTACTAAACAATTACATGTATGAAACAATAGGTACTCGATCAGTTTTCACGCATCATTGAAACAGTATGATAATTAGAAATGTTAACAATTAGAAATTAACTCCTGGCTCCACTATAAAACAATGCTATCTAATAGTTTCACTCGTGTTTCCTGATTCTGACTCATTTCAAGATGGCCACTTCAGAACAGGAAGTGGGAGAGTTGCTATTATCTTGGCGCGTAAATAAGACTTCGGGGTTTTAAAGGCGTCGCGTAAATGTACAACTTCCAACTGCGTAATATGTTAAATATTAAATTTTACCCGTCAACGTAATTAACATACCTGAAATCACCTGTAATTAGCAAGTTTCAGTTTAAGTCCGCCATTGTTGGGGATGCATATTTTTAGTAGGTGTCTGAGTCGCAATACTAGAGAAAAAAACCACGCCCCTGCACTTGCGGGAGATACGCCTTTTACATAAGAGGCGGGGTTTATAATTCATGACAGGCACTAAATTGGAAGTGAAATTATGGCTTAAATTATTGTGGTGGCATATTTCTGCCATCAGATAACCACATATCTAACACGTTTTTAAGTGGTTAACAAGTTACGTAACTAGTTAACCTCTTAACATTAAATTGGTAAATAATATACAATGACAGTTGTAAGCACTAACTTTTTTTCCTGTTATGATCTTTTATTTATTGAAAAAATAACTAGTTACGTAACTAGTTAACTACTTAATTAACTAGTTAATTATCTATATAATTAATTTGAAATACCTCTTTATCATTTGTTTAAATATGCTATATTTACCAAGAAAATCTAGAAATGAATTATATACTTGAAACCCAACATGTAAAGCTTACAGGCTATATAAATTATGAACCCCTATCCCAGAAGTCTTTTCCAACGTAATTAGAGATTTTAGTCAATTATCTGACCCTTATAAAATCTGAAGCAATCCAATTGGTAAGTAGGTCCTTACAATTGGAATTCTCGGATTTTATCATTGAATTCCTATGTAAGGATAACAAAATATTTCATCTATTATCTTTCTTGTTATTGAAGATAGTAGCACAAGTGGTGAAATTTAGACAGTACTAAAAACCATTAAAATACTTCGAATCGCTTGAATTTCAAACAAATTTAATGATTTACAAAACAGTTATTTAAGATTAATTTGACAAATTGACATTGAAAAGTAAGGGTAAAATCCGAGTAATCCAACTAATAGGACCTACCTATTTGAAGAGTATACAAGGGGAAGTAACTGGCTAAATTCTCTTATTATTAGGACATTTGGTCAATAAAAATACCGTTGAGTCATTCCAGCATCAAATAGAAATATAATAAACCAAGAACCACAATTGCATTCATCGTACTGTCTAAACTAAAGGACTGAGGAAAATACTTCATATCGATAAATGAATTTGGGTGAGGAAAAGAATGCGTTACTATAACTTTAAGGCGAAAGTCTATAAGAATTTATCCCCCCCCCTGTCTGTACAGATTTCACCAGCCTTAAACCGTTTTCAGAACTTAAATATCAAAGCGCTGACAGTAGGGCCTATATAATTATTCAATAGAAGTTTTTATTTTAAAGTGATCACTTTATTTATCTAAAATTAACTATAAACTTTTTTAAAAATAATTATTGCTGGCAAACATGCCAGTATTCCTTTACCATTTAAATATACTTGTATAAATATGATGTCTTGTATATTGGAATTTGGATCGTTAGAATATAAGTGCCATTTTATACCACAGGCGGCCGGCACGGTCCCAAAGCAACAAATGTACATATGAAAGGGTTTTTGCTTTGGGACTGTGTCGGCCACCTGTGTTTTGTACCACTGATATTATTGTTACACATGTTTTTTAAGAGCAACACTAATACATTATGTTCAGCATCACAGCATAAGGTCATTTTATACCGGTCATCAAAAAATATTCCTTATTCAATTCTTCAATGCCTAAACGTTGTCGCACACGATAATTCGCCATTTCATACAACTTTCAAGATAAGACATAGGCGGATCCAGCAGGGGGGGGGGGGTCAGGGGGGTCAGGGGGTCCTGACCCCACCTGTAATTTCCAAAATGTACCTGTCCCTATGTGTGTTTCTTCACTGTAGGTCATTTTTAAGTAGCATGAAGCAAATTTTCTCGGTGCTTAACACAGATTTAATGGTTACGTAGGTTTATTATTAATGTATTGCATTATTCTGCAAAAAGTGTATGATGTGGTTGTGGTTTCGAAAGTTTGGATCCCCCTAGAAAAGTTTGGAACCCCTCCCCCTCTAGTAAAAGTTAGGACCCCCCGTAGAAAAAATCCTGGATCCGCCGCTGTAAGTGGTTGAGTTTAAAGTGTGGGCCTAACAATATACAGAAAGCACCCCCCCCCCCGTTTTCGTGGTTATTGCTTTTCACGTGCAAAACTAGAGAAAAGAATCGATCACACAGTGTACTACTTTGTGTGGAATACACAATCTTAAAAAAAATACAACGAGAAAACGGTACCACTTTCACGAAACAACTTTAGTTCATTTTTAAACATAAGTTGATGCGTAGTTTTTATCTTATCACTGTTTCACAAAAAAACTTAAATTTTGAAACATAAACTGAAGTCAAAATTTAAGTCACCTAGGGAGGTGACTTAAGCTTAGACTTCAGTTAAAAGTCATAATAAGCTTCAGTTTCTCAAAAATAAACTTAAGAAACTCTATACTTAATTCCGGTCTTAAGTATTGACTAATATTTTACTGTTTCATATCTACGCTGTTAAATTTGTCAATAACAAACCTGTATGTGTAAATCATCCATAGTAAGATTTAATAGCTATGATTTTAGCTATGACTTTCACATCACACACGCACAATTTAATTTCAATGCACGATGTTATATTGTAGTTTGCCAGTAATGCTCTGACATGAAAAAAGACAACTAGCATAAAAACGGTAATATGCTATTCATTTAAAGATAAATCTTCTGATATAGAGGACGTTATCTGATGTGGTCATAGAATGAAATTAATAAAAGACACGATTTAGTTTTATCATTATTACACATGCTACCGGGATACAAAATATATTACAACATATGTAGAACATCTCGTAGGCGATTTCTATAATCAAGAAAAACTGTGATAAAACTCCAAAAATGATAGTTTCAGGTGGTCATCTAAAATACCTGATGAAATGTTTGATACAGTAGGTTGCGATACCTTTGTTTAAGTTAATATGATTAATTGTGTCACCACAATTACTTGACATGTATATATCAAAATCAAATCCTAGAGGACGCAAACGGATCATATACTTCTTTTTAAATATTGATTCAAAACCTCTCCAATAAAATAAATATGAGCGTGAAATTTTGTCTGCCGCATTAGAACATTTAAAAATCCGAAACTTTCCATATTAATTAATAATCGACAAGCTGTTGTGTTGAGCAATAGAAATTGTATTGTGAGTTAAGTTTTTATGTTTTGGGTACATTCTATCTTCAAATAATACGGTGTAATTATTATACTTCCATATGAAATAAAGACTGTACATAATTTGTGTTTTTAGATTTATTAATTGTGTTCATATCACGTCCTTACTTTGTTTAAAGAAATCCTTAACATTATTTCTGATTCTATGTTATTCCTTGTACAGATGGACAGCTAACTTAAAGATCTCATTTCAATTTCTACTAAATGTGACATGTCTCCTTTAATATTTTATAGGAATAATATTTGGAAAAGTTTCGTTTTGAGGTCCCAACTCAAACGTTTTGCACAGCGGCCCACGACGGTTATATTTCGGTACTGACACATTTGGTTACATTGGTGTCTTGTAACCACCAGAAAGTCTGTATCTACCCCTTCACAGGTTTAAGATCTCCATAGATTACAGTTTAATACGCCTTTGTTTATCTGTATTGTCTCTTTTATATGATGTAAAACATAAAAAAATCTTTCATCATGTAAAATTCTAGTTAATCCTCACTCTATGCGAAGCTGGACATACTTGATTGTATTGTGAGCTGAATTCTTTCTAATACTTTATACTGGTAGTATAGTATATTTCAAACTGTTTTGTTTGAAATTAATAATCGCTTTTATGCATTTGTTTGTTTGGCTTATAGGTCATTTATATCATTGATTATTATTTGTTATCATTGTATACCCATAATTCTTATTTAATTTTGGTTATATTTTGCATATCAAAATTAATAAAGATAGACTATTTATACAAGATACATATTTATTAACGTCTCTGAACAGCATACAATGTATTTGTATTGGAAACAACTGGGGCTTGAGAAATTTGGATTTTCAAGAACTTATGTGTTTGGAAATCTTTATTAATGGGAGAGTTGCTAATATCTTGGCGCGTAAATAAGAAATCGGGGGTTTATACAATATGCTGTAACAGTGTTAGACAACCTATGCATGGAAATTCATTGGGCTTTACTGAATGCTGTAATGGCCGAAGTTTTGACAATCGATGCTATGTTTGTAAAAATGGATTGGTAACACCTGTGTATGATCCATCTCTACAGATATGTTGTAATTAGTTCTATATTCTCAAAAGGTGACAGCGATGCATGCTGTTGTGGTTCGGTGATGATAAATGCTGAAACTGATATTTGTGATGATGGTGTTGCTCGTTTGAGAACCGTTAATGATAATCTACATTGTTGCCGTAAGTATAGAACGAAGTTTCATTTAAAGAATGATTTTCAGTACTTTATTCTTTGAGCTTAAGCCTTAAATTATTTATCCGAGCTGTGTGACATTATATAACAGTAGATCTCAAACACTCTTACAAATACCGTTCAAAATCGTTGATATTGTTTAAGTGTTTAATGTTACACTTTACAATGATCATATGCGTATCTCATTTCCGAGAAAGGTTCCCAACAGAGTTATAGGAAACTGATGTTGTATGTTGAATATTAAGTGGAAGTATGTGACCATCGTGGCTTTAAAGTGTTTTAATTTTTCAAAGAAACTACGCGAATGGTTATATGAAATGGCAAACTTTTTATTGACTTTCGTTTTCAATTCACTTTCAGATACAAAAGACAATGAATTTGATGTAGTGTTTTTACTTGACATTGCAAACAGCGCTTTACAACCAGTAAACCATAACATGATGCTGGACTTTGTTTCGGGGGTGCTTCAAAATGGAATTAAGATAAAAGCGATTGGAATTGGTTTACCAGATCCTACAGAACTACTACAGATTACACTGTCACAGAACGATGTTTTTATTGCAAATGCTTTTTCATCTTTGACAAGCCTTGTTGATGATGTTCAAGACCAGTTCGGAGTATGTACCGGTAAGTTGATCAAAATACATAGAAGTTATTTTCAAAACAACAAAATTGGTATTGGCAATATATTGACCGAAATAAAATAATAGGAGAGGCTCCATTTGAATAAGTCGATATCGCTCCGGACATTTGATCGGAGATCGTGATAAACTCTATAATCGATTGCCAAGTCATTGAATCTTCATAGTCAATGAGATTGTTTAGCAACCAAACACAGGCACAAAAAATAATTGCGAGTGCGAATCCAATTTGTAAAATAGTAAACAATATGAAGATCACTCATGCACGTGTTAATTATGTATTTATTGCTAAATGATAACATAAGGGAACCATATTTGAACTTTTGCTGCGCAACTACAACATAAAAAAACCCCTCAAATTGTCGTTTCTTTGAAGAGATAATGTTTACCACCATCTTTCATGAATATATCGAATGAAAATTAATGCATGTTTTCATCTTTTATTTCAGAGTATCCAGATTGGGGTAAGATTATATATTTTCAGTGTTTAATTCTTTGCATGCAATGTCATTTCATAACAAGAAACTGTTTATAAAATACAAACAGTTGGACAGCGCTGTACAAACTCAGCTTCAGTTTTGAATGTGTTTGAATGACATAAATATACATTGACTCAACATGATACCAAAGCATATTGTCTTCATATTGCATGTACACGTAATCATTGGTGGTGTGTTCAGATTTTTATGTGATTTTAAGAGTGTTTATATTTATTGAACATTTATGCAACTACTACGAATTAGAGGTATTATCACTGCCTTTTAATCGTTATTTCCCCAAAATGTAAAATAATGTTGTAAATCTTTTTACAGTACGTTGTGGAGATGTTCCATATAATCCGTCTGCTAGTGTTTGTTGCAATGATAATGTGGTGCCTATAACAAACAATGATGAAACCGAATGTTGTGGAAGCGACCAACTCTACAATCCAATGACAGCAGTTTGTTGTAGTCTCAATGTTGTTCAAAAGCCTAGTTTAGATAGTACAACTTGTTGCTACGACATTGCTGTGTATAACAATGAGACAGAAAAATGCTGTGCCGGTAATATTATTGGTATAACTGAAGAATGTTGCGGTTTAGTTGGGTATTCTCCTCTTGGCTGCCTAATTTGTGTCAATGGTCAACTCTCAACTAACTACAATCATGATACCCATATTTGTTGTGGAAATGTTTTACATGAGAAAACGTTTAGTCTGTCATGTTTTTGTGGAACTACTGTCTTTGACTCTTCGACACAAACTTGTTGTAATGATCAAATAGTTCAGAGAGATCCTTCAGATACGTCAACATGCTGTCGTAAGTAATCTTTACACTTTATTATTGGTCTGCATCTATAAAATTATAGTGTGTGTGTTATTATTTATTTTCTGATCAAATGTTGATATCCCATCTATAAAAGTGTGTATCAATATGAACAAAACTATAATTGTTACCATGCATCTGCTGTGTTATAATAAGGTGTTTGCAATTATGCTTAAACATGCATTATGTCTTTGCGCTTGCTTTTCAGGTACAGATATACATGTCTGATGATATATTAATGTGCTTAGTGTAAAAATCTAAGTACGTTTTGAAATACTGTAATGTCATTGTATTTGACAATTTGCTGTATAGCAAAGTTCAAATATATGTGCAAAATTTGAAATTAAGTTATATATCTTATCACCGAATGGTTTCAAACAATCAAATTAAACTATAAAACCCATGTAGTCTGTATTGACAATGTAAAAGAATCAACTATTTTAATTAACAAATCGGAAATTTCCGAATAACTAGCCAGGTGCATTTCTAAAAAATGCTTTATATAAAATCGTGCAAAATTTACATTATGACAAAAATATTACCTAACATTTTCATTTAAATTGTAGATTGCATCAATAAGCAATTGGATATCGCCCTTGTAGTTGATGTGTCAGAGAGTGTTGTTCGAGACAATGGACATGCGCTATTAATGAACTTTATATTGCAAATCATCGACGATGCTGATGACGGCTCGGGCAATGTAAGATTTGCCCTAATTACCTTCCATAGTACTGCGGAAATTCATTTTAATCTCAATGAGATGACAAAAGCACAAATGCTGGCCCACATTGCGTCTATACCAATATGTAATGGCGGAACAAGTACAGGCGCAGCACTACAAGAACTTCAGACATCAGTGTTTAACAATGTGCACGATCGTCCAGGTGTACCAAATATTGCTATTGTAATAACATATGGTAAATCATTTGACAACACTCATACCGTAGAGCAAGCTACATTAGCTCACAATAGTGGAATCGAAATGGTTGCTGTTGGTATTGGCCTTCCAGACTCAACCGAGTTATATCAGATTGCTTCTGACGCATCAAATGTTTATCAGTCAAGTGATTTTACTACATTGTATAATGTTGTATCCGATATCGAAGCAGAGTTTATCGGTATATGCACAGGTAAGACATATTTTCTATTCAAAATTAAAATTAAGATAAAATGATGAAAAAGCTCAACATTTATGTCGAACTATTAAGGCAGGTTATAATCTCCCGGATGGTATTCGAATCCGTACCCATTTCGGGAAAATGATTAAAATGCTGACAGATACCAATTACGAACACAGGCTTTGTTTCCAATATAGGTTAAAAACGTTTAAATCAAATTTACCTCATGTCAAGTGTGTCGTTCTATTCTCCCGTAGATATACTCTCAGTAAGTTGCTCTTCGATAAGTGTTTTGTCTAAAGGTTAATTTTGAAAAGAACAAAATACAATTTGCTTTTCATTTGACTTTTTGATTTGTTGGTTAGTATTACGAATCAGATAGAGTTTACGTATATGTATATCGTTAATGTTTGTATTGTATCTATATCATATTTACTTGTATATGTTTTGTATTTTACTGTTTTTGTTTTGTTTCCAGAATATCCAGACTCTGGTAAGAAACATGTTTCTTCAAATAAATGATGAGTCTAGTTCTACCTATTCAATTTAAATGAATTCCATGTTTTGGCAAAGGGGCTGACGTTATGATAAATTGGGCCAGCTTGTAATAATCAATTTAATTAAGTTAATAACTATAATTAAAATTCGCATTATAAACTAAATGTTTTAAAAATTCCCCGAAAAATCATACTCCCAGTTTGATATGTTACTTATCAGTGTGCAGCAATTGTTCAATTCTTGCCCTCCTGCAAGCTCGGCATTTCGAACCATAAACGTGAAATTAGTTGCGACACAAAATTATCATATTAATTAGGTCTTAAGTACGTTTTACCAACTTTCTATAGCCGAGTGATATACAGCTGTATACATCTCAAAACGAATATCATTCCACTATTGGTCATAATTATGAATGGCTTTGATGAATATATAAGTAAGTGGAAATACATACATTGTGAACTGGGAACACTGCATTATCAACAACCACAAAGAGAAGTGCTGTTTAAAATAAGCAATTATATGTGCTCTCGATTTTGAAATTAAGAACGAGAACCAATGATATGTACAAAATCAGGCAGGTGATATCTCACTCCACGAATTCGCGCATGGGTCAAATGGAACAATTGTATTTAACTTTTCGTGTCAAACGAAATAAGCAGTGCATCAAGTGAGGTTCATGCTCGGAGTCATTCAATTGCTTAAATCGAGTGCTGCTACTGAACCGTTGCTTTTAAGATATAATTGCTAACATGTAATATCCATTGATACATTTATGTTGTATGAAGAATTGTAGAATAATTATTTTGAACTGCAATATATTTCTTTTACAATCCACTTGCATCAATTTGTATCATTTCAGAAATAAAGTTTGTTACGGGTTGTATCATAAAAACTGTAAATTTAACCGGAGCCATTTTCGTACAAAATAAAGACCGATATGCAAGCGATTAATCTTCAAAACCAAAGCGGAAGTCTTATGAATATTCATTCCTATTTAATCAGTTGAGTTATTTAACTATTTAGTGTTTATTATTATCATAAACTAAGAAATATTAAGATCGCCGTCTTATTATATATAACCTTTTCATAAAATTCCATTCAAGTAGACTGAATAAGAATGCAAAGGTTTTTGATATGTTTTAATAAATAACGACTTAAATGAAGTTGACTCGATATCCTTCTGTGAAAGGAATATGTATGTACATATTTTGAATTCCAGTGTACTGTGTAATTAATCCATATAATCCTGCAACAAGTGTTTGCTGTAGTGGTCAAGTGGTACCGATTACGATATCAGGTGAAACAGAATGTTGTGGAATCAGTAAACTTTACAATCCAGCAAATGCTGTGTGTTGTGGTGTAAATGTTGTTCCAATAATCAACCAAGACAGTACTACCTGTTGCTTTGATACAAAGTTATATAACAACTACACTCAACAATGTTGTGGTGGCAATGTTATCAGCTTACAACAGCAATGTTGTGGTTCTGTTGGTTATTCTTCAATTGGTTGTCAAACCTGCGTGAATGGTGTACTTGTATCTAATTATGATAGACAAACCCATATTTGTTGTGGAGATGTTTTACATGTAAAAACGTTTAGTCTGTCATGTTGTTGTGGAACTACTGTCTTTGACTCTTCGTCGTTTACTTGTTGCAACAATAATATAGTTCTGAGAGATCGATCCTACAGATACATCAACATGTTGTCGTAAGTTTTATTATGCTTATTCACAAATATGTACGTTTAAATGCTTTCATACGATTTAATCTTTAGATAATGGTAACATTTAAAAGCGTCAGGTAAGAATAATCATTTGACTTAGCCTAAATAAACCAAACCACACTAGTTCAACTTCATTCACGATGTGTTACATTTGTAACGTACACATGTATACACATGTGTATATATATTTATATATCTTTTTAATAGGAAACATAATGTGAATGCTTCTAAATTTCTGTTAAAGATATTTGAAACGAAAAACAATTTTGAGGTCCATTTAGTTGGATGATCAGTTTGAATGTCAACAAATTAGGAAAATATACCAGTTGTGTCAGTGTAAAGTTCATGATTTATACAGACGTTAAAATTTGTAAAGTCTCCTGTGGCATTTCGTTATATGCTGTTTTGGTAAAATAGGATAGACTGGACATTATTGCAATACCAAAACATACATTCAAAATTACCAAAACTTTGATAATTTTATATTTGTAGATTGCATCAATAGGCAAATGGACATCGCTCTTGTAGTTGATGTGTCAGAGAGTGTTGTTCGTGAAAACGGGCATGATCTTTTGATGAACTTTATATCACAAATAATCAATGATGCTGATGACGGCACAGACAATGTTAGATTTGCCCTCATTACCTTCCATAGTACTGTGCAAATTCAATTTAATCTCAATGAGATGACAAAAGCACAAATGCTGGCCCACATTGCGTCTATACCAATATATAATGGCGGAACTAGTACAGGCGCAGCACTACAAGAACTTCAAACATCAGTGTTTAACACTGTGCACGATCGTCCAGGTGTACCAAATATTGCTATTGTAATAACAGATGGTAAATCATTTGACAACACTCATACCGTAGAGCAAGCTACATTAGCTCACAATAGTGGAATTGAAATGATTGCCGTTGGTATTGGTGGATTAGATACAAGTGAACTATTCCAGATTGCTTCTGATCCTTCAAAAGTTTATCATTCACAGGACTTTACTACATTATATGGAATAGTTGATGATATTAGAGAAGAATTTATCGGTGAATGTACAGGTAAATGATTTTATTGTCTGACTAAAGCTACGTGTTGTTTAACAGAATTAACTGACAGAGCTTGAGTTATACGTGTATGCATTTAAAGGAAAAGGAGATGACCGTCGCAATCACAAAAACAATATATTATTCTCAACACTCCGCTTCCAAGAAACCCTAAATGAATTGTGATATGTATGCATTCTTCGACAGCTTATAATTAAGTAAATTGTATTTGTTCTTTGCATAAATGTTTCCTATCATTGTTGTAGTATGTATTTACCGCAAAATTGTGTTGTTTTATGATGATATGATAAAACATTGAAACTGTACTAGTAATTTGCTGTTTAGGTAAATCTATGATATGTATTTATGTTTAGAATAAAATTAAAATCGTTTCAAGTTATGAAAATGTATTGTTCTTATAACTTCTTGTTTCATTGCAACAAATTTTCAATGTCTTTTTCAGACTTTCCTGATTCTAGTAAGTAGTTTTGAATACAGTATAATCATATGTACAACAGTATTAGTCAATTGGAGTGTACATATGTTATTATTTCATTAACTTTTCGAAACTTTGTAAAAAATCTTTTTTGTCTAAACCTTAATGTGCCTTATTTTTTATGTTTTATTCAATTTTATCAAACATGTTAAATCTATAAGATCATTAAATAATACCATACTATTTCTAATCTTCAAATTATTGCATTGATAACTCCGTGTATATACAATAATTAGGATTTTCAGTCAGTTATCTTTCCCTGATAAAATCTAAAGCAATCCAATTGGTGAGTAGGTCCATACAGTTGGAATCCTCGGATTTTATCATTGAATTCCTATGTAAGGATTACAAAATGTTTCATCTAATATCTTTCTTGTTAATGGAGATATTTACAGAAGTGATGAAAATTAAATAGTTCCTTACCCTAAAATTACTCAGCGTGAATTTCAAACAAATTAAATAATTTACAAAAAAAGTTATTTAGGATTAATTTTGGCAAATTGCTATTGAAAAGTAAGGGTGAAATCCAAGTAATCCAAATCATAGGACCTACCTGTTTGAAGAGAATACAAGGGGAAATAACTAATCAAAGTCCCTTATTGAAGCGATTTCTACACCTTGTGAAAATGCTCTCCGTCCATAAACTGATATCAGGGCACAAAATGCATTGAAAGTAAATGTTGTTTTTCTTTCAGTTTACTGTGGATCGGTTCCATATAATCCATCTACAAGTATATGTTGTAATGGTAATGTAGTACATAAAACGACAAATGATAAAACACAATGTTGTGGAATCAGTAAACTCTATAACCCAGTAACGGCTGTATGTTGTGGAACGAATGTTGTTCCAATTATTAGCACAGACAGAAGGACATGCTGCTACGATACAGTTTTATTCAATAACAACACTGAAAAGTGTTGTGGTGGTAATATTATTAGCATACATCAGGAGTGTTGTGGCAACATAGGTTACTATACTGGTGGTTGCAAGAGATGTATAAACAATGTTTTGGTTGAAAGTTATGATGAGGAGACACATATTTGTTGTGGCGATGTATTACATGAGAAACATTTCAGTCATTTTTGTTGTTGTGGAAGCAATGTATTTGATTCTAGTCTACAATGTTGCGACAATGGTGTTCTCATCAACAAACTTTCCTATGATACATCAACATGTTGCAGTTGGTGATTTTATCTTTTTGAACATACCTATTGGTAATAAATAGCATGTTTAGAAATACTGTTCTAATGCATTTGGCCATTATTGTTGATTTAACCATTAAAACGTTTTACAAAAAACTTCTAGATAAAACCTCTTTTGCAGGTTGTATTAACCGAAAATTAGACGTAGCATTGCTGGCAGATGTATCCGAAAGTGTATATGATGTTTCTGGAAACTACGAATTGTTGATGGAGTTTTTAGCCGAGTTGATAGAAGATTCCGACGTAGAATCTGGAAATATACGATTTTCATTGACAATATATAACAGTTTTGTGTACAATGAATTCAGTTTTAATACATACACCAACAGTAATGATATGATTGCTCATATACAACAAATTCCTGCAAGAACTGGTGGCACTTCAACAGGGGCAGCCATTGCCAACCTTCGAACAACCGTATTTACTTTATCACAAGGCGATCGTCCCAATGTTGAAAATATTGCAGTCGTATTAACGATGGAAAATCATTTAACAACACTAAATCTGTTGAAGAGGCAAGACTAGCCCGTCAGGCTGGCATTAAAATGCTAGCAGTCGGTATTGGTTTAGCTGATGCTGTCGAACTAAACCAAATAGCTTCTGAACCAACCGCTGAGAATGTTTTTAGTGTGTCTGACTTCCATGATCTATTTACATTGGAAAGTATAATTAAGTCCAAATTCATCGGAGAATGCAATGGTATGTTCAGTTTAACTATATGAATTTGTGCATGCCGAGCAATACCTTTCACAAATGAAATCGAAATTAAATAAAGTAGAGACAATTGTATTTTGTGAAATCAATAGATATTTTAAATGGGTATTAATTGGGTTACTGTGGTCTGCGCCAATTCTATGAAGAGTACTCACCTACCTTTTCACAGCAACTTCTCTACCTTGTGAATATGAATAAATTAATATCATTGATGCATTACATATAATAAATAATATTAATAAGCTTTCAATATTTTATTTATAACTGGCTTTAAAAATAAAATGTTATTTTGTTTCCATTTCAGATTTCCCAGTCATGAGTAAGTAAATTTTAAAAATGTCAAAGCGTAGACTGCATGTTTTTCCTTCAAAACAAATGACTCAGTGAAACCTTAGAAAACCGAAAACCCTTCGGACCGAGCAAAAAGTTCCGTGTTTGAGGTTTCCGGAATTCTAAGATTTTCATTTTGACAGAATTGAACCAAACTTAGTTGTCATTCATTTACTTATCAAAAAGGAAAAAAAACTTATGTTTTAACGTAAATAATTGATACTTTCTAAGAAGGCTAAAGAATAGCTTCATAATCTCGAAGAAGTTTTATTTGTCTTCAAGAGGCAATCAACTCTACAGTGTTTGCTATGATCTTTTAGATATCAGCAAGTGTCTCTCTATTCAAAACAAACATTGACTTTCTCTGTTTATTAAGTAGGAGCAGTGGTCCAGTGGTAGGACGCGCGCTTAGAGATCGAGAGGTCCCAGGTTCGATCGCCACTAGGGGCACTGCTAATTTCCTTGAGCAAGAAATTAACCTACAATTGTTCCACTCGACCCAGGTGTAAATGGGTACTGTGAGGGATCGCCCGCCTGAGGGTGATTTCAGTGACCAGGAGTTATTGTACAAGATTGTAAAGTCGGCTGAACATGTAGATGGAAGCAGACTTTAAACCGCCCTTTATTAAATTAACCATAGATAATTTCATGTACGCAGCATCACGTCATTGATAATTTTGCATCAAACAGTTTGACACCTCTGATGTGAATGTTTGGTATTCTGAGTTACAACATAGAACAAAATATGCTTATTGGTTAAGGATATGTTTCGGTTTTAGACAAGTAAAATAAAGGACAAGTAAATTCAGGACCACAAGAATGATTGGTATTGTAAGGAGTCCGGTTTTCTGAGGGTTCAGTTTTCTAAAGTTCTACGTGTATAGCTGTACAATGTTCTTTTTTATTTTGATGAATTTCATAAAAACATATCGATATTACAGTTCTATTCATTTAACATCATTTCACATCATTAAGTTTTCATACATTAATAATAACCATTTCTGAAAACTGTCATTTTTTTGTTATAAATAATACGTTTATATTTCCAGTATATTGTGGAGATGTTGAATATGACCCAGATATGCTTGTGTGTTGTGAAGGTCATTTGGTTTCAATTACTAATTCTCAAGACCTAACATGTTGTGGAACCTCTGCTTTATACAGTACATTTAACGCAGTTTGTTGCAATGGAAATGTAATACCAATCACCGACCCTGCAGCCAGAGATTGTTGTGATGATCTAACATTGTATGATGCGGCTACTGAAACTTGTTGCTCTGGTATTGCAATACAATCTGGTGCTGGTGAATGTTGCAATGGCAAACATTTTAATCCGAATACAGAAATGTGCTGTGGAGGAAATGTTTATGATTTGCTTTGTAATTCCTGTCAAGGAGGTATTTTTGTTCCGTATGACGACAGGAAGCACATTTGTTGTAATGGCAATCAGTTACCATTAGAGCATGAATTCACTTGTTGCTGTGGATCACAAAGTTTTAATGCTGAAACCTCGGTTTGCTGTTATGGTCAACTTAGTGCAAGAGCAGTCACTGACACTTCTAGATGCTGTCGTAAGTGTTTCTTATTTTATACTATCACATTAAGATAACTTTATGGATTATTATATTTCGTCGTCCGTCGTTTTACATTGTGTAAATTACCAAGGTGATCTGTTCGGCTAAATGACAGCTAATTGAATTCAATAAATTTAATAAACGATGAATATACATTTACTTCGTCAAGGGACTGACAAATTCATTTACAGTCAAATAAATTATTTGTAAACAAAGTGTCATTGATTTTAATTATGTCGTAAATGTACACTTAACCCGAAAACAATAACAGAACTTTGTGCAGTAAAAGTTCAACACTATTTAGTCGAAGGAATCGGTTGGACTGAGCACTTTGTTTGGCACCGATCAATTTCCTTTATATCTATATTAGTCAACCTCTGATGGGTTGAACAGGACAGGTCAGTCACAGGAAGGATAAGAATAAAACAAATGCTCATTTATTCTACCGTTATTCACCTAAATCCTCATAATGTTCATAAATGTAAAACTAATGTACAACAAATACAAATACATAATTAGCTTATTAATTTGCTCTTAGTACTAACTATGTATCCATGACACATGAAAGAACTGTGTATTTGGGATATATACTAAACCAATAAGAGATAACAAGATAACAGGGGGGGGGGTTATAATGTTGAACTCGACATATTTCGGTTTTGTCAAACATCCGGCTCGCTCGATGATTTTTCATGTTACCTCGAGTTCGAGCGATTTTTAACTGTACATGAATCTTCTTACAAGTATTACAATGATAGTTTTACATAATCGAGTACGTTTTAATTACATTTGTATGTATTTAGCAAATTGGTATCATTTCAAACTTTTATAGCTCGAACTTATACCTTTCCAGAATGTCTCAACAATAAATTGGATGTTGCTACAGTCGCCGATATGTCTGAAAGTGTAACTGATGCTAAAGGCGCACCAGCAGTAAAACAATTTATCTCTGATCTTATCCAAGACTTTGATGTCGACTCAGGAGCTGTTTGTATTGCACTTTCGATGTTTACCCATGTCGAATATAACAATTTTTATCTTGACACTTACATCAATAAAGCAAGCATATTACATCATATCACAACGATCGGTAAACGCCAATGTGCTACTAATACAGGACTAGCTATCAAAAATCTAAGAGAAGTTCTTTTTGAGTCAAGTAGGGGTGGCCGTTACGATGTACCAAATATTGCTGTCATCATTACCGATGGAAAATCCAACAACAATAATTTCACTGTATCACAGGCTGTATTGGCAAGATCAGCGGGAATCCATTTGATTGTTATTGGCATTGGATTAACCGACCTGATCGAATCACATGAAATCGCATCTGATCCATCGGAAGCAAATGTGTTCAGTGTTCAAGACTTTGACCAATTATTCAATCTCGAAAGCTTCGTCAAAAATATGTTCAACCCAGCATGCCATGGTAAGACTTTCTTTTATCATGTCCTCTTTAACTTGGCATGCGTTATGCGTTATTATAAGTATACAATCACATGCTTATATGCACCAGTGTAGTATACATCTTAATTAAGTAATAATTAAAGGATATTTTTACAATATTTTTTAGTTCATTTGAATCATTATAATACCATTATGTAAACTTATATTGGTTTGGACGAGACATATTAATATTGATATTTCCTAATCTTTTTATATTTTTCATGATGTGCTTTTCATATTGATTAGTTGAGTTTAAAATTTTAGTAAGTGTATCAACCATAATCAAGTTTAATATTGCATTTTAAGTTACTTCTCTTACTTTCAGTACAACCAAAGACTGTAACCGATGGTGAGTTGTCGAATTGAAATTCACAGTTCTTTTTTAATTCTTTATTATATTCTGCAAATATCTTTATATATGTGAGCAGTGATTCGGCAGTGGTCAGAAAATATTGAGGATTGGAAAATCGATGAGAAAATATGAGCCTTTAAATGAAAATAATGTAAAAAGCAAACAGTGGGCAATTTGTCATATTAATGTTAATAAAGTGTGTTTTGATATGAATTGTTTAAGTCAATATGGAATCGCCTAAATGTAGACTGGTCAGACATTTGTTTAAAGGACCGGTGTTTAAATTTGCGCATACGTTAAATAAGATTATCCTGTTTAGTGATCAGTATATGTATTCGATTTATCTCCAGGCCCTTCATGAGGTGGTGTCTCATTCGACCCAGATATTTTCATGTGCTGCAGTGGAAATATCGATTTCAGACACAATGGACAACATACAAAATGTTGCGGTGATAAATCTTATGACTCTAATGCTTTTGTATGTTGTGATAATACATTGGCCCCTGCAGGTAGTGGTTAAAATGCTGCGATAGGTTGTCATATGATCCATTTGCGTTCGTTTGTTGCTCAGGCCATGTAAAACCATGGTTAGAATCAGGTATGACAAGATGTTGCGGCAAGGCTACATACGATCCATAGAAAAGTATTTGTTGCAACGATGACATTCAACCAAGTTTTGGAAGAGATACATCATGTTGTCAAGGTATAAGCTATGATAGTCGATGTTATGCTTGCAACAAGAAAGGCAACATAAGAGAAAACTATGACAGTAATAAGGCACTATGCTGTAATGGAAAAATCATTGACCGAATGTTTGGACGACATTCATGTTGCTGTGGCAGACGACAAATCAATGCAAAAACAACCACGTGTTGCAAAGGCAAACCTCGAGAAGTTCCAGCTTAATCACCAAGTGTTTGCTGTGGAGAAAAACTTTACAGTGTGACAACTCAAAGATGCTGTGACTCACAACGTCATTTGAAATCATTTGGTAATGCAACACAGTGTTGTGGACAAGACATATATGATTCAAAAAACCTTATATGTTGTGAAAGGACAATTACTGAGCGCCGATATAAAGGAGATACTCAATATTGTGGTGCATCGCCGTTAAACACACGAAAAGAAGTGTGTTGCAACGTATAGTACCTTTTCCCTCCGACATGAGTCAGACCGAAGCAATGTGTTGTGGATCAACATTATACAACTCTAATACTCAGATCTGCTGTCAAGAAAATTTTTATATGAACGAACCTGCAGGACTTTTCGTTTGTTGTGGTCTCGAAGGATACAATCCTCGCCAAACGTCTTGTGGTAACGGAGTATTGATGGATGTTCAGTACATGTGTGGAATCTCTACATTTGATGAATCAACACACCTATGTTGTTCTGGTAATATTGAACCATTATCTTTCGGATCATTTAGTAGTTGTTGCGGAGACCGGAGTGATGATGTTAGAGAACAGACATGTTGCAATGGTATTCTTCGTAACAAACAAACCGATTCTAAGGGTGGGTGTTGTTATGGTCTCGCGTTTTACTCAACAAAACATTTGTGTTGCAATGGATATAGAGTAAGAAAAGATGATCCATCAGAAAACGCTTGTTGCGGCTTATTGAAGGGATACAATAGTCGAACACAAATATGCTGTGATGGAAGAGTGCAAGTTAGAGTAAGGGGAAAGATGACCCAATGCTGTGGTAAAGAAAGTTTTGATCCCTCTGAAAAGGTATGTTGTGATAGAATGATAAGAGCCAGAAAATTTGGCGAAGTAACTGCTTGCTGTGGAACTGTCACATTCAATCAAACTCATGCTCGATTCTGCGATAAAAAAATTATAACAAAAGCCTTAACAAAGAGGAAACAACTGCAGATCGTAGCCCGAATCAGGATGATTCTCCTTCTGATGAACCAATAATGAATGACGGTAACGAAGATGACGAGGACACTGATAGGATAGCTAAATTAAGAAGACGGGCAAAGAAATTAGCGAACCAACTTGAGAAAAAGAATTCAAATGAAAATAGAAAACGCTTAGAAAGGCTTGAAAACTTACTCCCGAAAATAAACGACATTGAAGACAAGATTCTCGACTTGAAAAGGCAGATAAGACAGACAGACCAAGAATCCGATAATGAAACACTAGAAATATGAGAAAGAAGCGGAACGTCTAGAACGTTTAGCAGATATTAAACAGTCGGTTGAAGATGCCAACTATGGAGACACTGGAGTAGGAAAACTTCGTAAAAAGCTCCGAAAAAATTTGAAAAAGTTCAGAAAAATAAAAAGAAAGTTTTCAAAAGCTGATGAAAATGATGAAGTAAAAGAAGCAGATGAAGAAATAAACGAAACAAAATTGTCAGACACTGAAGATGCACCTGAACTTACAAGTTGCGTCAATTTATGGAAAAAATTGTATAAAAACTTTTGAAGAAGATTAAGAACACTAAAAAATCAGGCAAATCATCTAAAATATTGACAAAGAGTGAAAATATAAATAAATCAGAGCAAAATTGAAGCCATTAAAAAGAAAATGACCGACACAGATCTTAGTAAGTCCGAGTTAAATAAACTAAAAAATAAATTGAAGAATTTAATGGATTCGCTTATGCAATTAACTTCGGATACGACCAACCAAGACAAAATTCGACAAAAGAAAAAAAATGTTAAAGCAAGTTGACGAAGATATCTCCAAAGGAATTGAAAGAGCTGTATGAAAGGAAAGAACAACTGGAAAAAGCAATTAAACGATTGAAAGGAACATTACAAGAAAGTGAAAAAGAAGAAAATAAGGTCATTCCACAAGTAGACGAAGGAAAATCATTGGAAGAAAGACTTGCATCTCTTAAGAAAAACGTAGAGAATTACTTGCACTTTTAAAAACTGTGAGTAAGCAATCAACAATTCGTGAAATTAAGAAAAGAAAAAAAATAATTGAAAACAAGATCTACAAATTGACCGCACAGCTAACAGAAAGCAATCCAACAACAACAAAAACAACAACAGGAACAACTACTACTACTACCACCACCATAGCTGAACCAGCCAAGGATAAAACGATTATTCAAGATGGAATCAGATCCCTTAGGGGAAAATTGGCCGATATAGAAACAAAATTGAACGAGCTCAATCTGAATCAAGGAAGAAAGAATTACTACAGCTTTAAAGAGAAATCGAGGAACGAATTGAAAACCTGAAAGCTTTAAGAGATGAAGTGAAAAGTGAAAGAGAGGCTGCTGAAACCAATACCACAGCTGAACCAGTCAAAGATAAAAGATCTATTCAAGATCGAATCAGATCCCTAAGGGGAAAATTGGCCGATATAGAGAAAAAATTGAAACAAGCCCAATCCGATTCAAGGAAGAAAGAGTTACGACAGCTTAAAAAAGAAATCGAGGAACGAATTGAAAACCTAAAGGCTTTAAGAGAGGAATTAAATAGTGAAAGGGAGGCTGATGAAAATAATGATGAAGACCAAATAGAGGAAGATGACGAAACAAAAACTTTGAAAGAGCGCTTGAGAAATCTCAGACAAAAGCTTAAAGAAATAGGAGAACGATTAGGCAAAGCATCCAAAAAGTCTGTTAAACAGGAATTGAGAGAGCTTAAAAAGAAAGTTGAAGCCTGCACTGAAAAACTGAAGGCGGAGAAACATAACGGATAGATAAATTTAAAGGTTTGTTGATTTTTTAGTACGTATTTTATTACAAAACACTAGTAACCATTTCTGGTATGCTGCGTTATGTACGTATGGAGTGTAACAGAAGTAAGTATTGTGGTTGCCGACGATTGGGTTTTCCTTGAAGTGAAATGATAAAGACTGTGGTTGAATTATAGTTTAGCTCATATAACGTGCATTTTATGTTTCATCTTTCCTTAACATGTTTTATTCATTGAACATTTCCTAGTGCTTTATTTATATTCTGCAAAGATACAAGTTTGTCTGCTATGTAAGTTATTAACAACTTATTGGGACATCTGAAAGTATTTCAGACTCATGTCAATGCTGACTACTTCTTTACGATAAGCTGAAATCGTTATCGACACAGATTTTACGAGTCTTTCTTCTCGTCCATGGCACTGATTGAAAACCCCGCTGCGATGATAGTGAGTGCACAATCATGTGCAAGATAAGAACTTACTTTTCTCTATATACATGTGCGTGGGTAGTTTATTTAATCTTATTGCTTTTTATTTCAGACGCCACCCTGACGACCTTCGATTTACTCAACGACATGATTAAGCCGACAGTACACATGACTATTCATAATTTACGATTTGTTTTGTGCTCTGTCTTTTTTCTCCTAATAAATCCCCTCCCTAGCAAAATATAGTGTTTTGTTGTCTTTTTGTTTCATGGTATATTTTCTTAATCAAGGTGTCTTGTTTAATAAAGAGTGCAACTTAATATTTAAACGTGCACGTTATCATTACTATAAACTAAGTTGTGGCAACTTATCAGCTTCATGAGCAAAAAGGAAAACAGTTATATACGTACAACACAACACTGTGTTTCAATGTTCATAAATAGACTGATTTACACGAGAAATTTATCATATGCAAAAGTGACGTTGCATAGTCTTGCTAAACTGCTCAAATTGATATTGTGCTCAGTAAAGGTTAAACAAAACATTTAAATTCAAGATTCCTATGGTAACTTTATTGAGTACAATATCATTGTGAGGATTTGGCCAAACTGTGCTGATGGTTGTTGAGATCTGGAGGAGCATGAACGCCTTTTAAATGTATACAACAGTATTTTATCAACAATGGAAATGAACGCCGCGATTCTACTGTCATATCACCGATTACAAAGATTTGTCCAGTTAGGAAATGCAATAGAGAGGAGGACTTCAAGCATAAAATATTAAAACACGCATTGTATGAGCAGCGGTAGGAAGCGCACACATGGATCAAGAGGTTCCGGGTACGATCCATACTAGAGACACTGTTAATTTCCTTGAGCAAGAAATTAACCTATACTTAACGAAACTTCTAAGTACTCCGATTTCAGTATTGTAGGAAGTCTTATATTTCAACATTAAAGTCTGATCGATGATTGGAATGTGTTTGGACCATACTGACCATACATTGCTTTCATGGTTTTCATGCTTCTTTATCAATGCAAAACCAGTTTTGTCGCACACGCGTTGAACATGGGAGATATTCTAATTGTTTTGATTGAACAGAAAGTAAGCAAACTAGAAGTCTTGTTTTGCAGGTGACGCACCGTCTGGCAAAAGACCTATGACAATATTTCGTTCTTGAAGCGACATTCGAGCCATTTTTGATTTTTCGTTATGCATATCAACACACTAATTGATTTTCACTAAAACTGAAAACGTGCAATTTTTGCACGATGAGCACATGCGCATTTCCGCTTTTTGCACATGCACGACAAACCTAATTGTGCATCAATTAAGAAGCATAAAAACCATGCAAGCAGATGACAGTATAGTCCTATACGCATTTCTATCAACGATCGGACATAATTGAAGAAAAATGAAAATTTCTGACAACATTGAAGTCGGTGTACTTAGAAGTTTCGTTAAGTATACATTTGTTTCAACCCACCCAGGTGTAAATGGGTACTGTGAGATATCACCTTGCTGTAGGTGATTTCAATGGTCAGGAGTAATCATACAAGATAGCAAATTCGGCTGAACATGTATATGGAAGGAGACTTTAAACCGCACTTTAACTTTAATAAGACCACTCGCATCCGGGTATTAAGTTTTGGTTGACTCATTTATGAACTACTAAGTAAAATAATTTAAAGTTATAATCTTAAGGGAACCAAAATCCTTCTTAAAACTTATATAAAGTCACTTATATACATTTTCCTTTATGATCAAGGTTATACGAGAGGTGTTCAACTTATATTTGAACACTTTTTGGATGGGATAAAAATCAATTTCTGACAATAAATATCCACATTTTACTTGAATATGTTACAAGTGGATTGTCTATAATCGACTGGCATATTACAATTAAAATTTGAAACAAAATAAGGCTGTTATTCAACATCAACGAAGGGACCGTAGTTTAGGCGTTTTGAACATAGCGAAATCAAAAGTAAACGGTCACTTAAGAAATTGTTATTCATCTTTATTCCATAAGATTTTGCAAAATCTTTTCTTTCACAATTTGTTCATGTATATGTCTACTTCTTAGTGTTCTTTGCAGTTCGAAATGTGCGTAAAATTGCATTTTATTTATCTGACAACAACATTATCTAAATGAACGTTTAGCTGGATCAAGTACATGATAAATAACATTATTTATGAATGTTTCTGCAACTACTAATTCATTTGATATATGTATATGTTTAGTTTATGTGATAAAGACACACATTCCCAAAGTTCTACTTCGAACCCTCTACACAGGCTTTGAATGAGGCTTTTACATTTATGTAATGTGACGTCATATCAAGCAATGAAAGCTAAAGTGAATACTCCTAAACATGGTCATATCAAAGTAACTACAACTATTAAGCAAATCATGTCTATGAAATTGGTGTATTACTATATTATTTAGCAACTTTAATTATAAAAAGTGAAAATATAGTGTTTTATACGTTACTAAATTTGACCAAAAAGTGACGACTTTCTCTTTCTTGTCTTTGAATTATCCTATAAAGGATCAATTTTTGACCCCTTAAAACATCATTGACTATTGCATTCCCTTCAATTTACACACTTTAGACATGAAAGTTTTTATAAGGATATGTTTAATTAAATAATTTCAAAATCTATAATGTAAAATTAATGAATGTATGATATATGCTCTCAAACACTGATTTCGGACAAAAGTCAAAAATGACAAAATGCATATTTTTTGGTTACAAGACATAATTTTGTTTTATCAAATTACACATGCTATTGGGATACAAAAAGGTAATTCTAACATGTATCACACATACAACAGGCCATATCTAAGAGCAAAACAAATGTGGTAAAACTCTAAAAAATGATGTTTTGGGGTGATCAACTTACATGCTATAAATATGTTTGATGAAATAAGTTTATATAATTTTGTTTCATAGAACATGATTATTTACATAACAATAAATATAAAAAGCAATTTTTAGAGGAAACAATCCGGTCATAGGCTTCAGAATCAGAGTTCAATTATGTTCAAATATAAGTTGAACACCTCTCGTACATACAAAATACATGTCACTAGAACATGACAGAATACACAAGACGTAGATTTTATAAATAACATGACAGAACAAATAACATGACAATGAATAAATTATCTGGTAATGAATGAATTGCTGGTCATTGAATGAATTACATGACTATGAATGAATTACATGACACTAAATGAATTACATGTATTAGAATATATTACATGAGAATGAATATATTACACGAGAATGAAAATATTACATGATAATGGATAAATTACATCACAAAGAATAAATTACATGGCATTGAACAAATTATATGACACAAAGTGAATTACATGACAACGAAAATATTAAACTACGATAAATAAATTACACGACAATGAAAAAATTACATTAAGATAAATGAATACACTACAATGAACAAAATTATAACAATGAGCAAATAATTGATGATATAATTACCAGACAGTAAATTTATTTATAATAATAATTAGAGACAATAAATAGATACATGCATTTCATATCATGCATAACAATGAAATCATAAGCTGAAAGAATATTTTTTACAATTGTCACGGCACTTGCCTGTTCACATTATGGGAGGAAGGATGTGTTTAAGCGGCCGCATAGCTCAGTCGGGAGAGCACTTGCCCTGTTAGCGATAGGTCCTGGGTTCGAGTCCCGGTCAGGCTGCATATTTTTCTTACCCTGTGACATTTGGCGCTCAACGTGGGACGTGACAATTAATTGGTCAGTTGAGAAACGCTTGTAAAAAATAAATGCTCCTTAAACGGCCTTGAATTCTGAAAATTGAGACGAATTTCCAGTTCGTGGGGAGTATGTCACGGCACTTACCTGATCACATTATGGGAGGAAGGATATGTAAGCGGCTGGATAGCTCGATCGGGAGAGCATTCGCCCTGTAAAGAAGAGGTTCTGGGTTCGAGTCCCGGCCAGGCTGCATATTTTTTTTACCCTGTGACACAATATTTTATATATGGATGTTACCAACATTTACTTCACTGTTGAGACCAAAACTCTGGCAGGTCGGTATCTCCTCCAATACGATTAATTAATGCGCGATGATGGTAATTATGAACTGTATTGTTGACAATTCGCTTCCATGCAAACTTAGCAGGGAATATTGAGCTATGTATATAGTTTATTAAATAGCGTTGGAGATAGTATATTGATAGCTAGGATATTAAAAATGTCAAGGATAAAACCAATTGGCAAGTATATCCTCTAAGATGCATAAGTCAAGTCTAAAAAGAAAGAAATATTTGTCTAGATAGCATATTAGTGTTCATAGTACTTTTAGAGAAACATTATCTATTAGAAGAGCGATGTAGCTGGAATTCTTAGAGGTTATTTCTGAACATATTTTGCTATCATTCTTTTCAATTTTCGAGCTTTGATAGTTCGGAAGAATTTAATGAAGTCCATAATTCACACCTAAATAGAAAAACGAGGATGGGACCACTTTTTCGGTAAGACTAGTCAAGATAAACTGTTTGGCATGAGATCTGATTGGATCAACAGACATAATTGAGAAATATGATTTTCGACTTTTTGCATCGATCGTTAATACTGTAAGTGCTGTTCATATTACAGTTAAACCCCTCTACACCGGAAGTGCTCCGGACCGGACAAAAATTCCGGTTTGGAGAGGTTTCCGGAATAGAGGGGTTTTACATTCTGACTATAATATTTAACATGTGTGTTCGTAGGCACTCTGTATTGATCTTGTATTAAGTGTTTGTGATATTTAACTATTGATACAAGTTCAATCTACATGTATTCCAAGATGTAGTATTGTGCTGTAGTTATATTCGTAGATTAATATGTCTTATATGCATACTAGAAATCTTTGTAGGCATGACTGAGTCAGTGAATATTTGACTATTTTTCATTGGAAAGCCAACTACAGAGTGGTTTACATCCTTGCCATAATAGGCATCATTGTTTCTATTAAAAACAACCTATATTCTATCTTATTGCTTAGTACTGAGAGACAAGATGCTGGCTGGAAGGTTGTAAGTTGTTACAACAACTTTTGAATAATCAAGCTAAACAAGTATAGCACCATAAACTATAGCTCTTTATCATTATGCTGATAACAACTTCGTAGAACTCATTGTTATTGTACCATTCCACATTGCATCATTATATGCAAGTTATAGTGAGTAAATCTGGATACATCAATATAAAATATGATAAAAAGAAAGATAACAGAAAACAGATATAAATACACAAAGCTTTAATTATGACTAATACATGATAATTTTACTCAAACCTGTAAATTCGTGAATAAATATGTTTCATTGGTCATTTTTACGACTCAAACATAGAACAATTAATTTTGGTCAATCGTATATCAATTAAACACCGCCGTAATTGATCGATTACATACGTCTTTCAAATCATTTTCTACAATCAATGTTTACCAAAGGTTGGTTCATTTTAGATCAAAATGCAATTAGTGAACGAATTAAATCCTTAATTATCAATTAAATGTTCCATCCACCAGCGTAATTATCGCTAAAAAGATACAAACCCCTACCTTACCTTTGATAGTTTTCACACCCATTCAATAAGTCATCTTTCAATGTTTATTATATATTATAGGCCAAATAATACACAAATCCCATTTTTACTTTCATGAAGTTATATATTCTTACATTTACTTTTCATGGAACAATCTGTTCCCATAACCCTAAAAATGTGCAGCTTTTCCCTTGTCTGCTACATACAATTTCTTTTCAATATCAATACTAACAAACTGAGCAGTTTAATAAGTTGTTTAATGCAGAGGGATTATGCCGGCACCTCTCTGGTTTGCAAAGCAATATATCGCGGTACGTATCGCGATACGGAGCTTGCGTATTGCAATATATCGCGGTACGCTTCTGGCGTATCGCGACAGCCCTATATGAAATGGTCTAAACATAATGGGCATGCTGGATTGGGCTGTCGGAACTGTGCCAGAATCAAATTCACACTCTTCCACAGAATCTGCCAAAATCAGTGAATTTGGATGTCCGAACTAAATCAAAAAGCAATATCCGTAGCAAATATACTCACTTTTTTACTTTATTTATAGCAAATTATTTAAATTGTTATCGTAGATAGATAGATAGATTCCTTTATTCCCTCCTTATCTGGAGAGTAGTAACATATATACACTATTTACAATTATACATACAAAATCATAGTTAATACAAAAAAATAAACATAACATAGTATATTTTACGCGAGATTACTATGGTTTATATCAATCATAATGAGTGTACAGTGTATTGTCAATATATACTTTTAAACGTGATTTTATCAATAGTGATAGTTATGATAGTAACTACTTATTTGTATCTAGAAGATTGACCACACATGTTGTAATTCTGAAATTTAAAAAATGTCTGTTTGATATTTGTGTACTCAACGTGAGTAAAATGACACACTGAGAATGTACAGATGACTCTGAATTTGAAATAAACTTTTTATGTCCATATTCGTTATATAGGCATTCCCACAATGCAGTTCGTTGCTCTTCTTTCTTATGGCAGAACAATAATAAATGTTCAAGTAGATGGCAAGTTTTCAAATTTCACATTTTACAGACAGTTACATATTGACGTGAAATAAATGCAACGAAGCCAAAATTATAATTAAAAAAAAATCGCTCTCTACTGATTGTCCTTCTGCAACAACTGTGGTAGGCGGTGGTGTTTTAATGGTGGTTGGTTTCGCAGCTGAAAACAATCATTTCATATTTATTTATTTATTTATTGGAGTTAACACCGTGTCAACACAATTTAGGTCATTTTACAGCATCCAGCGCACCTAACCTAGCTTTCCTGAACCATTGTCTATAACCAGTACTCGCCTACCCTTTCATAAGGCCGGAAACTTCTCCATTTTATCTAATCAATGGAGGAAACTCGACATAATTGTCAAATTTTCATGGAAGGGTATAACCTCCCTGGGTGGGATTCGAAACCCACATCCCCTCGGCCACGAGATTCAAAATCACGGTGCGCTACCAACTGCGCTATCCACTCGGTTATCATGTCATAACAATCAGATTAGATGATAAGAATTATATTATAAAACAAGTTTTAAACTGATTTGATATATCCCTCAGCTGTTAAATCCATTTTCTTGGTCTCAAGTTGGTATAAAATTTATACTTATTCTAAAGTAAAACTTTACATATCACTGAATGTGATGGTATACCCCCAAATGGGTCCTTGTCAAAAAGTTTGAATCAAATCCGTACAATAGGTGCTGAGAAAATGAGCAGACAAACTTTGTCATCAAAGGATAACTGCATAAAATCAATAGACTGTAGCCAAGTAGCCAAAATGGGATTAGCACAAGTTAAAGCTAGAGACCAACTGACTTCTTTATACCCCAAACATAGTTTTTGGGAAATATGTTTCTTATATCAACAGCAAGATGGGTTTTGGATGTAATTCAAGTCAATGTAAATCTCCAAACTTAGTAGATTCTCGTCGGATAATACAAATAAGAAATCAACAAAAACTAAATTTGGATTTATCTAACTTTTTTGTTCACTTTATCAACACTATCTATGTTGTTATTGTATGTACAACAGCGGGATAACCTAATCACAGTCCTGGACATATTAACCAGAATCTGTTTTCCCTTCAGAGGGGTGGAAGCAGATGACAGTATAGTCCTATACGCATTTCTATCAACGATCGGACATAAATGAAGAAAAATGAAAATTTCTGACAACATTGAAGTCGGTGTACTTAGAAGTTTCGTTAAGTATACATTTGTTTCAACCCACCCAGGTGTAAATGGGTACTGTGAGATATCACCTTGCTGTAGGTGATTTCAATGGTCAGGAGTAATCATACAAGATAGCAAATTCGGCTGAACATGTATATGGAAGGAGACTTTAAACCGCACTTTAACTTTAATAAGACCACTCGCATCCGGGTATTAAGTTTTGGTTGACTCATTTATGAACTACTAAGTAAAATAATTTAAAGTTATAATCTTAAGGGAACCAAAATCTTTCTTAAAACTTATATAAAGTCACTTATATACATTTTCCTTTATGATCAAGGTTATACATACAAAATACATGTCACTAGAACATGACAGAATACACAAGACGTAGATTTTATAAATAACATGACAGAACAAATAACATGACAATGAATAAATTATCTGGTAATGAATGAATTGCTGGT
Source organism: Mactra quadrangularis (assembly GCA_025267735.1). Classification (NCBI taxonomy): domain Eukaryota; kingdom Metazoa; phylum Mollusca; class Bivalvia; order Venerida; family Mactridae; genus Mactra; species Mactra quadrangularis. Next base: position 13,469,500 of record CM046302.1, on the reverse strand, counting down.
CATTGAATGAATTACATGACTATAAATGAATTACATGACACTAAATGAATTACATGTATTAGAATATATTACATGAGAATGAATATATTACACGAGAATGAAAATATTACATGATAATGGATAAATTACATCACATAGAATAAATTACATGGCATTGAACAAATTATATGACACAAAGTGAATTACATGACAACGAAAATATTAAACTACGATGAATAAATTACACGACAATGAAAAAATTACATTACGATAAATGAATACACTACAATGAACAAAATTATAACAATGAGCAAATAATTTATGATATAATTACCACTACTCTCTACTGATTGTCCTTCTGCAACAACTGTGGTAGGCGGTGGTGTTTTAATGGTGGTTGGTTTCGCAGCTGAAAACAATCATTTCATATTTATTTATTTATTTATTGGAGTTAACACCGTGTCAACACAATTTAGGTCATTTTACAGCATCCAGCGCACCTAACCTAGCTTTCCTGAACCATTGTCTATAACCAGTACTCGCCTACCCTTTCATAAGGCCGGAAACTTCTCCATTTTATCTAATCAATGGAGGAAAATCGACATAATTGTCAAATTTTCATGGAAGGGTATAACCTCCCTGGGTGGGATTCGAAACCCACATCCCCTCGGCCACGAGATTCAAAATCACGGTGCGCTACCAACTGCGCTATCCATTCGGGTTATCATGTCATAACAATCAGATTAGATGATAAGAATTATATTATAAAACAAGTTTTAAACTGATTTGATATATCCCTCAGCTGTTAAATCCATTTTCTTGGTCTCAAGTTGGTATAAAATTTATACTTATTCTAAAGTAAAACTTAACATATCCCTGAATGTGATGTTATACCCCCAAATGGGTCCTTGTCAAAAAGTTTAAATCAAATCCGTACAATAGGTGCTGAGAAAATGAGCAGACAAACTTTGTCATCAAAGGATAACTGCATAAAATCAATAGACTGTAGCCAAGTAGCCAAAATGGGATTAGCACAAGTTAAAGCTAGAGACCAACTGACTTCTTTATACCCCAAACATAGTTTTTGGGAAATATGTTTCTTATATCAACAGCAAGATGGGTTTTGGATGTAATTCAAGTCAATGTAAATCTCCAAACTTTCTAGATTCTCGTCGGATAATACAAAGAAGAAATCAACAAAAACTAAATTTGGATTTATCTAACTTTTTTGTTCACTTTATCAACACTATCTATGTTGTTATTGTATGTACAACAGCGGGATAACCTAATCACAGTCCTGGACATATTAACCAGAATCTGTTTTCCCTTCAGAGGGGTGGAAAACTTTCCTACATATAGTAATGACATTTTATAGTCTAAGTTTCAAATTTAGGCATGTTAACCGACTTTATAGCTATTGTTCCTGGTCATCTGGTTACTGGTATCTATCTATCAATCTCTCTGTTTCAGCTGACAAATTGGCACAATGGAATAATACAAACCTCGCAGGTACCCATTTACAATTGGGTGAAGTGAAGCAATTGTAGGTAATTGTTTGGCTCAAAGAAATTAGTTTGGTTCAAACCTGGAACCTCTCAATCCCTAGGCAGTAGGCATGCATCCTACCACTTGAATACTGCTCCTATACAAGACAAGGAATATCAATATTCAATATTTAATTTTCATTAAGAAGTGTAACTTGCCACAACCAGGATCCACATCTTCCAAATTTTAAACCTATACTCTACCACTGCACTACAGCTCAAGACTGTATCTAGCAATTAAAATGAAAAACTCATGGGAAAGTTAACTAAATACATACCTAGTACATTAAGATAGACATCTGCAAATACATGTCCAAGTTTATTACTAGCATTACATTGTATATTCATATGATCTTCCAATGTTAGGTTTGTTAATGTTATATTATTTTCATTAGGTTTAAAGAATCTGTTGTTCTTGTATATTCTAGGATCTCTAACCCCTACCTCGTTAGCTCCTGAAAATATCAACAATTATTTCTGGATTAATTACAACATATTGCAATACATAATGCCATGTATGGACATATTAAAGAAGATAATACGATCCTAATAATACTTTGACATACCCGCTACACTAAAGGGTCCAATATTTTCTCTACAGAGTCATGTCAAAATTTGTTGTTTTGGAGTATGTTTCACAACTAATAAACTGTTTATCATGAACCATTTACACCTTCAATTTTCACAAGCACTATTCTGATTAACATATTTTATAGTAATTTGCTTAATCATCAACTGACACAAATTTCACTCACCCCAGGCGTCAGGCTAGCATGAATCAATTTTTTACTCACCCCAGGCTGCAGGCTAGTCTGAATCTATTTTCACTTGCAGGGCTTTAGGCAAGCCTGAATCAATTTTTACTCACCCTGTTCTTCAGGCTAGCCTGAATCAATTTTTACTCACACCAGGCTTCAGGCTAGTCTGAATCAATTTTCTTTCACCCCAGGCTTCAGGCTACCATGAATCATTTTTCACTTGCAGGGCTTTAGGCTAGCCTGAATCAATTTTTACTCATCCCAGGCTGCAGGCTAGTCTGAATCAATTTACACTCACCCCGGGTTTTAGGCTAGCTTGAATCAATTTTCACTTACAGGGCTTCAGGCTAGCATAAATCAAGTTTCATTCACTCTGTTCTTCAGGCTAGTATGAATCAATCTGCACACACACAGGGCTTCAGGTTAGCATGAATCAATTTTCACTTACCCAGGGCTTCAAGCTAATCTGAATCAATTTTCATTCACCCCCAGATCCAGGTTAGCATGAATCAATTTTAACTAACAGGGCTTTAGGCTAGCCTGAATCAAATTTCACTCACTCCAGGGTTTTAGGCTAGCATAAATCAAATTTCACTCACTCCAGGGTTTTATACTAGCATAAATAAATTTCACTCACTCCAGGGTTTTAGGCTAGCATAAATCAAATTTCACTCATTGCAGGGCTTCAGGCCAGCAAAAATCAAATTTCACTCATTCTTGGGCTTTAGGCTTAAATAAATCAAATTTCTCTATTCTTGGGCTTCAGGTTAGCCTGATTCAGTTTTCACTCACCCTGTGCTTAAGGCTAGTCTGAATAAAATTCCACTCACCCCAAGCTTCAGGCTAGCTTGAATCAAATTTCACTCACCCTAGACTTAAGGCTAACCTGAATCAATTGCCCTCACCACCAACTTCAGGCTAGCCTGAATCAAATTTCACTTCCCTGGGCTTCAGGATAGCGTGAATCAATTTCACTCACCCCCAGCTTCAGGCTAGCTTGAATCAAATTTCACTCACCCTAGACTTCAGGCTAGCCTGAATCAATTGCACTCACCGCCAACTTCAGGCTAGCCTGAATCAAATTTCACTCACCCTGGGCTTCAGGCTAGCCTGAATCAATTTTCACTCTCCCCCGGCTTCAGGCTAGCCTGAATCAAATTTCACTCAATCCAGGGCTTTAGGCTAGAATGTTATTGTGAAGATTGGGTAAACATGAAAAGATGTAATCAAGAGTGACTTGACCTAAGTGAATGTACATTATCAAGGTCTCATAGCGGGTCTTCTTGAAATAAAGGTTATTAAAGGTCTTGAAGGGTTTGCTTGGACTCCCGTCGTTTGGAACTCCTTGGCCATTCTTTAGGAATAACCTAAGACATATATAGATGCCATTTTGGAAAAACCTTTATGTCATATACCCAAACCAAAGAAAGTACTTTAACTGGTGTTGAAGTAAACAAATCCACAATTGATTAGGCATAGACAAATTTCTTCTTTTTAGTAAATATTTTTTACTGGGTTTTAACACCATGTCAACACAATTTAGGTCATTTTATAGCGCCCAGTGCATCTAAACTATTTAAAAGGCATGATTAAATGTTATCTACAGGCCAATATATAGTCATACATATAGTGAAAAAAATATATTTATAAAGACTTATGTGTTTAGGGCAAGGAGTATTTTCCATAGCTGTTAAGTGTTTTGCATGGCATATGTAGTAAAAGCCTGGGGTTATTGGTAGACCCCAATGATCTTTCCAAGAATATTCATTCAATGAATGGTGTAGGTATTCTAAATGAGAGACCTGTATGCCCCATGTACATACCATCTTCTAAAGGGACACCATTAATGTACCATGAGTATTCTGGATCAGGGTCAGCATTTGCTCTACATATAAATGTTGCCTTCTCATTGATACTTGCATTAACACTTACTGGTTCATCCACCCATGTTGGTGCAGCTGTCAAATAAATGTGATTGAAAAATGAAATTAAAACATTGAAAAGAAATCTAAATTTCTATTTGAAACTTGGAACAACAAAACTTTAGGTTTATCCATAGGGTGTCAATATTTCAAAATTCAATTTTTAAAACGTTCTTAAAATTCCAATACATTTGTATTCCATTGTTTCACCAGCATTAATAACGAAACAGATCCAAAGACCCTAAAAACCCTTAACTTTTATGTATTTTCTCACCAGCAAGGTTATGAAGATTTCAAATTTCATTATAAAAACATGTCACAGTCATGTTGAATGCAACATCACGTGTACATATATAGTTTAAATATGAAAAAAAATTATGGACTTTATCCAATTATCTTTCACTGATAAAATCTGAATCAATCCAATTGTTAAGTAGGTCCTTACAGTTGAAATCCTTGGGTTTTATCATTGAATTCCTATGTAAGGACACCAAAATATTTTATCTAATATCTTTATTATTAATGAAGATATTAACAGAAGTGACGAAATTTAGATAGTTCTTTCCCTAAAAATACTTAGCTTGAATTTCAAACAAATTAAAAGATTTACAAAAAAGTTATTAAAGATAAATTTGGGCAAATTGACATTGAAAAGTAAGGGTAAAATTTGAGTAATCCAACTAATTAGACCTACCAATTTGAAGAGTATACAAGGGGAAATAACTGACTAAAGTCCGTTATTGGGAGTGATTTTTTTATTATGAGCATTGATATAAAATAAACTCCATAAAACTTGAAAAAAATTTTTTTTGTTAAATATAAGCCCTGTAACTTAAACTTCCCATTTATATATGAGCATAAGCTGTAAAGTGAAGTTATATATTCATTATATTATACCTCATTTGCATAATTTCCTCTATAATATTTAATGTTATGTCATCCAGTCCATAAATCGCATATTGGCTGGCTATCCTGTCCATGATTGTAATATTGACCGTTTATGACGTCATCCAGTCTTATTTAACACAACTCTCACGATGTGCTTATTACACAGCAACACAAACAGACGAAATTGCTCAGTGGATTGACAAAAATTAAGTATAACAGGAAAAGCATGTCATCTTGCTACATCACGTGAAAATAAAAGTCAGACTGGGGTATGAGATATTTGACATACTGTAAAATATAATTATTATTTAAAACACATTATAGTAAAATGGCCGCAAAAAGAGAGGTGAATGGATTTAAATTCGGTGTAATATAACAAATGACACATGGCATTGCGGGCAATATGCAAGTTTACAGACAGGTTGGTCAGACCTCAAAAGCTATATGGCCCTCAGCTCGTTTCAGGCCATATACCTTCCTCAGTCTGACCAACCAGTCCCTAAACTTCATATTGCCCTCATGGCCATGTATTATTTGTTAAATAAACTTACATATAATTCTAATATCAAATGCTTTTGTAGCTCTTTGTGAAAATTCTGTATTACGACCCATACATTGATATTGTCCAGCATCTGACATTTGTACATCTGTAATCTGAAGTTCTTGTCCAAAACTTTCAAATGTTGCACGATCAATAAATGAACCGTTCATTTTCTCCCAATATACATCAGGTGTTGGACTAAAATATATTTATAAATATAGCAGTCATAGCAATAATCCACAAGCTTGAAGCCCCTGTACTGGCTAAAATTGATTCAGGCAAGTCATAATTATGTATTTCATAAAGTCGGGTAAGATATTGATTCTGCCATTTACTAAATGACATAAACCGAACTAGTGCTAAAATAAGAAATGTAATGTGGAAACCACATTAAAGCCGGATTTAAAAACTTTAACGCATCTACAATTGTTTAAGCCAGACCGCCCATGTTTCACCAAACTATAAGCCGATTTTTGTTGTTGGAAAATCTGGCTAAAAATAACGGCAATTACTGTGGCTAACCTCAAAAAATAATACTTAAGATAATTGAACAATTTGGTGACTATAATAAAGAAAAATACACATGACTTTATAGGTGACAACATCTAGAATTCAATTAAGTACTTGGGTTTTTCCCTGCGATACTTATGATTACTGTTGCATGAAAACATGTATGCAAAGAACAATACAACTTAATACATATTTTGTGTTTTTCAGCAATAATGTGTAAAAATAAGCATTTTCAGCATGTATATATCTTGTATATTTTTTATGCCTTTTAAAAATAAAATGCCCATTTTCAATCAACCTCTCTTTCTGTTGTTTGTTTTTTGGCCACATGTAATACTAGTAGACACCTGGACTGCAGTTAAAAATACCATCAGGTATCATTATTAATAAAATACAGAACAACATAGGTGTATAAATTCCAAGTCACCCAGTGCAGTTACATTTTTCATCGTCTTAAATTAACATTTGACCAGCCCAGGTGGCAAGCACTGATGCTGACAAAGCTCTTTACAAACTTGGCAATCAGCAATATCAATGTTTACTGAGCATTGAGATCTGTAAAAAGTTTACGGTCAGAAGTGAGAGCTCATACTACAAGAAAAAGTGTGATTTTAATACATTGGTAAATTAATCAAGTCCGATTTCACATTATAATTGGGATCCTTACTTCAATGAAGAGCACCTAAAATCTAACAGTTTGGGATAAAAGTGCTCCCAAGACTAAAATGACAGATCTGCATCCCTGCAACAGGGAAGTATCCGATATCAAAATGTAGGTACATATATTCATGGGCCTATTGTTATGTATGGCTTTGCCCCCTGGTACCCTTGATTTGATATCACATACTTATTCCTTTTGGTGTAAAACGTCTACCAGTGGGCATAGCAATACATACAATAGCAACAGGTCCCATATCAAATAGTCAACAGTTTATAAACTACTTACTTTCCAGCAAATATACATTTCAGTTTCAATAGACCACCCTGAACAAAGAATTGATAAATTGGAGATGTCCATAGTTCTAAAGGAGGTCGCTTCTGTTCAGTAGCTAAAATGATAACATTTATATAATATATATTGAAACACTGGAATAAGTCAACAGGATTACATATTCTTATTACCAATTTAACCAATCACTCCAAACAGAGATGGAAGACTAACATCAAATTTAGTAACATGTATCATTGGATTTTATTCAACTGTCAGTGGCACAAACATTAACCAGGTTGATTTAAATAATACTATTTAAAGTACTTTTGTTCTTTGCAAAATTTATAGCTATTCATATATGTACAGCGGTGGGGTTTAGCTATTCAACTGGATTATTTCATCACATAAATGTTTATATTATTGATTATGTCATGAAAACACTTCAAAATATAGGTCACTATTTTTTTCAAACCTGATTGATGCTAGTTTTAACATACTATTACGCTATGTAAAGGGACAGACTTATACAACCTTGTTTTTTGACACTTTTCTTTAATCAGAAGTTGTTTACCCTTCTATTAGGAGTCAACAATTTCCCTCACTACAGGGGAAAATCAATATTAAATATCTTATTTTATAGAAAGGTATAAACCTACTACCTCTAAATTTAAAATCCTGCACTCTACAACAGTCCCAGTCTACCATTTTCCTACTCTCTCAGTTTTCGAATCCTGTGGCAGGAACGTCTATACCCACCAGATTAGCTCTGTCAGTACCACACAAGTATACTGATCCATGAGTTGACGGTTTGTGTCCTAAGGGCATACTTTGTAGTGCTTGGTCATATAATAATTCAATTTTCCCTTTTACCACTGATTCTAAATCATGTAGGACAGTTGTCAGTCACTGACAGAAATATTTGCCTGGTTAACAGCTAAATCCAGAAATTCAATCTTTCAAGGAATGGTGAGTAGGTAGACTTACGGCCACAATATAACATTATACATCAAAATAATGTTCCTACAGCTTTACTGGGCTCCACATTTATGATTGTCTTATTACCTCTGATGACTCACATTTGGGTTCAGACAATCTGTTACTGCTATAAAGATATGTTTCAGGCAAATTCAAAATAAAGCTGGCTGTCCATTTCGGCAACCTAATTTAACAAGAGCTCCGCTGGGCTCGTGTGCAGTCCATGCAGTGTTCTATCTCATATGAAGTCCCTGTGACCTTAACCAATGACCCTGGGACCTCAGAATAGGTCACATCCTTAACTGGAGAGCTATCCAAAGCAAAGATGTTGAGAACCTAGGTACAGAAGGTTTTTCCGTTTGATGTTCCTTTGACCTTGACCTTTGATTCTGGGGCCCCAAAACCAATAGGGAACATCCTTGACACATGGGCTACACTCAAATTAAATTTGGCGAATCTAGGTACAGTGGTTGTTCATTTATTGTCCGGACAAGGTTTTTCAATATGATGCCCATTTGACCTTGACCTTTGACCCTGAGGCCTCAAAACCATAAGGGCGCATCCTTGTCACATGGGCTACTCTCACATACAATTTGGTGAACCTAGGTACAGTGGTTGTTCAGTTATTGTCCGGACAACGTTTTTCCATATGATGCCCCAGTGACCTTGACCTTTGATCCAGGGGCGCAAAAATCATTAGAGCTATTCGCACATAAAATTTGGTGAACCTAGGTACAGTCGTTGTTGAGTTATCATCCTGACAAGGTTTTCATATTTTCAGTCCCAGTGACCTTGAACTTTGACCTAGTGACCTCAAAATAAATAGGGGTCATCTACTGCGTATGACCAATCTTCCTACCAAGTACCATGACTGTCACTCCCAAACTTTCCAAGATATTGAGCAGACATTATTATGCTCATAGATGGAAGGACAGACAGACCGAGGGTTAACCATAATACACCCTTTTCAAAACGGGCGTATAAAACTAGTGTCGAGCCCTGCTTTATACCCAACCAAAAATATATAAATAAAATACTAACTTCCTGTTACTTCCACAACATGTTCAGGACCAGTAACATTATCACTCAAAAAATAATTGACAGCCATACAAGAATAGGCTTTTCCATCTTCATGATCTGATTTCCTTACATTAGTAAATCTTAATTTACCTGTAACAAATAGTGTAAAAGAAATTAAGACTTTTTCCCACTCTGGGCATCAACATTCTTAGTAAATGTACAAGGTTTGAGGTGTATATGTGCAAGTAAAATATATAAAATATCTAATAACTATTTAAAAATATACATACAATAACCAAATTGAAGTTAATAGAAAAAAATGGGATGAAAAAAGAGCCAGAAAAAATGGTATGTAATAACCGAGTATGTTATTACCAAGTTTTAACATATTCATAAAGGTGAAATGCAAAAACTATTAAGTTCAATCAGCAAGGGTTATCAGAGAAGTGATGAATACCACACCTGGCACTATGTCGAAGGGGAAGGACAATTTTCCCAATTGATTGGCAACACCCTTAAAGTATCGACACGTTAGTTGCAGGCGACACACTGTCTAAATAAGTTAAAAAAAATTATCATGTCATTTTAAATTCTATCAGTCTGTGGCGGAGTTATTGCCTAGACAATCCAATTTTAACCAAATTTGACCATTGACCCCATTAATTGGCTATGATCTTAGAAGTATTGACACTGTTTATGCACACAACAGATCATCTTGTCAAGGTTAACATTTGTGCCATGTAATTTAAAATTCATCAATCTATGGCGTAGTTATTGTTCGGATAAGACTCGGGACAGATGGACAGACAGACAAAGTGACTCCTATGTACTGTCCCCCCAATAGTGGTGTTATATATATATATATGGGTATAAAAACATCAAATGTGTCAATTCTAAACTCAGCAAATGAAAAAAGTCCTAGAAAATGCTAATATAAGATAGTGAAAAATCAAAGCACCTACACAGTATAATTAGGGACTATTAACAGTTATCTTTCCCTGATTAAATCTGAAGCAATCCAATTGGTAAGAAGGTGCCTACAGTTGGAATCCTCAGGCTTTATCACTGAATTCCTAAGTAAGGATAACAAAATATTTCATCTAATATCTTTCTTGTTAATGTAGATATTTACAGAAGTGATGAAATTCAGATAGTTCTTTACCATAAAAACAATTAGCTTGAATTTCAAACAAATTAAATGATTTACAAAAAAGTTATTTAAGATTAATTTTGGCAAAGTGACATTGAAAAGTAAGGGTAAAATCCGAGTAATCCAACTAATTGGACCTAACTATTTGAAGAGTATACAAGGGGAAATAACTGACTATGGTCCCTAATTGAATTATTATTACCTTCTAAATCCATACTAATTCTCTTAGTAAAGTTTATAGCTCTCCAACTTCCACCTAAATCTTGAATTACCCAGTATATATCAGCTGGAGGATAACTTTGTGGTGGGGTACATGGTAATGTTAATTCTCTACCTGCTTCTACTATGTGAGTCTGAAAATAAATAGAAATATAGCTTTAAGTACATAAAACTAGAATTCTGCAAGTCAGATGTGTCACCTGACAACAGCATACCAGTTATTTACCTTTAATCTGAATAATGGGGAATCTATAGGTATGGGGTTATACTTCAGACAGGCAAAAAGGACAATACCTTTTAAGTTATGTGGCAGACAAGAATAAGGAATTACAAAGGACAATAACTCCAAAATTATAAAAAGGACAGTTATGGTTCTTGAGCACTGCATTTCTCCACAATAAGGTCTATTCAGCTATGAAGTTTTGTGCTGATATCGCCAATACCTTTAGAGTAACTCCTGCGACAAAACTTAAGCATTAAAATTAAAAAGGGCAGAGGAGAGGGTGTACATAGCAGTTAGAGCAGCAAAGTGTCATATTTTGAATTTCACTGGACCACAAAAAGTCACAAAACGAGTCATATACCAAACTGTTCAGGACATTCTGAAGTTTATCAGACTGCCGGCATAAAATAAAAATTTTTGGTGCGGGCCCGGAAATCCAAGATGGCGTCCAAAATGGCCGCCATTTCGGCTGGTAGTAGGCTTATAAGAAAAACCTTGTGTAGCATTTATATTATTTTAAAAGATGCCAAAGAAACATTGAAAAGCTTTTGTACATGAAAAGTACCAAAAAAATAATGTAAGTTGGATTTCGCTCAAGGTCATTTTCAAGGTCAAATTCAAGGTCAAAGGTCAAATTTCCCGAAAATTTCACCAATTGACCTCATTACTTCTTTTATATTTTCAAAACAGCATGCTATAGAATGTGATTTACAACATAAATAGATTGTACAATGTATGCCCTTTACAAATTTATTCATTGTAGGCAAAAATATTTGGTTGCCATGGAGATTTACAGGCAATTTTAAAATATCCAATATGGCCGCTATTTTACTCTGTATCAGGCTTACTCTTATGTCATAATTATCATTTTATGTTTATTATTGAAATAACTGCGAAAGAAACCTGGAACAGCTTTAGTAAATAAGTGTTTTTAATTTTTGATGGTTGGGTTTTATCCATGGTGATTATCAAGGTCGAATTGAAGGTCAAGGTCAAAAAGCCCAAAAATATCAAGTTTTCCTCAAAATTTTCAATATTTATTCAAAACTGCATGATATCATATGGAATATGATTTACAACATTTTCTACAATGTATACCCTTTACAAATTTTTCATTTTATATCAAAATACTTGGTTGCCATGGAGATACAGGAACAATTCTAAAATATCAAATATGGCCGCTATATCACTCTGTATCAGCTTATTTTAAAGTCACGGCATTGTATATATATTATTGAAATGACTGCAAAAGAAACCTAGTACAGCTTTAGAAAATGAGAGTTGTTATTTTTTATTGTTTGGGTTTCATTCAAGGTCATTTATCAAGGTCGTATTCAAGGTCAAGGTCAAGAGGACAAAAATACCAAATTTTCTGCAGAATTTTTATATTCATTCAAAACTGCATGATATCATATGAAATATGATTTACAACATTATTTTTTTCCACAATGTATATCCTTTACGATTTATTCATTTGGTATAAAAATACCTGGTTGCCATGGAGATACAGAAACAATTCTAAAATATCAAATATGGCCGCTATTTTACTCTGTATCAGCTTATTTTAAAGTCATAGCATTGTAGGTATATTATTAAAAAATAACTGAGTAAGAAACCTTATACAGCTTAAGTAAATGCAAAGTACATCATCAACTTAGTTAGTTTGGATTCATTCAAGTTCATTAAAAAGATCAAACTCAAGGTCAAATGTGAAAAATGACCCATTTCCCCAATTGCTTTTATAACTTTTTATCAGTTCAAAACTGATTTACATAGAATGTGATTCAAATTACAAATTGTTTCTACAGTACATACACTTTTCATTTTTCAATAATTTATCCAGATAATAATAATATCAGTATTTTATTCAAAGTTATAAGTAAGTTGTGATATCTAAATGATGGAGAAATCACAACTAAACACCGTATTATTTGGTATCATATTATGTATGTAGGTTTTTATTATGTACGTACATGTAGTTGCAAATATTAGTACATTTATACATATTAACATACTCAATTAGGGTGTTTATAGTTACATATATTGCAAATGGTCAACATTTTAGTTTCTTATATCTGCTAGTTACTCAGGTTAAAATCAACATATTCAAAACATAATATTAAGTTTGGTTTATAAATATGTTGACAATGGCATTGTACATTTTTAATCATTTGCAATAGAAAAAAGTGAACATGTTTTTACAACAGTTCATTTCAATTTTTAACACTTGCCATGCAGTCACATGCTGCTGTACATAGTGGTTGAAAGATAAACAAAAACAATTTACTTAACAACTGCAATTACATTCAAGATCACTAATTAACTCCGGAGGAACTGCAGGTTTGGTCATAAATATTGGAATAGCTAAAGATAAGTCATTATCTATAGTGTAACCCAGTGTTGTTAAAGTTGGTAAGGTGTATCTGGCAATCAATGCATTTTCAAAATGAGCAATTGAAATAGACATCTTTGTAAGAGAACAAGAAAACTATCATTTGTTGAATCAGTCAACGAGGTTTTACATTTTTATTTTTAATCAACTCTTCGGGCCCGTTAGACATTGAGATTAGTTTTTATAACGTTTACCAACAAACTGAGTACATGAAGAAATCTGACTGCAGGTAAATTCAGTTATATCTCCTAGCTGTAGATGTAGCTGCTCAGTAGATAATGTACGTACAATGCTTGAAACATGTATATTATACGGTCAAATTAGTTTGGACAGACTTTCTACCTGTGTGGAAGGGTATATCTGATATCCTAATATCATAATAATGATGTAATATCATCATCATCATCATCATATCCTGAGTTTATTTGTCATCTGCTGCGGGTGTCCCAGATACTGAGATAGGCAGCAGGCGGCTTGAACGTCTAACACCAGCTCTCCATCCGTCCCTATGTGTGGACAGGTATTGCCCATACCACATACACTTAAATCAGTCTTGATGCAATCAGACCAAGATTTTCTAGGTCTTCTACGCCCACGGGCCCTTGGAATATCCATGTTCATAATGGTGTTTGTACAATTGTTACGAGAAGCATGACCAAACCACCTCAGGCGTTTGGTACGAAGAGCTATGGCTATCTCTTGAATTCCTAATTTGGTGTACAGAGAATCTGTGGTGACATTATCATTAGGCTTAACACCGCAGATCCAACGGACCATGGCTCTATCATTACGTTGTAATCGATGTAGGTCTGAAGTGGACGGCCCCCAGGATTCACTGCCATGAAAGAGTGTAGACCGGACACAGGCATTGAAGACTTTTCCTCGAGTACAAAGAGATATATGTCTTGAAGTCATGATTGGTAGAAGCTTTTCTGAATTTTCCCCTGGCTATACGACATCTGGTGATAATGGCGAGCTTGCAGCCTCCACCAGCGCAAAGCATATCACCCAGGTAACAGAAACTTGGTTCAACATCAAGGACTGTTCCATCGACATCCACTTGTGTACAAGGTCTACCATTTATAGGACGAGACAGCCCACAACATCTTGGGCACACATAAAGTGGGTTGGCATGAAGTGGACCTTTGATGGCACTACACTTCTTGTGTACCCATAGCCCGCACTGAGAACACTGGATAGCGTTACTCCCAACTCCACTTCGACACACCGCACAAGGGAAGTCTCCACTATCTTGTAGAAGATCAAGACCTGGCCTCGAGATCATGAATTTGGTTTTCTTCATGTTTACCCTCAGTCCTCTTTCCTCCAAACCACTCTTCCATGCCTTGAGCTTGTTGATGCACTCTTCAAGTGAATCCGCAACCAGTGCCAGGTCATCAGCGTAGAGTAATTCCCATGGCACACCAGTACGAAAAGCACAAGATAAAGCTTCTAGTACGAGGATAAAAAGAAGAGGACTGAGGACAGATCCCTGGTGAACGCCAACTCTCACCTCAAACTCTTCACTGTACCTTCCATTAACCCTGACACGACTCCTGGCATCAGAGTACATACCCTGGACGACACGTACAGCCCACTCTTCTACACCAAAGTCTCTCAGTGCCCACCACAGAACTTTCCGGGGTACTCGGAATGCCTTTTCTAGATCAACAAAGGCAAAATACAATGGCTTATTTGCAGCCATGTGTTTTTCTTGAAGCTGACGAAGTATGAATATGGCGTCAGAAGTGCCACGACCAGGTACAAACCCAAACTGCATGGTGTCAATGTCAACCATACCACGTATATGAGAGTCTAGCACTCGTTCCAACAGCTTCATGGTCTGGTCAGTGAGCTTCAGGCCACGGTAGTTACCACGATCCAAGGCATCACCTTTACCTTTGAAGAGATTCATTATGTAGCTCTGCTCCCAGTCCTTGGGGACTGTTCCTTCGCGAAAACCAATCTCAGCTAAGTCTCTCAACAATACCACACCTTCTTCACCTGCAGCTTGCAACATTTCACAGGTGATACCGGATGGCCCAACAGCTTTACCACACTTCATACTTTTGAGAGCATTGCGGATTGAATCTAAGGTGACAGGAGGGGGAGGGCCTGCTATAGGAGGAGCTTCTGGGAGCTGATCACAGGGCCACTCAAATTCCACGTTCAGTAGTCTGGAATAATGTTCTACCCACGCCTTCATTTTGTCCTCATCACACAATGACAACTCGCCGTCATCGTTTCTTACGCACTTCTCACCCACAACATATTGGTTAGTCTTGTCCATTTGTTTGGCTAACTTGAAGATACTACTGTCATTCGGGGAGATGTTTGCAAATGTTTCTTTTTCAGCAGCTGACTTTGCTGACCAGACACCATGCTTGGCTAACCGCTTAGCCTCATTGTAGGCAAGTTTGGCCTTCTTTGCCTCTTCGATCTTGTTAGCTTTATTCAACGATTTATATACTTTGAAACGCGCTCTTTTCAGTGAGATCGCATCTTTGACATTGTCATTCCACCACCAGGTTTCACGTTTCCATTGATGGCCTTTGGAGAAACCAAAACTTTTCCCAGCTGCTTCAAGAAGTGGGGACTTAAGTCGAGCCCAAACATCCTCCACAGAAGTCATAGGATCAACACTACGCATTCCTCCATCGGGATTACCTTCACATCCTGGACTGAAGAGCGGAAGTTCTTGCGGAATAAGATGTAATCAATTTGAGTCCTATGACTGCCTGAGGAATAGGTTATGAAGTTATTTATATGATATTATTAAAAAAATAAAACACCTAGTAATATCTTATGTCAATAGATATCTATTCCAGCAATGTTTGTAGATTTCAAAAAGAACATAGGTGAAAAAAGCATGCATGAGTTCGCTAATAATATAGATGATACTAAACTTTCGAGCAAAGGTGTTCATTTCAAGTGTTCATTATAAAAATCATTAAGTAGTGATATTTATAGATAGATATGACCTTGAATTTGACCTTTATTATGACCTTAAATGAATCCAAACTAACAAGGTTTATTAAGTACCTTGCATTTACTAAAAGTAAAGCTGTACCAATTTTTTTTTGCAGTTACTTCAATGATATACAAACAATGCTAAAACAAATAATAAGAATATGCCTCATACAGAGTGAAATAGCAGCCATGTGTGATATTTTAGCATTGTTTGTACATCTCCATGGCAATTAGAATTTCACATAAAATGAATAGTTTGTAAAGGCTATAAAGTGTCGAAAGAATTTAAGTTGTAAATGCAATTCCATAGTATACAGTTTTAAATAAATATTGAAAATTAGGAGTGAAATGTACTATTTTCGGTACTCATGACCTTTTGACCTTGAATTCGACCTTGATAATGACCTAGAATGAAACCCAACCAACAATGGTAAATAAATAACTCCCATTTGTTAAAGTTGTACAAGGTTTCTTACTAAGTTATTTCAATAATATACATTCAATGCTATGACTTTAAAATAAGCCGATACAGAGTAAAATAGCGGCCACATTTGATAATTTAGAATTGTTTCTGTATCTCCATGGCAACCAGGTATTTTGATATCAAATAAATAAATCTTAAAGGATATACATTGTAGAAAGAAATTATGTTGTAAATCATATTTCATATGATATCATGCAGTTTTGAATGAATATTAAAAATTCTGAGGAAAATTGTAATTTTTGGTCCTTTTGACCTTGACCTTCAATTCGACCTTGATAATGACCTTGGATGAAACCCTATCAATAATGAAAAAATAACAACTCTCATTTTCTAAAGCTGTACCAGGTTTCTTTTGCAGTTATTTCAATAATACATATACATGTTATGACTTTAGAATAAGCCTGATACAGAGTAAAATAGCGGCCATATTGGATATTTTGAAATTGCCTGTAAATCTCCATGGCAACCAAATATTTTTGCATACAATGCATATATTTGTAAAGGGCATACATTGTACAAACTATTTATGTTGTAAATCACATTCCATAGCATTTTGTTTTGTAAATATAAAAGAAGAAATGAGGTCCATTGGTGAAATTTTCAGGAAATTTGACCTTTGACCTTGAATTCGACCTTGATAATGACCTTGAGTGAAATCCAACTTACATTATTTTTTTGGTACTTTTCATGTACAAAAGCTTTTTTATGTTTCTTTGGCTTCTTCTAAAATGATAAAAATGCTACACAAGGTTTTTCTAATAAGCCTACTACCGGCTGAAATGGCGGCCATTTTGGACGCCATCTTGGATTTCCGGGCCCGCACCCAAAATTTTTAATTTATGCCGGCAGTCTGATAAGTCTACTTAAAATTGTTCATTAGTACGTCTAATAATACTACAGTGAAATTTCTTTTAATCAATAGAAACTATCTGGCTGAATGATCTTAAAATATACCCAAATTACAAACATATAACACCATAGTTTAAAAAAGAAATGATAATAATAATTATGCACTAGGTGTATTACAAAATAATATGCGACCAAATGATGGATGTTCTGGTGGGATCCTTGGATTCGAATCCAACTTTGCACCTTGCAATTATGGATTTTACAGGGCAACAAGCCAGTTTACCCCATTGGCTGGGGGTTGCCTTTCCACTGATTATATACTCATTACCTTTAGGATTAATACCTTATTAATCCAATTTAGGCGCTGACACTGATGGATGTTCTGGCAGGATCCTTGGATTAGAATCCGACTTTGCACCTTGCAATTATGGATTTTCTAGGGCATCTGGCCAGATTCCCCATTGGCTAGGGGTTGCCTTTCCACTGATTATATACTCATTACCTTTAGGATTAATACCTTATTAATCCAATTTAGGCGCTAACGCTGATGGATGTTCCGGAGGGATCCTTGGATTGGAATCCGACTTTGCACCTTGCAATCATGGATTTTTCAAGGCATCTGGCTGGATTCCCTATTGGTCGGTGGCTGCCTTTTCTCATACTCTAATCATAACTATTATCACTTTTACTTTATCACTATACAATGTATGGTTGGGAGACGTGTGGCGCTGATGCTGATGGATGTTTGGGTGGGAGCCTTGGAGAAGAATCCAACTTTGCACCTTGCAATCATGGATTTTCGGGGCATTTGGCCTGATTCCTCATCGACTACGTAGCTGCCGTTCTACCAACAATCCATTACCTCTCTTTCACTATTTCTAAAATTGAAAATTCACTTGTTTTGTTGTTGTTGTTGTTTTTAAACTACTATGAGCACTTTATTGATCACAAATTTTAGTTTATTATTATTTTTCAGTTTATGTTTTTATATCTTTATCATTTTCGTTTTTATTTTAGCACGTTTAACCTAATTATGCATATGATTGTGAAGCGCTTTTGAACATATATTCAATATGAAAAGAGCGCTATACAAATACGGTATATAATAATAATAATAATGATAAACTTCAGACTGTCCCGAACAGTTTGGTGTATGACTCATTTTGTGACTTTTTGTGGTCCTGTAACTTCTTAACGGAGCCACTTTTTGACACTTTGCTGCTCTACTATCTGTGATATATCGATATATCAAGTCAGACAGGAAGTGTAATAGAAGCTGCTAGAACTCCAGTATATATACATGTACTATACATATATAATGCCTGCATGATGTTATGCAGGATGTTTAAAGGAGTTTCAGACATAAAACAAACTGCGTCCGTGATAGCCCATTTCATCTATTCAGGTGAAATAAAGACAAATACATGTACAATGCAGGGATGTTAAATTCAACTTCATTTATTTCATAGCTTTATAAAATGCTAGATTGTATCGATATTCTAAATTGCCAATCGATATCGGATCGTCTGTCAAGAATCAGTTATACATCAATTTCCCAATTTCCGATGACGGCCCTAGTAGCAGAGCTATAATATTGCACTCACACTCCATTGTCTTTAAGCTAGTTTTATTGCCATGATATAGTGTCCTCGGCAGAACATGGATTGATTTCAGCTCTCACCATGAATTTTCGTAAGGTTACACTTGTAATGCAAATCCAAATAAATCCTTATGTAATGTAAGCCACTATGACAGAGTAATATCAAAATGCTTTCAAGAATTTAGCAAAACAGTATGATGCAGCTGATGAATAAAATCAGCCGTAATACCTTTGATGATACAAGCCCCTGGCTTAAGCAGTGTAAAACGCTAAAACAAAAATTGAGAAACTTACTCTTCTAGGTTCATCAGCAAATTTCTTTAACTTGGCTTCTCGTAGGTTGACTGTCACTGAGGCAGATACTCCATAACCATTTCTGGCAAAACATTGAAAGATACCTTCATCCTTGGACTCTGGTCTATTAAATACTATAGTACCCTGGTTTGGTAATTGTACAACACGAGTGTCTTGACCACTAGGGTTATATGCTTCACCATTACGTTTCCATTCATATCTATAAAAATACATTGAGAAGAAAATTGAAAATGGAAAAAAATCAAGTTTCATGATTTTTACAATGTGGAAAGAACATTATTTGTTTGCAGTATAATTAAGTGGTATATCACATAGATACAAGCATTAGCAAATACAGTACAACCTGTCTTGAACACTATCTGCTCGGGGGGAGTAAAATATGTTGCTGTTCAGAGGCTGTTGCTCTGAAGAGGTTAAATTCCATAAAAACTGTATTTACAGGAAATATCAAAAGATGGTGTTCTGCAGATGATTTGTTCTGTAGAGAGCCATTTTGCAGAGGTTATTCTGTATAACAAATATTATACAATATCAAATTGGCTTGTTTTACAAATATATTCCTAGAGTAGCCAATTGTTTTATAATTGTGTAATTGTGTAAACTGTTAAGTTCCACATTTAGGACAATAAAAATAAATGGTCTTCATTGTTCGGGAGATAATTCAGGGGAGGTAATCATGATCATAATATAGTTCTGTCGCTCAATTAAATAACAGAACTTATTATTGGCATAAATCTAGCATATATTTTGCTGTCGTTCCCGTAAGCTGTACAAAAAGAGAAGATGTGGAAATAAACTTGTGAAATGTTTTGCAGTGTTTTTATCATTTAATAGTAGTTTTTAGACCCTTTGAGTTCTCTGTAGAACATTAATAGTGGATTGGTCTAAACACATGTGTAAGGACCTTTTTCTTCTTAAATTAAGTATTAATTTGAGACTTATTTTTTTTAACACATCATATCTTTTTGCTATAACTAAGGTGTTGAAGTTCTCTCAGGTTTTGACACTAACAGTATCCCGTAATTATGACCCCAAAAACTTAAAAAGAATCCCAGTGAATCTCAGCTAGAGATTCCATCTGCATCCAGCAAAATTTCCATAAATTGGCAATTACAATGATAGCAAATCTGTATATAAATCTCTTGTCTTTTATTGTAGGAATCCTGGATGTTATAGAGAAATACTTGAGTCATTGACTGGGCAACCCGGGTCGATAGCCCAGTTGGTGACGCACCGGAATTTGGAATATCGTGCCACAGGGGCCGCAGGTTCGAATCCCACCCGGGGAGGTTATACCCTTCCATGAAAATTTGACAATAATGTCAATTTTCCACCATTGATTAGATAATATGTAGAAGTTTTTGGCCTTGTGTAGGTGAGTAATGGTTATAGACAATGGTCCAGAAAGCTAGGTTAGGTGCACTGGACGTCGTAAAATGACCTAAATTGTGTTGACACGGCATTAAATCTAATAAAAAAAGACTAGGCATTCCTTAGGGATACCTGTAATGTCAAATCCTGTTTCTAAAGTGGAACTAATTTGTACAAGTATTATCAAATTTCAAAGAGAAGCTGACAAATTATAATTTCTTGTCATAGACATATCTAAACATTGAAAATTTTTCTGCTTTAAGATTATGTCATTATATTGTTACAATTTACAAGACTGCATTTTAGATAATTCAATACTTACTTGCCTGGCTAGCTCAGATGGTAGCACGCAAGTCTACTGATCAAGGGGTTGTGGGTTCAAATTCTTGTCGAATATACTTTTGTGGAGCTTGGTCACGAAATTATTTCTACGGCCATTCTCTCTCCTACCAATGATTCTTGATTATGTATGGCAGTTGACAGTCACTGACAAAAGTATGCACATTGTAGTTGGTTAACAGCTAAATTCAGAGATTTAGCCTTTCCAGGAGCAATGAGTTGGTTGACTTACAGCCATTACATGACCTATACAATGTGTTGCTATGGCGTTAAACCAAACAAAGAAAAATTCTGTCTAAATATTTTACAATTTTACAACACAGGATAATATCTAACTTACTGTGGTCTAGGTACTCCATCTGCTATACAAGGAATCTCTACAGATTCACCAGGTTTATAATATATATCTCTAATAGTTGGTTGTAAATATATATGTGGTGGTCTATTCACTGTAATATAAAATAATCAAAACTATAAGACCAGGGTTCATACAGATTTTGAAAACCAAGATTTCCATGATTTTTCCCTGATTCCTGTCAGCTTTCCATAATACAAGAGAAACACATACAGAACCCAAAACGAGTACAATTATATTTTTGATAACGCACAGTTTTTCTTCATACTGAGTGATTTGTACACAGAAGAGTTTCATATTCAACATTTAAAGTTGTTATTTATTTTCAAAGTTATGATTTTCATTCAATTTTATGGATTGAAGTCAAATTAAATGTAAAATAGTATAATTATTCCCATCAACTGGTACTCAGAAACTTAATTAACTTTACAAAACTTATCAAACTTAAATTGGCCAATGCGCAGGCCTCCTAGCAGGCCAAAACAAAAATAAAGGTTTTTATAAAGGCTCCAATGTATGAAAATAAAGGCCTTTTAGTGTAAAATATGAAAAAATAAAGAGTAAATAAAGGCTATTTTCGTCAAAGTTCTCATTTCTTTAAACACACAGTCATACCAAAGTCATTTTTTGATGTTATATACTGTTTGAATTATGCAATATACTACAAACCTTATTTAATGTGTATACCTATTTTCTCTGCATATTTATATCATACATAGCTTCTGTTTTACAGTGTAGGGAAAATGCAGAAAAAATCCATTACTTGCTTTAAGCTAGCACGGCAACCAGTCAGAGCAAATATAAAGGTTTTGAGTGAGAATTACAGGCGTTTTATTTTGGCGTTTCTATTTTGGCGTTTTAAAGGTTTTCTGGGGAAATGTAAAGGTTTTAAAGGTTTGCTCTGAAATTAAAGGTTTTTAAAGGTTTTAAAGGTTTCACTAGGAGGCCTGAATTATGCGTGACTAAAATCTGTACCAATAACCTATGAATTTCATCAGCTTTTAACTGACTTTGAGCCATTAATCAGAGTAAAAAAGCTTACAATTTGTCCTAATCACTGTCATGGCCTTAATTTTTCTCCAGTGTTAGCCTGATTTATCATTTCATGATTAAAAGGGAAAAATATAAACAAGCCCTATCCTATTAATAAAGTATACATGTATTTACCATCAATTTTCACTAGCACATGCTTTCAGGCTAGTGCGATATTTTCAAATAAAAGTTGTAAAACCATGAAATTATCAAAATATAACATGCATTAGAGATAATATAAACAGTTAAACTACTTGGCTCTCTAAATTTCAGTTGTATAAAGTGACAATTTCTTTAAAAAGTGGGGTACTTTTATTAGAGTACATAGTAGTGGTAGGACATCGACTGAAAATCGTAACCGATCATCAGTTGGAATCGGTTTCTGTTGTCGATGCGATTCTTCCGATTATAATCGGTTCCTGATAAGTTTGTTTTTTGCATGCATGTTTTACTGTGAATCCTTATAAAATTCATTTACTATGGATTAGGAAATATTTTTTCTTTAGTCAAATGTGTCAAAAAACCAAATAAAAATTAAAAATTAAAAACACAGATAAAAATAAATTATCAATATAGTCGGGCCAACACCAAGGATGACCTTGCACGAAAGGATGTAGAAAATGTTATTCAAATTATTGGTAGACATGGTCTTACTGGTTCCAAATCATGTTGATGCCACTTTGTCATCCTTGGGCAACTACCAGAATCCAAGATGGCGACCAAGATGGCAGCTAGAGGCTAAATAATACATGCAAAGTGTATTTTTACACATTATGATCTTAAAATGAAGGACAAGAGTGATTTCAACATCTGCGGATCCAGTTGGCTGAATTTTGTCATTCATATACAAATCTTTAAATTCAAAATGGCGGTCAAAATGGCGGATAAAGGGCAATTAGCCCATTATATAAAGAACAAACTGGCAGAAAGAGACTGAGTGGTGTAGAAATTTATTTACTTATAGAATAGTTCATGTAATTAAAGATTGATTTAAAGATATATAAGTGACGAAATTAAAGAAAATTAATTTTGAAAAAAAAAACATTATTGACATATTGTATTTATATCTAAATAGTTTTTGACATGTTAAAAAAAATTAAAAAGTATCCGCCTCT
The DNA here is from genome assembly GCA_025267735.1 of Mactra quadrangularis. Classification (NCBI taxonomy): domain Eukaryota; kingdom Metazoa; phylum Mollusca; class Bivalvia; order Venerida; family Mactridae; genus Mactra; species Mactra quadrangularis. The sequence continues at coordinate 13,446,018 of CM046302.1, read as the reverse complement.
TGATTTAATTCAATTATGAAATTTCATAAATATTTTAAGACATGCCATGTCCTAAAAGATTTAAAATCTGCGCCGAAAATTACCAGTCGTTTCCGTAATCACGTGACTCGCATATTTAAAGACACAACTTATAAATCCTGGACATCAAGGGAAAATTGTAGTATAGTGGTTATATCATAATAGTCGTGAAAATTTCAAATATTACATGTTTCATGACTTTCTCGTGTTTGCTGGCAGGTGAAATAAATTGAGGCCCGTTCATAGGTAAATTTTGAATTTGGTTGTTTGGTAAAAATAAATTATACATGTTTATGCAAACTATACATTTTTATGAAATAATCATTGCTCTTGTATAAACTCATTTTATCCAACTATAAAACAAAATACAGTCAAGTAAAATGGCTAGAAGAAGGATAGTTATGTTTGTCTCAAATGATCAACATGAAGTACTAAGGTCTTTCATTCGTGACAGAAATTGGGATGTTGTTATTGAAGTTGTAAAACTTCCTCCACCACCTAAAACACAGCATTTTCAGGGGTTTATTGATTGTCCTGAATGATAAAGGGAATAAAGATAGACATATCTTGAATTCAAGATAAAGATAATGCCTCTAAGTGTGTTTCTTGGCTATGTTATGCAATCGGGGAGTTTGGAGGGATCCAAGATACATAGACAGGAGGGCATTTGCGAGACTGGCACGAGGCAACCCCAGATTTCATCAGCGTGAGCTGATACCTGAGTGCGTACTTGCACAGTGCAAAACTTGGCTACCAAACCCTCTAAACCGTCCATATATGGGTCACAAATGGCGATAAAACAAGTCGGGAAAACATAATAGTTTATCCACTGTGGTGTCAGCACTCGATTGCTTGTTTTTTGGGGTTTAACGCCGTTGCACACATTATATAAGTTATATAACGGCGGTCAGCTAACCGGCTCACTACTCCAGGAAAGGCTAAATCTCTAGATTTAGCTTTTAACCAACTACTAAGCGCATACTTTCGTCAGGGACTGACAACTGCGCTACATTATTAAAAATAATTGGTAGTAGGGAGAATGGCCGTAGAAATAATTTCATAACCAAGCTCCACGAGAGTATGCCCCGCTCTAAAATGAAACCAACGACCCCTCAATCAGTAGACTTGCGAGCTACCAACTTAGCTGATCGGGCGGCTGTACCCGATTGCTCGCCGTTTGTATTGACAGATTAAAATCACTTCAGTTGCATCAAAGATTTTAACTCAAACCCAAAACAGCAAATATCATTGTCAATTATGAATATTTTTCAAGTGTGTGATGAAACGATCATTATCAACACTGCATTTGAACTAGGTTCATGTAGTCATTGCAGGGCCTCAGAAAGTATGTTCATTAATCGTAACATATTGAAATACTACCGTTATATCTAGCCCGAAAAAAGCGTGCAACACAGATGTCAAAATTTGCGATGTGTCTTTAATGAGGTAAACCAAAGTATGTGCCGCATATTTCAAGCTTTGACATTTATCATGATTACGATTTTTTTACCGGAACACCGTTTAATATGCAAATTAGCAACTGTCGTAATTTTCCGATGACGTACGGGTCTTATCGGCCATTTCCGTGAAATGGCCTCTGAAAGGAAAATTGGGTTATTTCATCCGTCGTCATCTGTGTGATGGATGGTTATCGCTGCATTTTTAATTCATAGTTAGTAATTTTAATGACCAAAGATCACTATTATGCAACTTTTTTGCTTTATTTGATATCATGATGGTTCTTATTTCTCGTCACTTTTATGACTTTAACTAAGTTTTAAGTTCTAATAAACAATTATAAATCCAAAATGGCGGCTTAAATGGCGGATATGATCTTATAGTTCAGTATATATAATATATATACATGGGCGGAAACAAACACGTGTGGGTTTAAGTTTCAATGTTGTTGTTTTTTTGCTTTTGAATCATTCTCCAGTTCGTAAAACTAGTTTATCCCACCTGATTATCTATTAGCAAATCAAGATTCAAGGTGGAGTCCTAGATTACGGTTACGAAGTGAATTCAATTAGTTCTATTTTTTAGCAATAATGTAATGTAAATAATGAAGTGTTTTCATAATGGCCTTGTTATTTGGTTATAATGCCGTAGTGAACGCCATATCAGCCCTGAGTCAAATATCATACAGTTAATTAATAATGATACTTATGTACTGGATAATAAATAACACGCCATTATGAAAACACTTAAGTCACCATCGTCGCAGATAGGGACCCTATGAAAACACTCAGATTAAACCAACATTCAAAATGGTGGCATTTTTGTGGAACAAAAAATACGGACGGCCTTCATGAGAAAACTCGGCCATTATGAGATTCAGAACCAATCAAAATGCCTGAATCTCAAAATAGCCGAGGCATTTATTAAAGGTCGTGTTTTTCCATATTGGCCGATTATTTGGTTATAATGCCGTAGTAAACGCCATATCAGCCCTGAATTTGTAGTCCAATATCATACAATTAATTAATAATGTTACTTACTTACTGGATTTAATGAAATAAAATTTTGATAAATAATTGGAATGGACAAACTAATTTATTTCCAAAATATAAGCCATTCAAATAAAGAAAAACGGGAAAATAAAATTGGATTAATATACAGTTAACAGTAGACAATTTATTAAAAATAATCTGAAACATATAAATAGCAAAATAAGCATGTGCCAAAAAACGTGGAAGAAACTAATTGAGCTCTATTATTATCATTACACAAACAATTATACAGTCTGACTTGACTAAACTGGACTCAATTAGAACATGTGCTTAAAGTTTGCTTCAGTCTAATATTACATAGCAATAGCACAATTTCTCTGGTCGATTTTGTATGTTGATAACAACATGTTCAAGTGACGACACAAATTACTGTTTACATACTATATTAGAATTTTGCACTCAACATTCTAAGCACATCATATGCAATGGTAAATTTTACATATTAATGCTTATTGTCTTAAGAAAGTATCCAAATGGATACTAGCTTATCGCCAAAAGATATCATAACTGTCTTCTTTATTTTTTTTTATTTATTGGAGTTAACGCCGTATCAACACAATTTAGGTCATTTCACGGCGTCCAGCGCACTTAACCTAGCTTTCCTGGACCATTGTCTAACCAGTACTCACCTACCCTTCCACAAGGCCGGAAACTTCTCCATATTATCTAATCAATGGAGGAAAATCGACATTATTGTCAAATTTTCATGGAAGGGTATAACCTCCCTATAACTGTCTTCACTTTTGATGTAGGATAGGTGAACCAGATTTAAAATCATATTTTACACCCATGCTAATAGTGTACTTTCTTTATGCTGTCAATAACTGAATGACTTGTAACATTACATTTTAGACGAATGACAGTTGAACGTATTGTTATAGAGTAAGATAGATATTCCAAAATGAGTATCAGCACACCAATGCAGTCAGATATTTTTGGTACTCAGCGAAATGCAGCAACAGTTATAATTTGTTGTACAATTTTGTTGTCTGTGCTTCGTATCAAGTATTAAAGGTTAATGCGATTAAACATATATGTAATGTTACCGAAAACATGAAGAATCGCCATATCATGCAATGCATCGTCTATAATGTTTAGAATGGAACATATTTAAATATTGCGAACGAGATCGACAAGTTATCTCAGCGTACCATTCTTCTTTGGGGGAGTCTTTGCAGTTGGTAGTGAATATACTCCAAATGTGTTTAGTTACCAGGCCTGTTTAAACTTTTGACACTGATGCATCAGATATGTTATGTGTTCTTTCAAGATATTTAGACTTAAATGAAACAAGACACTTGACTAAATTTTCTACTTTGCCATATTTTTGTAATTGATGAATCCCTTAAAGCCACCATCTTGCACAGGGTAACACTATTTGCTAAATCATGAGCACACGAATTGTAAGTCCTGTGCACAAATTATTTTTGAAAAAAAAATACCTTGTGTATCGTTCGATTAAAATTTTGTGCGAAAGATTCAACGCTACGAACGAAGCTAGAGAATTTTTGGAAAAAGAAAAAAAGTGCTTGTTTTATGCGCCGCGTGATGTCATTCAAATATTTGTCAGGCAAGAGATATCGGCGAAGAGCATGTGCTTGTTTATTTTATATGTAATTGTTGTGACACCCGAGTCTGTAGCACAGTTGGTAGAGCACCGGTATTTCGAATCTAATGTCTCGAAGGAATAAGCGTTCGAATCCTACCCGGTGAGGTTATACCTTTCCTTGAAAATTTGACAATTGTGTCAATTTTCCTCCATTAATAAGGTATATGGAGAAGTCGCCAACCTTGTTGAAGGGTAGTTGAGTACTGGTTATAGACATGGGTCCAGGAAAGCTAGGCTAGGTGCGCTTGGCGCCGTAATGTAAATAAACAAGGACAAAATGATGAGTTGCTCTCAGATATGTTTCATACAAAATCTAATTTTTTATAGATAATAGCATTTACCTGTGTCACTTTAGTCAGATAATAAATCAAATTGGTTTTTATTGCATTAAAAATAATTTTACTATTTAAAGAAATTTGATCGTTGTAACCAAGCCTAGAGTTATTATTCGTAAAAACCGTGTGGTAATATGATATTGCTTCAAAACAGATTTTGTATAAAATACATTCAAAAGATATAATACGTCTGTGTTTCAATTGAATAACCCTCATTATCCCGTGGTCTTTATTTGTAAGGCTATTCAAAACTTATATTTCTACTTAAAAATTTGCAGACACCCTCCTGACTTTGCTATTCATTCAATTGAAATTACGTATATAATAACGATCGCATAGTCCCATACTTCGTCTGGCGAGTAAACAAATTTGTTTTGTATAAGTTTTATAAAACCGCAATACACATTGCGAGTAATTGTATAGATCATATTAACTTTTTAATGAATAATGTTGACAATAATGCTTGAATGCAGGCACGAGTGCATTGCTAGTGAAACAAGACACTTCTCTTAAAGCCACAATCTTGCACAGGGTAACACTATTTGCTAAATCATGAGCTAGACACTGGGTTCAAATAGCAGTGTATACGCTTATAGAGTTGACATCTAATTTCTCTCTATCCTTAAAATGACAAAACAAATTATACTACAAACTTTGATGGAAATGTGCGTTTGTATGAGTATTTACAGTGAAATAAAGAACACTCATGATCCAGTTGTGATATCTGATATCAAGATCGAACTTGAAATCCTATTGCAATTTCCCTTAATTACTATCAAAATGTGTTACAATGTCGACATAATTTCTTTCAATTGCTTTGGCATTAATGCACTTTTAGAATACATTGAAATGTAATTGAACTTGCACACAATACTTTCAATATCCTTTGTCTTTTCCTTTGTTTATAACCTCCTTATAGTACATATTGATTATTATTGAAGTGGCAAACATATATGGAAAAGTGGTCGTTATTCTAAGTATATTAAAATTTCGTATCACAACTAATGTTGTTCAATGAATTAAATATTATCAGAATAATGTCTCTAAATTGCCATTTTAGAAACAATTTGCTTCTTGAGTCAACTGACAAGCTAGTATCAATTATTTAATATTCGCAAGACAAAGAGATATAAAATCCTAAACATGTCGCTGTATACTCATTAGTGTGGAGTCATGTTTATTTATGTGACTTAATTTTCCAGCTCTTATTATTTATTTTGACCACCATCTTGCATTCTTGAAGTTATCCAAGATACCAGTATGGCATCAATCGGTTGCATTAATAAAAGTGGATGAACGACAAAATAAGATGCATTGAAATTATTTGGTATACACCACTCTATGACTTAACTCATTGAGGTTGATATATACATAACAGCTAGTTATTTACGCCATTCTAGCCGCCATCTTGGATTTTGGGAATTGCCCAATGATGCCAGAGTGGCATTAACAAGTTATATAAACTCAGGTATAACTACAAAAATGCATTATTTCTTCGATATGCCTCTGTGCACGATTTGGCTCATAGCGGTTGACATACATGACAAATGTGGCCTTTATACGCCATTTTGTCCGCCATCTTGGATTGGAGAATAAATGAAGGGTGCCAAAATTGCATGAAATAATATTGCAGATAATGTTAGACGAATTTTAGCTCTTTAAATGATCTGACTGTGATAAAGATGGATTTATTATTGATTCATCAGTTCTCATCCGCCATTTTGTCCGCCATCTTGAATTTTGGGAGTTGCCCAAGAGTGCCGAAATGGCATCATCCAGTTTCGGAAACTACAGTGTCTTAGCTTCAAGAAAATGCAAAAACATTTTCTACATCCTTTCATGCACGGTTCAGTCGATTTTTGTAGTTTATATACCGGACTAATAGTTCCCTCGACTAGTATAGTAGCTGTATTTTTGAAACTTGAACTAGATATATCAGTGTCCAATACAAGCCAGACACAAATGACATGTATTTAAAACATTTTAATAACACTTCAGATACATGAAAATATGTTATTGTCCTTAAATAGCCTATCCTCCTTTCTAACCGATGATCGATTATGATTAAGTTTAATCGAATATCAGAATCGGAAGCTTCCAACTAGTCGTTAATCGATTATTCCCGAGCATCGGTACAACACTAGTACATAGTTATCATTTACACACTGACAGTCAATATACCTGATCCAAAATAGTTTTAGAGCATAATTATGTAATTCCAAGTAAGTTTTTTTTCTATAATAAGACTTCATCTTAATCATATTGTGATAAAAACTATTGTTTCAAGTATTGACAAATGAATGGATTCTATGTTTGTTTTCCATCTACTTTCAGTTTGAAATGCAATGGATAAAAATCCATATTTAAGCAATACTTGCATATAAAAACAAATTGCAGTCCAAAAACAGTGATAATTTAGATTATGGGCCTTTAACTTACCAGCTTCTATTAACGATACGACAAAACTACATGCCAGTATACGTATTATTATAGTTTCTATATCCATCACTATTGAGAACTGAAAAAAAATCAACAAATACAACAGATAATACATTATGAAATGCAAGAAAAAAATCCTGGATCCACCCCTGACCCATCTTGTAAAGTTTTGCTCTTTTCAGAACCTGCTATCCAGTTATAAACTCTTGGGTTTTGCAGTGACGGACATATTTGTATTAAAGTAAATTCGGAGAATAAAAACCATTCGACCATTCGGAACATCCTCGGCCATTCGGTACGAAAACCCTAGGACATATTTAGGCGCCATTTTGAAACTATGTAAACAAATACATAATCGTTTAGGTGATGACTTAAGTTCCGTTTTTAATCCGTAAATTTAAAATAACACAGTTCAATGATACCGATGAACAATATTTGGTTCAATTTAAAACAAATAAATATGTTTAGACAAATATCTGTGCGTAGACTACAAGAACTATTTTGCGTAACAGTTACGTGCTTCGCCTCCCGTAGTTGGTAAAATCACCAAAAACCAGTGAAGACCCGCCACAAATCCTTCCGAGATTATTCATTCATAAAAGGTCGAGGATGTGCCGAATGACCATTCGCCCTGACTGGGAATCAAAGCCTGGTTCTCCCAGATGGTAGGGGAGATACTCAACCGCATCGCTATTTAAAGGGTTAACTAGGGATTAAATGATGATCGATTATAATCCATAATCAATCCTTTCAGTAAAAGTGGGAGACAATCGATTATGAAGTTTAATAATTTATTTTTGTAAATCATTGAGATCTTGTGTTGATATTTTTGATTGGGGACATGGACTTCACAACTACATATTTTGGACAATATATAGCTCCATTTCTATACTACATTGATACGAAAAATGTCTGAAATCGATTTTATTATTAAACATAAACAACCACCAATTATAGGTTAATTATGTATGATTTAATTTGCTAATGTATGAAATAAAGTCACTTAAACCATTGCAACTTAATGTCATATATTTTCGGAAATCCTGAATGAAAACCCTATATAAATGTTCCGATTATATAATCAATGATTGGTCGTAAAGGGTTGTCCGATTATTTCCGATGATTGATTATAATTTTTTTCCAATTATAAAACCCTAGGGTTAACCCAACAGCAAAGCTGTTGGAAGTTAAATAGCCACCTACGATCACCACAGTATTTATTTAATTCTAAATTGATTTAAATAATTTTTGTCAGGTATCAATAACAATAGATAGCTTTTTACCTGATGAAGCCGTTAAAGTAGCAAAATGTAAAATGACTATTATAACTGGTAGTTTCTGTTTCAGGAAATGACAAGAGATCATGTTGAATTACTCAACAATTACATGTATAAAACAATAGGTACTCGATCAGTGTTCACGCATCATTGAAACAGTATGATAATTAGAAATATTAACAATTAGAAATTAACTCCTGGCTCCACTATAAAACAATGCTATCTAATAGGTTCACTCGTGTTTCCTGATTCTGACTCATTTCAAGATGGCCACTTCAGAACAGGAAGTGAGAGGTTGCTATTATCTTGGCGCGTAAATAAGACTTCGGGGTTTTAAAGGCGTCGAGTAAATGTACAACTTCCAACTGCGTAATATGTTAAATATTAAATTTTACCCGTCAACGTAATTAACATACCTGAAATCACCTGTAATTAGCAAGTTTCAGTTTAAGTCCGCCATTGTTGGGGATGCATATTTTAAGTAGGTGTCTGAGTCGCAATACTAGAGAAAAAAACCACGCCCCTGCACTTGCGGGAGATACGCCTTTTACATAAGAGGCGGGGTTTATAATTCATGACAGGCACTAAATTGGAAGTGAAATTATGGCTTAAATTATTGTGGTGGCATATTTCTGCCATCAGATAACCACATATCTAACACGTTTTTAAGTGGTTAACAAGTTACGTAACTAGTTAACCACTTAACATTAAATTGGTAAATAATATACAATGACAGTTGTAAGCACTAACTTTTTTTCCTGTTATGATCTTTTATTTATTGAAAAAATAACTAGTTACGTAACTAGTTAACTACTTAATTAACTAGTTAATTATCTATATATATATTATATACAGTTAATTTGAAATACCTCTTTATCATTTGTTTAAATATGCTATATTTACCAAGAAAATCTAGAAATAAATTATATACTTGAAACCCAACATGTAAAGCTTACAAGCTATATAAATTATGAACCCCTATCCAAGAAGTCTTTTCCAACGTAATTAGGGATTTTAGTCAATTATCTGACCCTTATAAAATCTGAAGCAATCCAATTGGTAAGTAGGTCCTTACAATTGGAATCCTCGGATTTTATCATTGAATTCCTATGTAAGGATAACAAAATATTTCATCTATTATCTTTCTTGTTATTGAAGATAGTAGCACAAGTGGTGAAATTTAGACAGTACTAAAAACCATTAAAATACTTCGAATCGCTTGAATTTCAAACAAATTTAATGATTTACAAAAAAGTTATTTAAGATTAATTTGACAAATTGACATTGAAAAGTAAGGGTAAAATCCGAGTAATCCAACTAATAGGTCCTACCTTTTTGAAGAGTATACAAGGGGAAGTAACTGGCTAAATTCTCTTATTATTATGACATTTGGTCAATAAAAATACCGTTGAGTCATTCCAGCATCAAATAGAAATATAATAAACCAAGAACCACAATTGCATTCATCGTACTGTCTAAACTAAAGGGCTGAGGAAAATACTTCATATCGATAAATGAATTTGGGGGAGGAAAAGAATGCGTTACTATAACGTTAAGGCGAAAGTCTATAAGAATTTATCCCCCCCTGTCTGTACAGATTTCACCAGCCTTAAACCGTTTTCAGAACTTAAATATCAAAGCGCTGACAGTAGGGCCTATATAATTATTCAATAGAAGTTTTTATTTTAAAGTGATCACTTTATTTATCTAAAATTAACTATTTGCAGTTTTAAAAATAATTATTGCTGGCAAACATGCTAGTATTCCTTTACCATTAAATATACTTGTATATATATGATGTCTCGTATATTGGAATTTGGATCGTTAGAATATAAGTGCCATTTTATACCACAGGTGGCCGGCACGGTCCCAAAGCACAAATGTACATATGAAAGGGTTTTTGCTTTGGGACTGTGTCGGCCACCTGTGTTTTGTACCACTGATATTATTGTTACACATGTTTTTTTAAGAGCAACACTAATACATCATGTTCAGCATCACAGCATAAGGTCATTTTATACCGGTCATTAATAAAATATTCCTTATTCAATTCTTCAATGCCTAAACGTTGTCGCACACGATAATTCGCCATTTCATACAACTTTCAAGATAAGACATAGGCGGATCCAGCGGGGGGGGTCAAGGGGTCAGGGGGTCCGGACCCCACCTGTAATTTCCAAAATATACCTGTCCCTATGTGTGTTTCTTGACTGTAGGTCATTTTTAAGTAGCATGAAGCAAATTTTCTCGGTGCTTAACACAGATTTAATGGTTACGTAGGTTTATTATTAATGCATTGCATTATTCTGCAAAAAGTGTATGATGTGGTTGTGGTTTCGAAAGTTTGGATCCCCCTAGAAAAGTTTGGAACCCCCCCCCCCCTAGTAAAAGTTAGGACCCCCCCCCCCGTAGAAAAAAATCCTGGATCCGCCCCTGTAAGAGGTTGAGTTTAAAGTGTTGGCCTAACAATATACAGAAAGCACCCCCCCCCCCCGTTTTCGTGGTTATTGCTTTTCACGTGCAAAACTAGAGAAAAGAATCGATCACACAGTGTACTACTTTGTGTGGAATACACAATCTTAAAAAAAATACAACAACGAAAAAACGGTACCACTTTCACGAAACAACTTAAGTTCATATTAAACATAAGTTGATGCGTAGTTTTTATCTTATCACTGTTTCACAAAAAAACTTAAATTTTGAAACATAAACTGAAGTCAAAATTTAAGTCACCTAGGGAGGTGACTTAAGCTTGGACTTCAGTTAAAAGTCATAATAAGCTTCAGTTTCTCAAAAATAAACTTAAGAAACTCTATACTTAATTCCGGTCTTAAGTATTGACTAATATTTTACTGTTTCATATCTACGCTGTTAAATTTGTCAATAACAAACCTGTATGTGTAAATCATCCATAGTAAGATTTAATAGCTATGATTTTAGCTATGACTTTCACATCACACACGCACAATTTAATTTCAATGCACGATGTTATATTGTAGTTTGCCAGTTTAATGCAAGTTTTTGTTGCATTTAAGTTTAATGCTACTGACAGTTTCCAACAAACTGTAGGCAATTGTCACAACCCTAGCCGATCAAGCATTTCTCACCCTCGTTCCCAGATCCTAGTAAGATTCTCGTTAGATCGAGAATCTTGATAACCTCGGGGTACGAGAATGGCATTTCTCGGTGTGTAAGAGATGTTAGTCAAGCATTGACACATCTGTGGACTGGTTTTTTTTTCATTCCCGGCTGGATGCAAGCTGCTTTAAACCATACAACAGTTAGCGAAAAAAACTTTCCTTACGTGGTAGGAGCGATCGACGGCATACACAATCTCATTTAGGCCTTAAAAGAAGATGAAGATTTTTATGTTAAAAGAAAGAGTAGCCATTCCATAAACACAGGTAGTCTGCGATTTCAACTTGACAATAACAGATATTGTTGCCATGTGGACACTATTTGCTGCGCATCACTTCTTTAGCGCCAGTTTTATACATCTTGCTAATACCCTGTATATTCAATAAATTTATCTTTAAAATTGTAATGCTCAGACATGAAAAAGACAACTAGCGTAAAAAACGGTAAAACGCTATTCATTTATAGATAAATCTTCTGATATAGAGGACTTTATCTGATGTGGTCATAGAATGAAATTAGTAAAAGACACGATTTAGTTTTATCATGATTACACATGCTACCGGGATACAAAAAATATTACAACATACATGTATGTAGAACATCTCGTAGGCGATTTCTATAATCAAGAAAAACTGTGGTAAAACTCTAAAAATGATAGTTTCAGGTGATCATCTAAAATACCGATGAAATGTTTGATACAGTAGGTTGCGATACCTTTGTTTAAGTTAATATGATTAATTGTATCACCACAATACATGTATATATCAAAATCAAATCCTAGAGGACGCAAACGGATCATATATTTCTTTTTTTAATATTGATTGAAAACCTCTCCAAAAAAAATAAATATGAACGTGAAATTTGTTCATCTGCCGCATTAGAATATTTAAAATACCGAAACTTCCCATATTAATGAACCATTGATATGCTATTGTGTTAAGCAATAGAAATTGTATTGTGAGTTATGTTTTTATGTTTTTGGTACATTCTATCTTCAAATAATACGGTGTAATTATTATACTTCCATATGAAATAAAGACTGTACATAATTTGTGTTTTTAGATTTATTAATTGTGTTTATATCATGTCCTTACATTGTTTAAAGAAATCCTTAACTTTATTTCTGATAGATTCTATGTAATTCTTTGTACAGATGGACAGCTAACTTAAAGATCTCATTCCAATTTTTACTAAATGTGACCATGTCTCCTTTAATATTTTGTACGAATAATATTTGGAAAACTTTCGTTTTGAGGTCCCAACTCAAACGTTTTGCACAGCGGCCCACGTCGGTTATATTTCGGTACTGACACATTTGATATATAAGGTTTTCATTGGTCAGATTTGTTTTACATTGCTTACGTGGCGACAAAACATTCTATTCGCAAACAATGCAAAGATTTCGAACGAAAACGTGACTGAATCGTATACATGTTACTAACATTATCGTACCATCAGGTAAAAGGGAAGTACAAACCGACATTAATTCTGTTTTTTCTCATATGGTGTGATATCTAAAATCTATTTTGTTCTTGATGGCCTATAAAAAACATAAGGTAATATAATTAATAAATTAATGTGCTTAGTCAATACAAATATTCATAAAATATTTATTCTTTATTACCTAAAGTAGCTATAATAGAACAATTTGCTCAAAATTTTATACTTATATCAACCATTATAAGTAACATGTGGAATTTTATTTGTTTTTTATAATCGTACATTATGGAATTAATGATCTTGATATTCAAATGATCACAGTCGATTTGGTATATAAGGCATGGTATATCTCTCATTCGACAGCTTCTGAAGTTGATGTTTAGTACTCACTCAGAAGTTTAATCATGGCTCACATTCGGTGGAAAGCAGACATCATGATGATACTATGGGTTTTGAGCGTTCTGTTTGCCAGTAAGTTATTACTTCTCATTATCAGTTTTGTCATTTATAATTTTAGAACTGTTATTGTTTGATGTTATTGAATACACTTTTTGTAAATAAATTTTTTACAATGTTGATATGTCATTTACAATTTATGAAGTGCAAGACAAACTCTGATTACAAGTTGTACGATCAGTTTAGTGCTATATATTCTTCTACATGTATCACATTATTTACATACATGTATTGTCATTTATTACTCTCAATATTGTATTTCGCCAATACTGGAACACGGGACGTGATGGTTTCAATAATTAAACATATACATTCATAAAGATAAAAATATAAACTTGATGTTATCGATAATTGTTGTTTCTTAGAGGTAAACGTTTTCAGAATGGGTAATTTGAGTGAGATATGCGGTTAATAATTTAACAGTCATATTATTAAAAGCATATACTAGCTTGATATCTTTATTAAGGCGAGTAAAATAAGTAATTCTCAGCAACCTATATTTATTCAAATATATGGTCGTATCCATTTTTATTAATTTGTCTGATATTCGGTGGTTAATATCTTTAAAGAAATTGATCAACCTTAAATTGAATTCTACAAACACAATTTGAGTGTTCGTCAACAAACTCTGAATTTGGATGTATAAGGGGGGTTTGTTCTATTTTATCTAGAATTATGGAAGAACTAGCCCAGTTAAATTGGACAAAGTAATGACAAATATATCTTAACATATGTTAAATGTTGCAACTTTCAGCTTTAGATACACCTAGTTGGGCATAAAACATTAATTAATAACATAGGATTGAGTTTAATTATCATGGCCATTTTCATCAATTACCGAATCTAAAATTTATGTTTACGTAAAATACGAGAGACCAAGTCTTGAATATTTGAACTCTTTTTTATAATAATGCAGTAAATAGAAAGTTTTAAGAACCTGTATAGAACTGGGGTTCCTTTTAGAAATATTTTGATTTGAATAAAATACAGTAAACGTATGCTTTTATCTAATTTTCGACTGAGATCACAATGCTTGAAATCGTCAAAACAAGTTAACAGCTCCATATTGACAGATCTAATCGTATATAAATGTTTCCTGTGCTTTAAGTTATAATATCGAACTTAAAATCCATTTTTGTTAGTTCTCTCATAAAAAGACAAAATATTTCATTTAACAACATTCTGATCAACTCTCCAAATTTTGTCATCTTTTCTAACCTCACAGTTAATATATAATCGCAAAATTACATACATGTATTATCTTTATGAAGCCTCCAATAAATGTTAGCAAATTATAAAATACTTAATTGCCTTATAATTACAGTTAAGTTTTCTTCTACACTTTATAAAGGTCTACCTTCATCTCTTTCAGCAATCTTAAATATTTTTGTAGAATATATATCAAACGGTTTCGTTTAAAATAGATATTTATAGACACGTCCTATTGATGGAAAAGACAACATCTCTTGCATATATTTTATCTACTTATGTTGTTTTTCTGTTTTTATGATGGTAACATTGGTGTCTTGTAACCACCAGAAAGTCTGTATCTACCCCTTCACAGGTTTTAGATCTCCATAGATTACAGTTTAATACGCCCTTGTTTATCTGTATTGTCTCTTTTATATGATGTAAAACATAAAAAAATCTTTCTTCATGTATTATTCTAGTTAATCCTCACTCTATGCGAAGCCGGACATACTTGATTGTCGTGTGAGCTGAATTCTTTCTAATACTTTATACTGGTAGTATAGTATATTTCAAACTGTTTTGTTTGAAATTAATAATCGCTTTTATGCATTTGTTTGTTTGGCTTATAGGTCATTTATATCATTGATTATTATTTGTTATCATTGTATACCCATAATTCTGTATTTAATTTTGATTATATTTTGCATATCAAAATTAATATAGATGCACTATTTATACAAGACACATATCTATTAACGTCTCTGAACAGCATACAATGTATTTGTATTGGAAACAACTGGGTCTTGAGAAATTTGGATTTTCAAGAACTTATGTGTTTGGAAATCTTTATGAGATTTTAGTAACATTATGGCTATAATGATTAATTTGATATACATGTATAAAAAAATTCCACTATAAAGACCACATTGCTATCGCAATTTAACCATGTGAAAGATAATTTTGTGGTATTTAATGTTTATGCTTGTCATGAATTGAAAATTCTTGGTCAATCTTTTATTATGACCATGTTATTCATAACACAATTTCAACATTAAATGTCAAGCATTGAATTCCATTGATTTCTTAAAATTGACATCTACAAAATGATGAAATTAACTTTTGTAATTAGTTTTCCAGTTTCTAATTGCTATTTGTGGTTTGAAAGGTAAGGATTAGGAAGTTTCGATATCAGATTGCAATGTTTATTGAAAGTTGAACTAAAATATTTTAGTTATAAGGCATGGGGTGTAAGAGGGCATCTAAAAGTATTTAGTGTTCTAGGTCTGGTCCCGGTCATGTAAACTTTAATACAACATATATATTTTTATGTTGACTTTAATACTAACAAATACAAATGGTAACAAATGCATGCATTAACAATAACCAAACTTCTCCGTCTCTGCTTAATTTCTGTGTGGGAAGTCTGAGATTTTGTTGTTGCTGCTCCTGATATATTTTCAAATCTCTTTTATAACCAACGTAAAAGTGTACTTGGATGGTATCATTCACAATACAGTTCTATTCAAATCGAAGGATCAATAGTATGGGAGGTTTCAGACTGGATATTTTGCCTATATCGTTCATTATAAAACTTCACATTCATGTTTAGCTATATCAGCTATGTAATGGTAAATGGATATTATAATGAATACTTAAATTTTAAACGTAATTTATGTTTAAATGAAATAGTTGTGAAAAAATAAAGTATTTTAAAATGTTAAGTGGCTTCGTAATGTTTTAATGATACAGACGAGCACCATAACAGTATCTTCAAGTTGCTTAGTAACAGATATCAACTTTAAAGTAATCTTTAAAAAAAATACACAAATATATTGAAACGTTTTGGAAGCAGTAAAGCACTGTTCTGTTTGAAAATGATAAACTTACATCATATTTATATACCACAGTAAATAAAATTCATGTATGTGCTATAAGTTACGATATAAATGGTTTTAGTGCGTCTGGGGACTTTCAATACATATTTCCTGTAACCTTTTGCAAGTCGGTCGTACAATTTACCAAGAATTCATTTTCTTTACATATCAAAGACACTTCCATATAAAAAAACAGTGAGCATGATAACATATACGAAATAACATTAGAATTTATATTGTTTAAGGAAAACACTTGGAAGTTACATGAACTAAATTAAGGGTTGAATTTCATCATTTTAAATAATGTGCACTAAGAATGTTCAGTTAAAACCCTATTAACGTTAATATAACTAATGTATATACAATAAATATTTAATGTTTATTGACTAAAGTGAATTTTTCGTCACATAATATTTTTCCATGTACATTTGTATATTCAAATTGTAAACTGTTTGTGCATGTGTGTTATAAATTACAGGAACTTCTGGTTGTGAAACACCCGACGCTTTCTGTGCACATGGTACTTGTAATACCGGCAGTTGTACTTGTGATGAGGGATACACTGGAACATATTGTGAATATCGTATGTATTGTTTTGTAATTCTGATGACAAATGTATAGGTCGTATTCTAGGTCATGCATGTTTTGTATTATAAACAATGGACTTGGTGAATAAGCTGATGCATGAATATCATTTTACTGCCTTAAGCATACCACTTTGGAATTGAACATAAAGTTTAGGTATTGTAAACGCACAATGAAAATATTATATATGATGATATACACGTATTTATAACATAAGTTATAAATACACTAAACTTAGAATTGTACAGAAAATTTATCCCTTAGTATTGGCGTGTAATTACGTGAACGACCTAAACAACTTGAGAGGTCGTTGGTTGCTGGTTGCAATTTCAGTTCGGACCATGGAAATTTTATCGGGTTACTTTTGGCAACCAACTAAAATATCACACTAGGAGTAGTATTATCGCATCCTTAGATTGTCCCACACACTATCACTTCGGCATTTGGAACTCCTCGGTCGTTCTCTACGAATAACGCTACGAATTATTCAATTATGAATGGTCGAGGTGTTCCGAATGTCAGTTCGGACCATGGAATATAATAATTGCTTTTGGTAAATTAGCTATCAAGTCGTTAACAAATAATTCTCTCCATCGACGAATGTTGAAAAGGGGCAGGCTAAAATAAATTGTAATCCTACGATGTTCTATAAAATAAAAACAAATTACCATCTGCATCTGAAAGTTTATCGTGACTTAGTTGATTTTGTATGAATTGATTTCAGGTGTACTTGACTACAGCTGTTCTTCATCTTTGAACAATCTTGGAGGCACTTGTACAGAACTTGACACTGATAGTAGTTACAATGAATGTGATGAAGGACGTTTTGGAATGACCTGCTTCCCTGGTAAAATAGTTTTTTAAAAGGTGCAAATTATATACACCAGCCTAATAGCTGACTGAAAAATGACTGAAGGAAAAAATTTGTAAAATAAACGGAATTGCATAAAAACTTTTTTCTGATACATACATTACATACCAATGTGATATGCTAAATATATATGCTTCACTCATACTTAGATATGCTTAGGAATAAAGAAATGTAGTCATATGTGTAAAAACTGTCCGATTTACTAGTCAGTAGCACGTTTTACGTTCAATATAAAGATCAAGAGTTCGAACGGGTCCGACTAGCCAAATTTATCTAACTGCTCTAAGAAATATAGCTCGCCAAGATCATTACATTGCTTACAAAATATGAAAATCAAGAAACATTATTTGATGATGAATTCAAAAGAACTTTTTACATAGACACAAGTGAAAATTCTATTTTTATTTTTTAAAATAAGAATGGAGTTAGAAATTACTTTATAGCAAATGAGACAATTAGTCCTGTTTTCTTCGTGTTTTCAGGATTCATAGTATGGGGACCTAAATATTGGAATAATTCCATTTTTATATTGTCATCATAGATATAACTTTTCTAATTATTTTTTCTTATAACAAATTAACAATAAACGAGTACATGTAGGTTAACATGTTAAATATTATTCTATATTGTAGGGGAGAATGTGATCAGTGATGGGACAGCCCCAAAAGATAGTGCTGGTACAGATACCGATGTATTTACTAACGACGAAAGCATATCTTCAACGTGTGGAACAATTGTCGCTGATATCCTTGGTGTTCCGGCATTAACAATCACCGTCGTACCCAGTATAGTTGGTGGTATAACATTAGTATTTAAGGATGCTATTCCCCTAGCAGATTTACGTATGTACTCTAACGTTTTCATCTAAATGAGAATTAAATTATTGTTAAAATTGAAACAAAGAAGTTGTATAACTTGTATAAGTTAACCATAATAAAGATCACATTTATGAGTAGCATTTAAATCTTGCAGAAAGCCAATTAACTTTAAAGAAGACAAAACACTTTTGCTGTTTGACAAAGTTTACTTTTGTTTTAAATATACAATTCTTGTAACCATCATATATACTTCAGATTATTTGTGAAAAGCATAAGTAAGAAAACTTATCAAATTAAAGGAAATAGTGGAAAATGTTAAAACACGATTTATTCAAACAGACAATAGATTTATGTATGTTTTAAAAACATAAACACGGGTTCGCTGAAGACCTCAAGCTAGGTTAAGTATACTATGACCACGTAACTGTCGGGTGTATTGTAATTTTGTTTAGATAAAAATACAATAATTCTTTCAGAACAGAGAATTCTTGTTGTGTGTGAAAAATCTTTTGAATGGTCTTACAAAAAAAGTTATAGGCAAAGTCTACGTAATTCTGGGACACCCCTCGTAGACTTATTTAGTGTAGTTGACTCAATTCTTAAGCTGACAAATAAATTATAATAAATTTCATAACTATGGAAGATTTTTTTGCTAACATGTTACTTGGCGCTGTGTAAAGAAATTCTATATCAAAATAGTTAACACGACTGGACGCGCTAAATAAATGTAAATCATACATGAACTATTCTACTGTTTATCGTATGAAATGTTTTAATTGTTAAGTCAAAAAGAACACGACCGGTCGCCATGCAAATAATTCATCTTAATATGCAAACTTTTTTTAATATAATCTTAAAGAAGTAATTCCTTTTATGATACAAATACGTGAAATTATTTGACTTAAATTATCTTGTAACTCATAATAGATACATTTTTGTAAATAGATACTAACTATTATGTTGTATACATAGGAACTGAAATGGATAAACTTACATTAAATACCAAATACGGGACTGTAACTACTGACTTGAAATACACTTACAAACTAGTAGATAGCAAAACCGTAGAATTGATTTTCACTGAACACACAGCAGAGGAGGTACACCTTATGTTATCTGCTGATACAACCAACGAAATATGTACTGTAGCTGTGTTTGGAGCACCAGGTAAATGAACAGGTTTTACTGATGAACCAATTTCATGAAGTTAGGTATACATTAAAGTTTCACAATATCCGTTTGAATTATATGTGAAAATATTATATGGCGACATACGAATGTATTTCACAAATATGTTATATTCAGGAATACATTAAACTCCAACCGGTTAATTTGAGATCGCTATGTAGGAGGTATATTTGAAAATGTCGTCATGACGTCTTTGCCTTTATTACGTCACGAAGTTGTGGCTTTAAATGGCGTCATCTTGTTATAAGGGGTTTTATTTATATATAGAGCTTACTGATAAAATTCAGTCAAACTTAGTTCGTATTAAGCTCTATAATTTCTACAAAGGGAATCTCTATTAAATCTCTCATACCACTTTTACATAGAGCCTTAGAGAATCATTCATCTGCATTTAACCATGGATGTCTTTTCGGTAAATTACTTTGTTTCATGCTTTACCATGAGCAGTCTCAGTTAAAACGGTCATGTGATGCTCTTAGGCGCAGTAGTCCATTGGTAGGACGCGCGCTTAGGGATCGAGAGGTCCTAAGTTCGAATCCCACTAGGGGCACTGCCAATTTCCTTGAGCAAGACTTTACCTGCGATTGCTTCACTCAATCCAGGTGTTAATAGGTACCTGTTATGGTCATGCATTGTGAGCCGTGGCTGCTATATCTGCGCAGTATGTTTACAGTTGGTGTGTGACTAAGAAAGTTAATGTCAAGAGTTGACTGAATAGTGGTACTATAAGTAGACTTCAAAAACCTCTCTTTAACTTTAAAAATGCTCTTATTTAAATCAATGTCAACTTCTATTTCTAGTCGAAAACATTGCTGAAACTGCAGACGTGTATGACCCAGATACAGATGATTCAGATCTTAGTAGCATTCTCGGTGAAAATTGTGGGTCTGTGACAGGAGACGTGGCAGAAGATGATCCATCGATTGTAATAGACCTTAGTATAATACATATGGTGCAGTCTATTGTTCTAAGAAACGGTTAGTATTGATAGTGTATGCTGAATACCGGTTATGTATGCGTTTGTAATCAATGTACAGTAAATGAAGTACTTTTAGTTATAATAATATTTGTAATAAAAGGTATAACAAGAAAATACTACTTAAAGAAACAATATACAGTTATTATCATATGTGATTTGGTAACAGTCAAACTGTTGGCCCGAGGTAGAGGGGATAGCGATTTTAGCCGTAGGCCAAAGACAATAGTTTGAAACACTACCCCTTACATAGAGGGATAACTGTTTGACTGTTCCCAAACCACATATAATATTATAAATGCTTCAGTTACTACTTAATCAATCATTGCGTTAACAGTACTTGCAGGAGAAAAATAGCAAGAAAATAGTTTTGCAAATATATTAATAATAACGTCTTGTTTATGATCAAGATCGATAGAGTCTTGATTCATTCGAAAGAGTCAGGTAAGTCTCAAACTCCCTGAACCAGTTACTTCCCTTTATATCAGTAAAGTAACAATTCAAGTAGCATAGCTGGACGTCAGTACACGCACATGAAACATGTCATGGGTAGAGTTTTGAACTGTTGCTCTTGGCCTACGGCCTCGTGAGACAGATCAAAAATACTATCTTCTTCACCTTGGGCCAATAGTTTGACTGTTTCCAAACCAAATATATGGAATAACTGTGTACTATTGACCAGTCCACAGTACCAAATAACATTTAAATGAGGAAGCTGGTAATAATACAAACTATCTCGAATCTCAAGTTCATATCCTTGGTATTGTAGACCAATAAACATCTGCCAAAAATGTCAGCCGGTAACGATCGGTTAATACAACCAATGCAATAATTTTACTGCAGTGGTTCAATTTCCATTTGTTCCATATTTTATTTAGTTTATTCTCACAATAATGCATAGTTGTGTCGTTTTATGGCACATTTAGGTGGCAATTAATGTATGCTTTTGTTAACTTTTGTTTTTATTTTATTGTTTCTCTAATTTTTATCTTAAGCAAGTAACAAGATATAATAAAACCCACTAATTTCAATAACTTAACTTTTGGCTTCTTTAGAAGTGTCTGCAGCTGAATTAATCCGACTCGGATTTGCTGTCGAATGCAATCTCCGTAAACATATTTGCTATAGACCGCTGTCGTAAAGGTTCTCTCATGGTCGCTACGAGGTTCATGACGAGATGACCTTAGTGACGACCAATCATTGCGTAGAATTCATCTAGACGAAACACTATTGATAGTATCTTGATTTCGCGATTTCTATCTTTAGACCAAAGATTCCAAACTACTTTGACGATGGGGTTATTCACAGGCTGTGATTAGACGGCTCTTTAAAAATGCATGACGTGGACGATGCAAACAAGTGATTTAATTTATGTTTGCGTCATGAATATGAATAGGAAGAAGTCACTTGAACGTGACACTCATAAACAAATAGCCAGCTCTTAAATAAGCAAGTAGCCGAGCGGAGAATTTTAGATCGTGTTAAATCAGATTGCAGTTTAATGTTAGATGTTTTAAAATGATGTCAAAAATGATATTAAAAAAGAAACACTGGCAACCGTCACAACTACGGTGTCAGGTTAAGTGGAATAGTAGTAATAAAATAATAATTATTGATAATAAAGACATTAATCAACATATTATTTAAATTAGCCGTGTTACCTTTGTGTATGAATGCTTCAATATAAAATCACTTCTGGCCACATAAAATCGAAAAAAAACATATAAGAATGTAATTAGTTATTACGATGTTACAAGAAAATATGCATACAAATACGCCAGCTTCATTCTTTGTTTTAACTGTGTAAAACAAAATTCATTTTAAATAATCATTTACTGAGGGGAAAATTGTGTTTACTCCAGATAATGGTAATCCAGGTGAATCTGATGTACAAGTATTAGTCGGCGATGATGTAACAACGATGACAAACGTCGGCACTTTTACTATCACAGCTGCTGCTGAGGTATATGAGATTATACCAAGTGTTTCTGGAAGATATGTAACAATAAAAACTGATGCTGGTGGTATTGTTACGCTGACTCTGTGTGACGTTAAAGTATTTGGCTACCCAGGTAAATGTATAGAATATTTAGATAGAAGATAAAATGAAACAGAACTAACCAATTCTGGTCACCCTTTAGATGTAAACATGATTATTAACGTCATACAGGACAATAGAAATAGGTTAAACCTAAGGTTGCCATGATATTAGAAATATGTTTATGTCTTATTCAGCAATGTCCAGTATCTCGTTATCTATAATACTTGTTTGTTACATTCTTTTATACTTTCGTTGAATTTTGCTCTCCGCCATTCTGTGAATAACAGAAAATGAAGCCATGCTCATGTAAATATGCATGTGAATATTTTTCTAGTTAATCTTCAAGAACACATTAATGAAAATAATACAGTAGCAGTATGTTTCACTTGCTTTTCTTTTTCATTACCTAATTTGTATCCATTCTAACAAATCGAAGTGTTACTTATAGGGATTTAGGTATATACTTTATTATTGATATAGGTGAACAAATGTCGATGTTCTGTATATGATGCAAATCTTTTTATTATTCTACATGTATTATAAAAATACAACTTAAAGTACATGAATCAATTCAGCTCCTATATTTGTTTTTGAAATTTATAAATTAAATTTACACATAGCTATTAAAATGAAATCAATGTCTAAAAAAATTGATGCCATTCATTGAAGTTGTGTTTCTACAAATGAACTAATTTTAACTCTAACGACGAATAGTGGAAACAAAATTAGGTAAATGCAATTAATGTCGGTTTAAAGTAAGCATAGTTTATACTAATTTATTTTGCTCGATTGTGAAACAATTTCTTACAACTTAGATTAATTACTTTCGATTCTGCTTCCTGATCACCAAGTACTGAGCAAGTAGGATAAAGTTTCTTGCTCAAGGAAACAGCTGAATAGGATTCGAACAAACATGGAGCAGGCTGTCCAATTATTATAATGTCGTTACCACTTGGTCACGCCCAAGCATAAAGTTGACTTGCAACAGCCAGTCGACGAGGGTTGCTTTGGGTTTTCTTTATGATGAAAATGATAATCAAACATAAACTTGCCGTTGTTAAGAGGATTTTAATAAATGTTTGTGACAGCACAGGTTCAACACATTATGAGTGTTATACATATACAAGTTCAAAAATTGACCGACAGTAATTATGACGTATGTCGCCTTTAAATTTTGACAAATTTATCCGCAAACAGAATTTAAATAATAACCTCGGTTAGTTGACCATAGTTCGTTTCTTGTGCTATCGATCAAATATTTATAATCGAAAGCAAAAACACACCCATATTTAAAACGAAATGTCTAGAAAAGTTATTTTATTGCTCATAACCATAGATTTCACAAAGAATTCAGTATATTTCTCTATATATATCTCGGGAGAAGATAAACCTGTTTGTGAGAACAATATCTTATATCTAAACGTAGCCTTGTTTATAATTAGTTGAAACCTTAGATAACCCGGGTCGATAGCGCAGTTGGTAGCGCGCCGGGATTTGGATACTCGTGCCCGAGGGGGTGCGGGTTCGAATCCCACCCGGGGAGGTTATACCCTTCCATGAAAATTTGACAATAATGTCGATTTTCCTCCATTGATTAGATAATATGGAGAAGTTTCCGGCCTTGTGGAAGGGTAGGTGAGTACTGGTTATCGACAATGGTCCAGGAAAGCTAGGTTAGGTGCGCTGGACGCCGTGAATTGACCTAAATTGTGTTGATACGGCGTTAACTCCAATAAATAAATGAAACCTTAGATCATTTGTCGATAAGTTAAACCTCTATTGAAGACACCCATTTAGGAAAACTAAAATATTTTGCTCTTAAGAGGTTGTTGCTCAGCAGAGATTAAATTCAAACAAAATAAATTAAGGCAAATATCAAAAGCTGTTTTGTCAGATGAGTTTTTTTCAGCAGAGGGCCGCTTTGCTGAGGTTATACAGTATATCCATAATACATATATATATCTCACAAAATAATACTTATATTTTAGTATTGGAGAATGTTGCACCTGATGGAACTGTTGAAATGTCAAGTACAACAGACGAAACAACCAATGGTCCTGAAAATAGTATTGATGGTGATGATGCAGTATGTTCTCGTACTATGATAGAAGATAACCCGTGGATATTGGTTGATCTAGGTGCAGAACGTGACGTGAGGGGCATCCGCATAAGTTCTCGTAAGTATAACCAACAATGTTTCTTTATTTTCTATAATTACTTTCCAATCCTATTTAATCCTTACCGATTTCGGTTAAAATCCAGGCCAACGATCGACGGAAATAGTTTTAATAAATAAAACTTTCATCAATCAAATTAATTTGGTTGTCTACAACAGTAAATTATTCATTGTTATCATCGTTAAATTTGCCAATATACAATATATATATTCGGCTCCATGGTCATCTCTTGGGCAAGTAAGTGTTCTTTATATTTCGTACTGTCTTTACTTCGGAGTTTAAAATATTATCTTCCCTGTATTGGATTGTTGTTTTTTCTACAATCTAAAGGCTTACGTGTAAAATACCTTCACTTCTTTTTTCCGATTGATTTAATTTTAATGTTGATATTATTAATTGCACTTACATGTAATGCCGTAAACATTAGCAAACTGTTAGAAATCGACCTAAATGCTATATATTAAACACTCATATATGCAGAATATTAGAGTGTTGTATCATAAGCCTTGTTTCTCATGATAACAATCAAGACGACAAACACTTAAATTTGATGTTATGTCTCGGTCGTAAATAATGAGAGTGTCATCTGCATTTAAATGCACATTTACAGCCATACCACATACCTGTAATATTTGAAATTTAATAACAAATGTAATAGTTTACACTACAAACATGTTTTCTGAGTACGACTAGGCATGTACATAAGTTAACTGGTTTATTCTATTAACCAATTGATCAAATTTTACGTTTTGTTATAATGATCAATAGAAGAGTAGATCTCAACAAATAATTCTTAAAACTTGTTGCCTGTTTGGATTGTTATCTTGGAATAAGCATCGTAAAAAAGCACATTCGAAATTATTTTGTATGCGGAAAAGGCCACGAGTAACCTATGAGATTAAAAAACTTATCCAGTTTGTGGAGGCCGCCATTTTCATCAATTTTATTAGACGCTTTATCAAACATCTGCTTATCAAGATTAAAGACGCTCTATAGAAAATTGCACTACAAGCGTTCAATGATACGGATCAATAAATGAAGCTACTAGCGGCTTTTCATTGGATAAAAATATTGGCAGCTTCCTCATGGCCTTTCCCGCTTACAAAATAAAGAGCAAAAATAACTATTTATACTTTAAACAAAATAAACACTGTATGGCGCCGAATATCTTTTTGAAGATATTACTTGTTTAAATGGTTTAATTTTGTTGAATAGCCCCCATATCTAGGAGAATGCATTATTAGCATAAGAGATTATATATTAACAATGTGTATTTCAGTTCTAGACTTATCTAATGTCGAAGTAAAGGCTGGTCCTGATATGAATGATATGGGTGTTGTGACTGCAACCAATGCAGACAATTTCGAATTTATAGCATATCCAGAAGAACTGGAAGGTATAAGATATGTACTGATCAGAGCTACGGGAAACACAGAACAGCTACAAATTTGTGAAATAGAAGTATTTACATACTCATTGCAGCGTAAGTTAAAACTAAATAACAACGAACAATGAAATGGAAAACTACTGTACCTTTACTTTTGGAATGACGAAGTTTGTTGTAAAAATTGTATTTCTGAAATGTTAGTTAAAGTAAAGTTACAGTTCCATAAGCATAAAAATAGCCCGTGAGGGAACTGCACGGGCGCCGTACCACCAAGCTCCGCAAGAACCGGTACGGACTCTTGCAATCCTGCACGGACTGTTACGTTTTTACCGGGGTCCGTAAGATGAGCCTGGATACATGGAAACCGTGAACAAAATCGTAGCCGAGTATGGATTAAACTTGCATATCTTCAAGCTACGGCTCCGTACGGGTGAGTTGTTTTGTGTCATGTGCGTACCATCACCTTAATACGCAAGACTTCCCACGACCTACGGCTGTCTGCACGTACGGGTACGCAAAAAGCCACAATTTTACTGTACTGAGACATTATAAATGTTAGTTCAAATATTGAATAGAATCTAATATTGTTCTGGTTCGCATATAGCAACAACATATATCATTTATAAAAGTAGATATAATGTTTTATGTGTCCTTGTATGTGACTTTTAATACCTTTTAATAACTCGTTTATTGAAGGATGCAATGGAAGCATTATTAATCCTGAGTCCGAAATATGCTGTGATGGTAACATACAACCTTTAATTGGCGATGCTGGCTTGACTGAATGTTGTGGTGGTAAAAGTTACATTTCCGGATGCTTCATATGTTCGAACAATAACCTTGTTATAGCCTATAACCCTGATACACAATTGTGCTGTGATAACACTATTCAGGATATGGTAAGAAAAAACAACCAACACTTCTTGTATTACTTCTTCATATATTTTCCATAAATTTTGCGTAAAACACGTATTTGAAATTTTGTGATGGTGTTAGATACTTAAAAAATTTAAACAAAGAATAGTCGAATAGCATAATTATTGTGGACATGAACATAACATTATATAAAGTATTTAAGAACATGGGTCTAATTTTACAATACACATTCTTTAGCATGTATCGTGTTTTTATGTTTTTGAATTTGTGTTCGAGAATGTTAGAGTTCCTGGAATAACGATTGCAAAGAGAAAAACAATACGACAAAAGTTAGTTGCCATTTATAAATAAGACGATGACATATATTCGTGTAGGGTGATGGCAGAAGCTGTTGTTGTGGGACGAGTATAATTGACGCTGATAGTAAAATTTGTTGTGATGGCAGTGAAAGAGACAGAGTACCAGCTGACCCATATTGTTGTCGTATGTTTGAGTTTCTTATTTATTTTAATATATCCAAGTTAAAGAAGTTTGATCTTTCTGATGTTACTTAATATATATTCTAGTATAAATAAATGTTTTAATAATGTTTTTTAGTTTTTAAGTTGTTCATCGATCCATTTTGTACACACTTTTATTGGGATGCCTCAAACAAAACGGAGCATTAAATACATTAGGATCGGAACCATTCTTTACAACTAACTTTCATCAACACTGCACATTCTGTCCAGCAAAATAAATTATTACTAGACCGATTGAAAATTAATTGAACCAAACAACCTAAGCAATTAATATACAAAATAGCTAATGCATTTTAATGGTTAAGCATAATACATCCTTTATCAAATACACAACTCAACAACAAAAATCGAGTTTAATTGAATATGAAAAATGGTAGATGTAAAAGGTTTGTGAACTGCCGGATCACTATTTTCTCAAAGGCACCGACGGCAATTTCGGTGGATTCGGTCCACGGTACATGGGCTAAATTCGAAGAATGATCGGAAAGAATAAGCATGGTTCTTGCGACAAATAGTGTTAGAGCAACACACTTCACGCTCTCGATTCCTAAGTAAACTTTAAGCCACCCGCTTAGAAATCTAACGAGAACCAAAAGCTTAAATGACAAAAGTTTCTGTCGGTACAACATTAGATGCATGATCTAGACACCATATTCAATATTGTTTGACTGGTGATATCGATTGAACAACTCGGACTTAAAAAATTGTCTAAAATATTGACCAATGCATTGTTATAGATAATAAAGAAATGACAGTATTGACAAATAGAGAAAGTAATTGTATTTTGTATTTCAGACTGCATAACAAACGTCGAGGATGTTGGAATTTACGTTGATTTGTCAGAAAATATGCAGAATACTCAATTGTCACAGCTTCGTTCTCTTTTAAACGACCTTGTAATGGACATTAATATAGACAGCGGTGATGTGAAACTTGCTTTCGGTGCTTTTAATACTGCTGTTGAGCATGACTTTGATTTTAATGAATATTCTACCACAGAAGAGGTACTGTCACATCTTGAAAATATGTATATTCTTGGATCAGGTACAGATATAGGTAAGTCCTGGCTAGTATTTTGTTTTTTAAAGTAACACGAATTTGTACATATGTTAACACAATGTTATTTTGTTTTAATGGCCCAAACATGTATTGTATGATATAAACATAATAAAGTAATGTTTATTTTCAATTTATATATATATATAGGTGCTGCACTAGATCATTGGATAGCATATTACGATGGAAAGAGAAGCTATGAGGACCATGCTATGATTATCTTCGTTGACAACGAGTCGTCCGATAAAATTGCCAATTTTGCTAAAGCAGACCTGGCTAAAGATTTTGGAAGGATAATTGTTGTCGCAATTGGACCCTATGTTGATGATTTTGAAGTACAATACATTGCCAGCGATCCAGATAGTGAAAACTTGATATATGTCGATAGCTACGATGAACTTTCATCTATCTTGCCGCTACTTCACAATAATTTGTTCCCACCATGTGAAGGTAAGATAACGAGTTTGATATAAGCTAGGTGTTATTAGTTTGTTTGTTGGGTTTAACGCCGTAGCAACATTGTATTGGTCATATAACGGCGGCCAGTCAACCTACTCACTCCTCTAGGAAAGGCTAAATTACTGGATTAATACTAAATACTAAGCACACACTATCGTCAGTGATTGACCACTGCATTACATAATTAAAAATCATTGGTAGGAGGGAGAATGGCCGTAGAAATAATTTCATGACCAACCTTCACGAAAGTATGCCCGCCCGGGAATCTAACCCACGACCCCTCGATCAGTAGACTTGCGTGCTATAAACTGAGCTAGCCGGGCGGCTCTAGATGTTATAATCTCATATTTTAATGCATTATTAAGCATTGTACAGGGAACTTTAATAATTACATGTATACAACATACGTTTTAAATTTCTTAATGAAATACAAAGGCAGGTAAACCAATTTTGAATGTACCAGTTATCAACAGAGCACTGGTTTTTAAGTTTTGACAAGTGGTTTAAATGAAAAACTTGTTCGCCTTCATTTGCAGCACTAAACGTCGGTCACTGTTTCTTTACTTCATACACCGCTCATGGTGTCATGACGACATTCGGAAGTGAGGCCTGCTGGGTAGAAGTAATGAAGCTTTTACTTCCTCTGGCATGAAAAACCAGTGACAAATTTTCTGTAGCTAATTTCTATATACATTACACAAACAAAAATCCCTAAATGTTTTTTCGTAAAAGCTAGTTTCATTTGACTTTTTTTAAAGCTCTTTATTAATCATAAACTAACATAAAACTAAGTAGATGCAAGATAATCTCATAACGTTGTATCCATTATTAATGTATCATTTATATATTATTTTTCAGAGTACCCAACACGTAAGTATTTTCACAAAATAATAGAAATTTCTAATGATATAAAACAGTTTGTCGTGTTTAAATCTTGTTATTTAAACATTTATTTTGCAGCAAAGGTATTACATAATTGCTAATAAAATAGCAAAGGTTTGGACTGCTCAAAATGTAAAGCAAAAACTAGTGCATCTCACTTTAAATATTCAATGCGCATATTGTTTATAAATATTTAGGCA
Organism: Mactra quadrangularis; assembly: GCA_025267735.1. Classification (NCBI taxonomy): domain Eukaryota; kingdom Metazoa; phylum Mollusca; class Bivalvia; order Venerida; family Mactridae; genus Mactra; species Mactra quadrangularis. Next base: position 13,415,694 of record CM046302.1, on the reverse strand, counting down.
TCATCTTGCCTTAAAAATGGATTGTAAAACATGTAAGGAACAGCACAAGTATACACAGATATTCCGCCCAATATAAAATCTAAGAGAGGTATAGTTGTAGATTTTTTAAGCTTTTTGGTACAAAAAAGTCATCATTTAGAAAGTAGTTCTGCAGTAAACTGACCTCGCACTTTCTCAGGTCCATGTAAGAACAAAAAGTAACAAATAGATTAGAGAGAAAATTCAACCCACCCTCTAACTCGACAATGTTGCTTACAAAAACGAATTTACACATACGAATCGGAAAGCAAATTCCATGACCAATGTAAAAGACCAGCACGTAATGACCTAGGGCAACTATAATTTTATTCATTACATAGACGATGTGAACATCTCCCTATACTTATCCACACAGCTCGTCGCACATTTCTATGACTTGAATATGCATTGGATAAAGTGCGGCTATAAACACAAAATTGTTGTATGTGTTCAGTTTTTTTTTATTAAAGTTATTATTAAATGGTGAAATGAATGATGGTTTATAAATACAGGAATATCAATTCATAGATATAAAGTACTTTTAAACCTCAATAGCTACCTATGCATAGGCACGCCATGTATTCTACTTTCATTTTCAAATGTCTGTGTAAATAATGACGGGTGTAAACACGTTAGGATAGAAGTTAAGCTACAGGTTTAGAAGTTTTAATTCACGTGCATACTTGATATCTTTATTATATCGAGTATTCACATATAGTTCATTTTTTCTCAACTGTCAAATCATGAATAATTTCACGGTGATTTCGTGCTCTTTGTCTAACACTCGTGATATTAAGATAGTGTGTAATCATTCACCGTGTAATTATTCAAACTTTGACAGTTAAGAAAAAATGGACTTTAGACATATTTTGTATGTTCATTATAGTAGAACGAGGAAATTATAAGAATGTAAACATTGTCATGTGTTTCCAGGTAAATAAACATGATACTTTAGGTATGTATACTAAGATCAGCAAGACCGTTTGTATACAGTACTGTCTGTAGTTTTATAAGCAGTAACACGACGACAATAAATAAGTTTCCAATCTGTGTTTTCTTTTTGTATTCAAGTTCAAAGTGTAATTGTTAATAAAAAAAATATATTGTTCCTGTTTTTTTAATCAAAAGATTTAACTTACCCTGAAATCAGTATGTCGTTTCATAATATTTCGTGTATTTAGCAGTTGACTACACTATATCATGAAATGCCAAATTCACATTTTGTTGTATAACACTTTAATGAGTTTAAAATAGATGGATATACCCAACCATTGTCTCTAAAATGAAAATTCTATGAAAAACCAGTTCCTGTTTCGTTGTTGCCATTTGTTTAATCATTCGAAATTCCAAATAATTCAAACACGTTTATTACATTCCAGCTTCATGTGGTATTTTACCATATGACCCTGAAACTCATATTTGTTGCAATGACGTCATACAGCCATTGCACGGTGATAATACAGAATGTTGTGATACTGTAAGTTATGATTCTAACTGTGCAACTTGTGAAAATGATGTTGTTGAACTTACCTATGACCCTCTGGTAGAAATCTGTTGTCAAGGTAATACTTTTCCACTGACGAATTTAGCGTGCTGTTGTGGTGATACTGTTTTCGATGCAACCAATCAAACTTGCTGTAATGGAGTGGTAGAAATGAGACCTCTATGGGATACTTCTGACTGTTGTCGTAAGTTTAGTGGCTTATTATTATCAGTTATATTGTAAATATACGTATTTCTACTATAATACACCATCATGTGATATTGTTATGGTCGATTTAGTAAGAAAAAGCGAACAACACTAAATAGTATGTATGAAGAAAATGCATTTGTTGGTATGTAGTGTTCTTACATTACAATTTGACCTAACTATCGACAAGTGTCTAAATTAATCTCAAGCTTATCCTTTATTACTTGTTTCACAAGAATATTCCTTAAATAGATATTTGAATTAAGATAAGGATTAAATATGCATTCGATGTTCAAAATAATTAAACTGGTATTGTATATATATCGATTCTGCTAAGTATTTTTTGTCTATGATTGATTTATAGGAATTCATTCAGAATGTGATTGATGTCTGATAGTTAATTATAATAATTACCACTCTACCTTACGCATTACCCAAAACACTTGTTCATACACAAATGCAAACAAATATGGTTAAAAATGGACTCTGTATCATGGTGATGATGAACAGAACAATTATGAGTCTTAAAATACATAAAACTATTTATTGCATATACCGATCAGTGAAATAATATACTCATGATAGCATTACTTATACCCGTCTCCCTCCTACCAATGATTTTAATTATGTAGGGCAGATGTCAGTCACTGACGAAAGTATGCACGTAGTAGTTGGTTCCAGGAGGAGTGAGTAGGTTAACTGACCGCCGTTATATGACCTATACAATGTGTTGCTACGGCGTTAAACCCAACAAAAACAAAACAAAACTTATACCCGCTACACAATGTTTTTATCACTTAGATTGTTTCTGACAAAATCCCGTTCAGATACATTGTATCATACATATAACACGAATATGAATATGTTGATACGTAAATAATCATGTTAATGCATTTTTGTCATTCTTCCGTTGATAAAACTCGAAATTAAGCGATAAATATCACCAATACATTCTTAAAACTATATAAAAATACATCTTTAGATATATGTTTGTAAAACCGGATCTTCTAAATTTTCTTATGAAATTGGCACATGAATTTAGAAAATAACACCAAAACACATATTGTGCAACAATATGCTTTATTTCAGACTGTAGAAGCAGAAACGTTGATATTGTCCTGTTAGTGGATACTTCACAGAGTGTTGCCGATAACATGATTCGATCGATAGTAAAAGAAATCATTGATCAGACTTACACTGCTGAAACCAATTTTGCTTTAACCTACTTCTATGATACTGTTATTGATGTTTTTGGTCTTGGACAATTCTCCAATAAACAGGATATGTTAGACAGAATTGACATCACTGCTATAACACACGGTGGATCAAACGCTGGAATTGCACTAAATCATGTTGAGAATTCGGTACTAGAGACTAACAATCGGCTTCTTGCTAACGATATAGTGGTTATTATATCGGACGGCGACACAGATGATCCTGAGGCTTTTCTGTCTGAAGCGGACAATTTAAAATCCATTGGTATTCAAATTATAGCTATTGCAATAGGATCCTCTCCAAACACAACATTGTTGTCACAAGCTGTATCATCACCTTCTGAAGATAATATATTTACAGCTTCTACAATCGAGTCATTAGTTTATGTACCTACAATGATTGATGAACAGTTTGCAGCTCCTTGTGAAGGTATGCGTACACATAAACGATTACTTACTTGTCCAATGAACTATCGAGTGTTTGGTTATTTTGATATTGATGTCTGTTTTTATGTTACAGTAGTCATCACGGAATTTGTTTATTTGCTTTACAAGAAATTTTTTCATCTTATATTTTGTTGACATTGGGCGAACTGCCTAGCCGGAAAATTGAACTTGTGTACTTAGATTGAATAAGCTTGTCTCCTTAAAAAGTAGATTTTGATGTTATCATGTGTTGTTTTTTTTTCATTTAACAACTAATGCAAGCAGTGAATCAATGTATGATAAGCATTTATATCTTAACTAAATATATACTTAATGTAATAGATAGTTTTCATCTCATTAAAAGATTATTTTCTTTTCTGTTACAGTATTCCCAGTACAAGGTAATGATTTTAAATTTGAAATTTATTTAACAATTATAGAATGTTAGCGCAGTTTTTCATCATGTATAAATGTTGAATTTATATCAAAATGAAACTTTTATTATTACGATAACGTAAACAAAACAAGAGACTCTTTGACCCAAAGTTGGATTTTATTGTACTACTTGAAATCGATGTTTGAAAAGCACTTCATTGGAATTATGTATTAGTATTCCCATTCGCTTACATTCGTATTGTACTAATAAAGGTTTGTTCACAATACTTAATATTTAATAATTGTGTTTATTAATCTGCCAATTTTCACGATTATTCTTAACTGAAACAGATGATGTCATTTGTTTACAATATGTATACAATGTCTGCAATTAAAATTACAATATAGCTTGAGTACTGGATTACACTATGTCAAATATTTTTGATAATATACACCAATATTATTTGACTGATTTTATTTTACTCTATTATCTTTAGGATGGAACATTAGTTTAGAACAATGTTTGGTTCAATTGTACATGTAGTTCTTTTACAGTGTGCTATTTCGTAAAATAATGCTCTGTATTTTCGCGTTTTTGCTCTTACGCGTTTCTGTTTTTGCTTTCATTCTAGTGACTTGCAATGGGGTCGCTTACAACAATTCTGATTCTGTTTGCTGCTTTGATCTATATATTGTTCCTGCTGGTGATCCTGAGGATACTGAATGTTGTGGAATTCCATACAGTACACACGAGCTTTATAATCCCAATGATGCTACATGTTGTCATTTCCAAGTTGTCCAATATGATCCAGCATACCCAGAAAGAACTGTATGTTGTGGTTCTAACTCCCTCATCGACCCTGCTGAAGAAATATGCTGTAACAGTGTTAGACAACCTATGCATGGAAATTCATTGGGCTTTACTGAATGCTGTAATGGCCAAAGTTTTGACAATCGATGCTATGTTTGTAACAATGGATTGGTAACACCTGTGTATGATCCATCTCTACAGATATGTTGTAATGGTTCTATATTCTCGAAAGGTGACAGCGATGCATGCTGTTGTGGTTCGGTGATGATAAATGCTGAAACTGATATTTGTGATGATGGTGTTGCTCGTTTGAGAACCGTTAATGATAATCTACATTGTTGCCGTAAGTATAGAACGAAGTTTCATTTAAAGAATGATTTTCAGTACTTTATTCTTTGAGCTTAAGCCTTAAATTATTTATCCGAGCTGTGTGGCATTATATAACAGTAGATCTCAAACACTTTTACAAATACCGTTCAAAATCGTTGATATTGTTTAAGTGTTTAATGTTACTTTTCCAATGATCATATGCGTATCTCATTTCCGAGAAAGGTACCCAACAGAGTTATAGGAAACTGATGTTGTATGTTGAATATTAAGCGGAAGTATGTGACCTTCGTGGCTTTAAAGTGTTTTGAATATTTAAAGAAACTACGCGAACGGTTATATGAAATGGCAAACTTTTTATTGACTTTCGTTTTCAATTCACTTTCAGATACAAAAGACAATGAATTTGATGTAGTGTTTTTACTTGACATTGCAAACAGCGCTTTACAACCAGTAAACCATAACATGATGCTGGACTTTGTTGCGGGGGTGATCACCGAAGTTGACACAGACTCTGTAAAAATTGCACTCATAACTTATGCCAATTCTGCAACACTTGTGTTTCCCTTATCCTCTAATAAAACATTTATGCTGGAGCAAATTCTCTCTATATCTACAAGTTTTGGTTCAAGAGACTTAGCACAAGCCTTGTTTTCTGTTCGAAGTCCAGACGACATATTTTTATCATCTTCAGCCAGACCGAATGCACCAAATATGGTGATTGTAATAACAGACGGATATTCATTTAACAATACGTTAACACAAGCTGCAGCATATTATTTGCTTCAAAATGGTATTAAGATAAAAGCGATTGGAATTGGTTTACCAGATCCTACAGAACTACTACAGATTACACTGTCACAGAACGATGTTTTTATTGCAAATGCTTTTTCATCTTTGACAAGCCTTGTTGATGATATTCAAAACCAGTTCGGAGTATGTACCGGTAAGTTGATCAAAATACATAGAAGTTATTTTCAAAACAACAAAATTGGTATTGGCAATATATTGACCGAAATATTATAATAGGAGAGGCTCTATTTGAATAAGTCGATATCGCTCCGGACATTTGATCGGAGATCGTGATAAGCTCTATAATCGATTGCCAAGTCATTGAATCTTCATGATCAATGAGATTGTTTAGCAACCAAACACAGGCACAAAAATAATTGCGAGTGCGAATACAATTTGTAAAATAGTATACAATATGAAGATCACTCATGCACGTGTTAATTATGTATTTATTGCTAAATTATAACATAAGAGAACCATATTTGAACTTTTGCTGCGCAACTACAACATAAAAAACCCTCAAATTGTCGTTTCTTTGAAGAGATAATGTTTACCACCATCTTTCATGAAGATATCGAATGAAAATTAATGCATGTTTTCATCTTTTATTTCAGAGTATCCAGATTGGGGTAAGATTGTATATTTTCAGTGTTTAATTCTTTGCATGCAATGTCATTTCATAACAAGAAACTGTCTATAAAATACTAACAGTTGGACAGCGCTGTACAAACTCAGCTTCAGTTTTGAATGTGTTTGAATTACATAAAAATACATTGACTCAACATGATATAAAAGCATATTGTCTTCATATTGCATGTACACGTAATCATTGATGGTGTGTTCAGATTTTTATGTGATTTTAAGTGTGTTTATATTTATTGAACATTTATGCAACTACTACGAATTAGAGGTATTATCACTGCCTTTTAATCGTTATTTCCCCAAAATGTAAAATAATGTTGTAAATCTTTTTACAGTACGTTGTGGAGATGTTCCATATAATCCGTCTGCTAGTGTTTGTTGCAATGATAATGTGGTGCCTATAACAAACAATGATGAAACCGAATGTTGTGGAAGCAACCAACTCTACAATCCAATGACAGCAGTTTGTTGTAGTCTCAATGTTGTTCAAAAGCCAAGTTTAGATAGTACAACTTGTTGCTACGACATTGCTGTGTATAACAACGCGACAGAAAAATGCTGTGCCGGTAATGTTATTGGTATAACTGAAGAATGTTGCGGTTCAGTTGGGTATTCTCCTCTTGGCTGCCTAATTTGTGTCAATGGTCAACTCTCAACTAACTACATTCATCATACCCATATTTGTTGTGGAGATGTTTTACATGAGAAAACGTTTAGTCTGTCATGTTGTTGTGGAACTACTGTCTTTGACTCTTCGACACAAACTTGTTGTAATGATCAAATAGTTCAGAGAGACCCTTCAGATACGTCAACATGCTGTCGTAAGTTTTCTTTACACTTTATTATTGGTCTGCATCTATAAAATTGTAATGTGTGTGTTATTATTTATTTTCTGATCAAATGTTGATAACGCATCAATACATGTGTGTATCAATATGAACATAACTATAATTGTTACCATGCATCTGCTGTGTTATGTTCATGTGTTTGCAATTATGTTTAAACGTGCATTATGTCTTTGCGTTTGCTTTTCAGGTATACATATACATGTCTGATGTTATATTAATGTGCTTAGTGTAAAAATATATGTACGTTTTGAAATACTGTAATGTCATTGTATTTGACATTTTGCTGTGATGTAAAGTTCAAACATATGTGTGAAATTTGAAATAAAGTTATATAAATTATCACCAAATGTATTCAGTAAAACAATAAGTTTAAACTATCAAAAAATCATGTAGTCTGTATTGACAATGTAAGAGAATCAACTGTTTTAATCTTACAAAACATTTCTCAATCAGTTCGTGCATTAGGATTAATTTATTTGCTTCATATGTATTGATTCTGCTTTTCCGAATAACTAGCCGTGTGCATTTCTTAAAAACGCTTTATATAAAATCGTACAAAATTTACATTATGGTAACAATATCACATTACAGTTTTATTTAAATTGTAGATTGCATAAATAAGCAATTGGATATCGCCCTTGTAGTTGATGTGTCAGAGAGTGTTGTTCGCAGCAGTGGACATGCGCTGTTAATGAACTTTATTTCGCAAATCATCGATGACGCTGATGACGGCACGGGCAATGTTAGATTTGCCCTCATTACCTTCCATAGTACTGCGGATATTCAATTTAATCTCAATGAGATGACTAAAGCACAAATGCTGGACCACATTGCAAATATACCATTATATAACGGTGGAACAAGCACAGGGGAGGCACTAGAAAAACTTCAAACATCTGTGTTCAACACTGTACATGATCGTCCAGGTGTACCAAATATTGCTATTGTAATAACAGATGGCGAGTCATTCAACAACACTCATACCGTAGAGCAAGCTACATTAGCACACAATAGTGGAATTGAAATGGTTGCTGTTGGTATTGGCCTTCCAGACTCAACCGAGTTATATCAGATTGCTTCTGACACATCAAATGTTTATCAGTCAAATGATTTTACTACATTGTATAATGTTGTATCCGATATAGAAGCAGAGTTTATCGGTATATGCACAGGTAAGGTATATTTACTATTTCTGAAATTACATTTTCCACGCTATTTTATATAACTAGTACAAATTTTCACTTTCACATTAATGTCGAATGACGGATTTCAAATCCGAACCGATTTCGGGAACTAGATTAGAACACTGACCAGTTACCAATTACGGACACGGGATTTGTTTTGACTACATATTATATTGTCAAGAATGCATCTGATTGTATTTCTATTAAGTTTATCTTAGGCCATGCTCGTCTTTCTATTCTCCTGTGGATATACTCTCCGTAAATTGTTTCGTCTGACTGCAAAATGTTTTATGCTGAACAGAACACAAACCAATTCATTAACTTTGCTTTTCATTTGACTTTTTGATTCGATGGTAAGTATCACGAATCAGATAGATTTTACGTATATGTACGAGGAGTGTCCCAGTAAATTGTGGACTATGTTTGTTGCGAAAAGATTACGTGCAACTTTTGCTCAAACTTTTAACTGCCATTTAATGCATGTGTTGTGAGTAAGTATGCTAAATTTTAAGACGATTAATTAAAAGATAAATGTTTTGCTTCAATTTATAAGACACTAGGTATGAAAACGCGGCGCAAGACAACGTCATATTATGACGTCATGCCTATGAAATCATTGTTATTCACTCTCCAAGTTCGCCTTGTTGTGAACAGTGACATATATACAGACAATGTATTTACTTCATATTTACTTTACAAATTTGTTGTTGTCTTACTTTTGTTACAAAATTGTTACATCGGTCTCAAAATATTAGTTTGGTCAATGATTTAATGGTCCACGGGTTAAGTATCCAACTTAATTTTGAATAACACTTACAGTAGTTTTTGGTACGAAAAATTCAGTGGCTATATTACACTATGAATAACTTCTCTACCATATGTAATATGCACAAGGTACACCTAATGATTCCTTTCATCCATCATTCTATGTGCTTGAATTCAAATTTATACCCATTCATGTTGTGCCAGGCTGATTATGAAACTGAGTTGCAATTACATAGACTCAATCTTGTCCTGTCGTCACCTTATCTCGTTGATGTCACATTTTTGTGTTTCAGTTCAAATGCGTATTGCACTCTTGTGTACATATTTTATGATCTGAGATTTGGTGTGACACTATATTGATAATTTCTGCGAATGTCTATGTAAAAATAAAATGCAAATAAAAAGTTTAAGTTTAAATTTTGCTGTTCACTTTAACTCAGTATGGACTAATATACAAGTGTAAAAGTGGTTGCGCCGCATGCACATATCTTGTATTGGTAAAACATTAAAATGACGCCTTTAATGCAAGTTATTATTGGTCAAATGCCTAATATGTATAAAAATTTGACTAACAAACAGTCTTGGTAATTCTGATCATCATGTGACGTAAGGAAAGAAAGTTATGGACAAAGTACACGATTTACTGGGACACCCTCGTATATCGTAAATGTTTGTATTGTACCTATATCATATTTACTTGTATATGTTTTGTAATTTTACTGTTTTTGTTTTGTTTCCAGAATATCCTGACTCTGGTAAGAAACACTTTTCTTCAAGTAAATGATGAGTCTAGTTCTATCTATTCAGTTTAAATGACTTCCATTCTTTTGACAAAGGGGCTAGGGTTATGATAAATCGGACCAGCTTCTATTTATTCAAGTTAATAACCATAATTATAATTCGCATTTGGAACTAAAATGTTTTAAAATTTCCCGGAAAATTATACTCCCTGTTCAATATGTAACTTATCAGTAACTCAACCTGCGAGCTCGGCATTTCAAACCATATACGTGCAATTAGTTGCGACACAAAATTATCATATTATATTGGGACTTAACGTGTGCTTTGCCAACTTTCTAAAGCCGAGTTACATACAGTTGTATACATATCAAATTGAATATCATTCCACTATTGGTCATAATTAAGAATGGCTTTGATAAATGTATAATTAAGTGGAAACACATTTATTACGGTCTGAGAACACTGCATTTTCAACAACCACAGAGAGAAAGTCGAAGTGCTGTTTAAGATAAGCCTTTATATACATGTGCTGTCGATTTTGCAATTTAGAACGAGAACCCATGATCTGTAAAAAAAACTTCAAGCAGGTGTTCTCTCACAGTACCAATTTACACATGGGTCAAGTGGAACAATTGTATGTAACTTTTCCTGTCTAAGGAAATCAGAAGTGCATCTAGTGGGATTCAAGCTCGGACCTTTCAATTCCTTAAATTCCTTAAATTGCGTGCTGCCACTAGACCGTTGCTTTTAACAGAAAATTGCTAGAATGTAATGTCCAATGATAAATTTATGTTGTATGAAGACTTGAAGAACAATCATCTTAAATATTGCAATATGCTATTTTAACTATCCGCTTTCATCAGTGTGCATCATTTAGGTAATAAAGTTTGTTATGGGTTGTATCATAAATAACAGGAAATTTAACCGGAGCCATTTTCGTACAAAATATTGACCGATATACATGCAATTGATCTCCAAACCAAAGCTAAAGTGTGTTGAATTTTCAGTCCTATTTAATCTATAGAGTTACTTTACTATTTAGTGTTTATAATTTTATCATAAACTAAGAACTTTAAGATCGCCGTCCTTTTATATAAAACCTTTTCATGAAATTCTATACATGTGGACCGAATATAATGCATAGATTCCATGGTATTCAAAGGTTTTTTATATGTTTTAATAATTAACGACTTAAATGAAGTTGACCCGATATCCTTCTGTAAAAGGAATATGTATGTACATATTTTGAATTCCAGTGTACTGTGGTATTAATCCATATAATCCTGCAACAAGTGTTTGCTGTAGTGGTCACGTAGTACCGATTACAGTATCAGGAGAAACAGAATGTTGTGGAATCAGTAAACTTTACAATCCAGCAAATGCTGTGTGTTGTGGTGTAAATGTTGTTCCAATAATCAACCAAGACAGTACTACCTGTTGCTTTGATACAAAGTTATATAACAACAACACTCAACAATGTTGTGGTGGCAATGTTATCAGCTTACAACAGCAATGTTGTGGTTCTGTTGGTTATTCTTCAATTGGTTGTCAAACCTGCGTTAATGGTGTACTTGTATCTAATTATAATAGACAAACCCACATTTGTTGTGGAGATGTTTTACATGTAAAAACGCTCAGCCTGTCATGTTGTTGTGGAACTACTGTCTTTGACTCTTCGACACAAACTTGTTGTAATGATCAGCTAGTCCAGAGAGACCCTTCAGATACATCAACATGTTGTCGTAAGTTTTGAATATTATACTAAATAAACTACAGTACCTACAAAAGTTTGAAGACATTTTCACTTAGTAGCCATTCTGAATAGCCTTTATTCAAAATTGTATTACTTTTTTTAAATACTTTTTAGTTTGCCTTATCTTTTGGTAATCATCATTGTTAATATAACTAAGACTACAAAACTAGTATGAAAGTTAAGTTATTAAAAAATTAATAGAGAACACATGGTTTTGGAGACTTTATGATAATGATTCTACAAAAGAAATTGTCAAAATTCGAGAATTTTAGTAAATTTCTTTTGTCTCCAAGCTTTTGGTGATTGGTAACTGAATGAATTGAAAATTGTATTAGCTTGTTAGTTCAATGTGATTTGATATAATTTATGATCTCGTTCCGAAATAAGAATTGATTCATTGCTGCAATTTCCAGGTTTCAATGAAAAATTGCATGAAATCGACAAAAAACTTTATTTTTTCGGAACGTATGATTTGGCATCGTATACTAGTAACTCCTTATGTTTTTTTTTAAACTTTAAATGAAGATAAGATTGTAATAAATATATTAACCAATTAATAAGAATTTTTTATTTTATTTTAAGATTGCATCAATAGTCAATTGGACATCGCCCTTGTAGTTGATGTGTCAGAGAGTGTTGTTCGTGAGAGTCATGATCTGTTGATGAACTTCATTTCACAATTAATCAATGAAGCTGATGACGGCACAGGCAATGTTAGATTTGCCCTTATTACCTTCCACAGTACTGTGCAAATTCAATTTAATCTCAATCAAATGACTAAAGCACAAATGCTGGCTCACATTGCAAATATACCATTATATAACGGTGGAACAAGTACAGGCGCAGCACTACAAGAACTTCAGACATCAGTGTTTAACACTATACATGATCGTCCAGGTGTACCAAATATTGCTATTGTAATAACAGATGGTCAGTCATTTGACAACACTCATACCGTAGAGCAAGCTACATTAGCACATAATAGTGGAATTGAAATGATTGTCGTTGGTATTAGTGTAGTAGATACAAGTGAACTATTCCAGATTGCTTCTGATCCATCCAAAGTTTATCAGTCACATGATTTTACAACATTAGGTGGAATTGTTGATGATATTAGAGAAGAATTTATCGGTAAATGCTCAGGTAGGTGATTTCATTTTCTGACTGAATGTTATGAAATAAAAGTAAGTAACAGTTTTGATGTGCGTGAGTTATACTTGCGTTTATTGAAAAAAGTATTAGTGAGTATTGTTCCAAGAATGTTTACACACGATTGTTCTGAATTGAGGCACGAAAATCGTTCATCATTCTTTAATGACCCTTTTATATCTTTTGACACTCTAAACGTATCATCTATGTGTTTGCACCCTTAATTGCAAATATTACTTTTGAATTAAAATGATACTAATGCCATTATCAACCATTGAAGTAATTATTTTAAGACTTAATGTCGCAAGAAAATGTGAAAATAAGCCTTGACATTAATATTGTGCACAAATTTTGATATCTTTGTTATTTATGTGTTTTAATTTCCTTTCCATTGTTTGTTTCAGTATTCCCAGATTCTGGTAAGTAAAAACGATAGAAAATCAACATTTCGTTTAGTTTTTAAATTGTTAGCATCAACAAATGCCTTTTGGTTTAACAAATTGCTTAAAACTCGAATCTTTAGTTTCTATAACACTGTTTTGTATTTCATGGTATTGATCATTTATTATAAATAAATTAATTTGTATGATCTTTTCGCATAAAAGATTCCTCATTTATCCAAAATCCCTTTTTACTCATTTACTGCTACATAGACTTATTTTATATTTGTACGCATTAAAACATTTTATTTTAACATATACTGTTGCAATCTAAGTAGCATCTACGGTTTCGATTATAAAATTATGAAAATGGATGTGATATAATTTGTCTTTGTACCAAAGGCATCTTGAAACAAAGCGCAGCTTCATTTGCTGAATTACTTCTTTTCTTTTTATTCCAGTGTACTGCGGTAATACTCCATACAATCCATACAATAGCGTTTGCTGTAGTGGGCACGTTGTACCGATTACAGTATCAGGAGAAACAGAATGTTGTGGAATCAGTAAACTTTACAATCCAGCAAATGCTGTGTGTTGTGGTGTAAATGTTGTTCCAATAATCAACCAAGACAGTACTACCTGTTGCTTTGATACACAGTTATATAACAACAACACTCAACAATGTTGTGGTGGCAATGTTATCAGCTTACAACAGCAATGTTGTGGTTCTGTTGGTTATTCTTCAACTGGTTGTCAAACCTGCGTGAATGGTGTACTTGTATCTAATTATGATAGACAAACCCACATTTGTTGTGGAGATGTTTTACATGTAAAAACGTTTAGTCTGTCATGTTGTTGTGGAACTACTGTCTTTGACTCTTCGTCGTTTACTTGTTGCAACAATAATATAGTTCTGAGAGATCCTACAGATACATCAACATGTTGTCGTAAGTTTTATTATGCTTATTCACAAATATGTACGTTTAAATGCTTTCATACGATATATATATATTTCTTTATAAGAGAAAACATTCTGAAGGCTTGTACCTTTATGTAGAAAATATTTGAAAAGGAAAACTACTTCGAGGTCAAATTAGTCAGATGATCAGTTGGCATGTCAACAAATTAGAAAAAAAAAATATCAATAAATTTGTGTATAGGTAAAAAGTTATTGTTTGATATAGACGTGGACCTTTTATTAAGTCTCATGCCTCTCTTTTTCCATTTCTTCCATTTTATGCTGTGGTTTTGGTAAAAGAGGATATTGTTTGACATAATTGTAATACCATGCCATACATTCAAATTTTACCAAAACGTTTATAATTTTGTATTTCAAGATTGCATCAATAGAAAATTGGACATGGCCCTTGTAGTTGATGTGTCAGAGAGTGTTGTTCGTGAGAACGGGCATGATCTGTTGATGAACTTCATTTCACAAATAATCAATGACGGTGATGACGGCACGGGCAATGTTAGATTTGCCCTCATTACCTTCCACAGTACTGTGCAAATTCAATTTAATCTGAATCAGATGACAAAAGCACAAATGCTGGCCCACATTGCGAATATACCAATATATAATGGTGGAACAAGTACAGGAGCAGCACTACAAGAGCTTCAGACATCAGTGTTTAACACTATACACGATCGTCCAGGTGTACCAAATATTGCTATTGTAATAACAGATGGTAAATCATTCGACAACACTCATACCGTAGAGCAAGCTACATTAGCACATAATAGTGGAATTGAAATGATTGCCGTTGGTATTGGTGTATCAGATACAAGTGAATTATTCCAGATTGCTTCTGAACCATCAAAAGTTTATTATTCACAGGACTTTACTACTTTATACGGAATAATTGATGATATCAGAGAAGAATTTATCGGTGAATGTACTGGTAGGTGATTACAATGTCTAATTAAATGTTGTGTAATCGAAGTTAGTGACAAAGCTTGAAGTTTGCGATTTATATTTGCGTGCATTGGAAAAAAGTAGTGAGCGTCATAATAAAAATGTTTCTGCGAAACATTTCTTGTTGCAATTGCAGAAATAACTTATTATCCTTATACTCCATTTCTGTGAATTTTAAATGGACATGTCAGCATTCCTCAATAACTTATAATTAACTAAAATTGTTTTTCTTTAGCATCAATGTATTTTTCTCATTGCTGGAATATATTTGTCTATTTTGACCGCATGTTTTATGTTGAATTAATAGCATTGTGTTTAATAATGATAATTATGTTAAAACATTAAAAACTGTTTAAGAAGTTTGCTGTTTATGTATATCTATATTATGTATTCATGTTTCGAATAAATTTGAAATAGTTGGTAATCAAAACGAGGTATTGTACACATAATTTCTTGTTTTTATTGAACAAATTTTCAATATTATTTTCAGACTTTCCTGACTCTGGTAAGTAGTTTTGTATTAAGTGTAATCATTTGTTCAACTGTATTCATCAATCTGAGTGTGCATATGTTATTTTTTTCATTATATTTCCGTAACTTAGTAAATAGTTTGTATTGTTCTTGATGTGTCTTAAGACGTGTTTTTATTCGATTTTATCGAACACGTTCAAACTATAAGATAATTATATAAAACCATTTCTAATCTTCAAATAATTGTATTGATTACTCCTAGTATATACAATTATTTAGGTTTCTACACCTTGTAAAGTTGCTCTCTCTCTCTCTCTCTCTCTCTCTCTCCCTCTTTATACAGAGTTCAGGCCTAAAAATGCATTGAAAGTTATGATTGTTTTTCTTTCAGTTTACTGTGGGTCGGTTCCATATAATCCATCTACAAGTATATGTTGTAATGGCAATGTAGTACATAAAAACACAAATGACGAAACACAATGTTGTGGAATCAGTAAACTCTATAACCCAGCAACGGCTGTTTGTTGTGGAACGAATGTTGTTTCAATTATTAGCACAGATAGAAGGACATGCTGCTACGATACCGTGTTATTCAATAACAACACTGAAAAGTGTTGTGGTGGTAATATTATTAGCATACATCAGGAGTGTTGTGGCAACATAGGTTACTATACTGGTGGTTGCAAGAGATGTATAAACAATGTTTTGGTTGAAAGCTATGATGAGGAGACACATATTTGTTGTAATGATGTATTACATGAGAAACATTTCAGTCATTCTTGTTGTTGTGGAAGCAATGTATTTGATTCTAGTCTACAATGCTGCGACAATGGTATTCTCATCAACAAACTTTCATTTGATACATCAACATGTTGCAGTAAGTGTTTTATCTTTTTGAACATACCTATTGGTAATAAATAGCATGTTTAGAAATACTGTTCTAATGCATTTGGTCATTGTAGTTAATTTCACCATTAAAACGTTTTATAAAAAACTTCTAAATAAAATACCTAGAATAATAAAAACTGTAATGTTTCTTTCCTTTTGCTTAAACATTGTTTTAGATTTTTCTAAAACGTCTTTTGCAGGTTGTATTAACCGAAAATTAGACGTAGCATTGTTGGCAGATGTATCCGAAAGTGTATATGATGTTTCTGGAAACTACGAATTGTTAATGGAGTTTTTAGCCGAGTTAATAGAAGATTCCGACGTAGAATCTGGAAATATACGGTTTTCATTGACATTATATAACAGTTTTGTGTACAATGAATTCAGTTTTAATACCTACACCAACAGTAATGATATGATTGCACATATACAACAAATTCCTGCAAGAACTGGTGGCACTTCAACAGGGGCAGCCATTGCCAACCTTCGAACAACTGTATTTACTTTATCACAAGGCGATCGTCCCAATGTTGAAAATATTGCAGTCGTATTAACTGACGGAAAATCTTTCAACAACACTAAAACTGTTGAAGAGGCAAGACTAGCCCGTCAGGCTGGCATTAAAATGCTAGCAGTCGGTATTGGTTTAGCTGATGCTGTCGAACTAAACCAAATAGCTTCTGAACCAACTGCTGCAAATGTGTTTAGTGTGTCTGACTTCCATGATCTATTTACATTGGAAAGTATTATTGAATCCAAATTCATCGGAGAATGCAATGGTATGTTCAGTTTAAGAATATGTATTTGTGCATGCCGAGCAATACCTTTCACAAATAAAATTGAAATCAAATAAATTAGAGACAATTGTATTCTGTGAATGCAATCAATATTTTGTATTTGATTTTAACTTTCGTAATTTGGTGACTGTTATGGAATTGGTATTTTTTGGGTTACTGCGGTCTGCACCAATTCTATAAAGAGTACTCATCTACCTTTTCACAGCGACTTCTCTACATTGTGAATATAGAGAAATTAATATCATTGTTGCATAACATATAATAAATAATATTATTAAGCTTTAAATATTTTATTCATAAATGGCTTTAAAAATAAAATGTTATTTTGTTTCTATTTCAGATTTCCCAGTCATGCGTAAGTAAATTTTTCAAAACGGAAAAAAACTTAAATTTTAACGTAAATAATTGATACTTTCTATGAATAGCTTCATAATCTCTTAGAAGTTTTATTTTGTCTTCAAGAGGCAATCAACTCTACAGCGTTTGCTATAATCTGCTATGATATCAGCAAGTGTCTCTCTATTCAAAACAAACATTGATTTTCTCAGTTTATTAAATTAACAATAGATATTTTTATGTACGCAGTATGATGCCATTGATAATTTTGCATCTGACAATTTGACACCTGAGATTTATCTGGTGTGAATGTTTGGTATTCTGAGTTACAACATAGAACATAGAACAAAATATGCTTATTGGGTTACGGATAAGTTTCGGTTTTAGACAAGTAAAATAAAGGACAAGTAAATTCAAGACTGCAAGAATGATTGGTATTGTAAGGAGTCCGGTTTTCTGAGGGTTCAGTTTTCTAAAGTTCTACGAGTATAGCTGTACAATGTTCTTTTTTTATTTTGGTGAATTTAAGTTTTCATACATTAATAAAAAGCATTTCTGAAAATTGTTCATAAAGTTACATACAGGTTTTTTGTATATTATTATAATATATTTAACTATAACTTTGTCATTTGTCAAATATTGTAATAAATAATACGTTTATATTTACAGTATATTGTGGTGGTGTTGAATATGACCCAGATATGCATGTGTGTTGTGAAGGTCAATTGGTTTCAATTACTAATTCTCAAGACCTAACATGTTGTGGAACCTCTGCTTTATACAATACATTCAACGCAGTTTGTTGCAATGGAAATGTAATACCAATCACCGACCCTGCAGCCAGAGATTGTTGTGATGATCTAACATTGTATGATGCGGCTACTGAAACTTGTTGTTCTGGTATTGCAATACAATCTGGTGCTGGTGAATGTTGCAATGGCAAACATTTTAATCCGAATACAGAAATGTGCTGTGGAGGAAATGTTTATGATTTGCTTTGTAATTCCTGTCAAGGAGGTATTTTTGTTCCGTATGACGACAGGAAGCACATTTGTTGTAATGGCAATCAATTTCCATTAGAGCATGAATTCACTTGTTGCTGTGGATCACAAAGTTTTAATGCTAAAACATCGGTTTGCTGTAATGGTCAACTTAGTGCAAGATCAGTCACTGACAAGTCTAGATGCTGTCGTAAGTGTTTCTTATTTTATATTATCACATTTAGATAACTTTATGGATTTTAACATTACGTCCGTCCGTCGTTTGTACATCTATGTTAATACCAAGGTGATCTTTTAGGCTAAAAAACAGGTAATTGCATTTAATAAAATTAATAAACGGTGACTATTCATTTACTTCGTCAAAAGGTCTGACAAATCCATTTACAGTCAAATCAATTATTAGTTAACAAAGTGTTCTTGATTTTAATTTTGTAGTAAATGTACACTTAACCCGAAAACAATAACAGCATTTCTTGCGCAGTAAAAGTTCAACACCATTTGGTCGAAGTAATCGGCTGGACTAAGCTTTTTGTTTGGCATCGATCAATTTCCTTTCTATATCTATATTAGTCAACCTCTGTTGGGTTGAACATGACAGGTCAGTCACAGGAAGGATAAAAAATCTACTATAATCTACTATTATTCACCTAAATCCTCATAATGTTCATAAATGTAAAAATAACGCACAATGTTTTATACTAAACCAATGGGAGATAACAAGATAACAGGGGGAAGTAATAATGTCGAACTCGACGTATTTCGGCTTTGTCAAACATCCGGCTCGCTCGATGTTTTTTCATGTCACCTCGAGTTCGAGCCAGCGATTTTTAACTGTACATGAAGCTTCTTACAAGGATTACAATGATAATTTTACATAAACGAGTACGTTTTAATTACATTTGTATATACATTGCTGTATTAAGCAAATTTATATCATTTTTTAAACTTGTATAACTCGTTTAACTTATCTTTTTCCAGAATGTCTCAACAATAACTTGGATGTTGCTATAGTCGCCGATATGTCTGAAAGTGTAACTGATGCTAAAGGCGCACCAGCAGTAAAACAATTTATCTCTGATCTTATCCAAGACTTTGATGTCGACTCAGGAGCTGTTCGTATTGCACTTTCGATGTTTACTCATGTCGTATACAACGATTTTTATCTTGACACTTACAACAATAAAGCAAGCATGTTACATCATATCACAACGATCGGTGAACGCCAAGGTGCTACTAATACAGGACTAGCTATCAAAAATCTAAGAGAAGTTGTTTTTGAGTCAAGTAGGGGTGACCGTTACGATGTGCCAAATGTTGCTGTCATCATTACCGATGGAAAATCCAACAACAATAATTTCACTGTATCACAGGCTGTATTGGCAAGATCAGAGGGAATCCATTTGATTGTTATTGGCATTGGGTTAACTGACCTGATCGAATCACACGAAATCGCATCTGATCCATCGGAAGACAATGTGTTCAGTGTTCAAGACTTTGACCAATTATTCAATCTCGAAAGCAGCGTCAAAAATATGTTCAACCCAGAATGCCGTGGTAAGACTTTCTTTAATCATGTCCTCTTTAACTTGGCATGCGTTATGCGTTATTATAAGTATACAATCACATGCAGATATGCACTTGTGTAGTATACATCTTGATTAAGTAATAATTAAAGGATATTTTTACAATATTTTTTCAGTTCATTTGAATCATTATAATACCATTATGCAAACTAATATTGGTTTGGACGAGATATATATTAATATTGATATTTCCTAATCTTTTTATATTTTTCATGATATGCATTTCATATTGATTACATGTAGTTGATTTGAAACTTTTGGTAAGTGTATCAATGATAATCAAGTTTAACATTGCATTTTAAGTTACTTCTTTTACTTTCAGTACAACCAAAGACTGTAACCGATGGTGAGTATAAGACTAATTTTGTCGAATTGAAATTCACACTTCTTTTTAAATTCTTTATTATATTTTGCAAATGCCTTTATATATGTGAGCAGTAATTAGGTAGGGTCAGAAATTATTGAGGATTGGAAAATCGATGAGAAAATATAAGCCTTTAAATGAAAATAATGTAAAAGCAAACTGTGGACAATTTGTCATATTTAATGTTAAAGAGTGTTTTGATTTTGATATGAATTGTTTAAGTCAATATGGAATCGCCTAGATGTAGACTGACCAGACATTTGTTTAAAGTGCAGGTGTTTAAATGGACGCATACGTTAAATAAGGGTATCTTGTTTAGTGATCAGTATATGTGTTCTATTCATTTTCAGGCCCTTCATGTGATGGTGGCCCATTCGACTCAAATATTTTCATGTGCTGCAGTGGAAATATCGAATTCAGACACAATGGACAAAATACGAAATGTTGCGGTGATAAATCTTATGACTCTAATGCTTTTGTATGTTGTGATAATACATTGGCCCCGGCAGTGAGTGGGTCAGACACAAAATGCTGCGATAAATTGTCATATGATCCGTCCGCATTCGTTTGTTGCTCAGGCCATGTAAAACCAAGGTTAGAATCAGGTATGACAAGATGTTGCGGCAAGGCTACATACGATCCAAAGAAAAGTATTTGTTGCAATGATGATATTCAACCAAGTTTTGGAAGAGGTACAGCATGTTGTCAAGGTATAAGCTATGATAGTCGATGTTATTCTTGCAACAAGAAAGGCAACATAAGGGCAAAATATGACAGTAATAAGGCACTATGCTGTAATGGAAAAATCATTGACCGAATGTTTGGACGACATTCATGTTGCTGTGGTAGACGCCAAATCAATGCAAAAACAACCACGTGTTGCAATGGCAAACCTCGAGAAGTTCCAGCTAAATCCCCGTGTGTTTGCTGTGGAGAAAAACTTTACAGTGTGACAACTCAAACATGCTGTGACACAAAACGTCATTTGAAATCATTTGGTAATGCAACACAGTGTTGTGGACAAGACATATATAATTCCAAAACCCATATATGTTGTGATGGGACAATTGCTGAGCGCCGATATAAAGGAGATACTCAATGTTGTGGTACATCGCCGTTAAACACACGAAAAGAAGTTTGTTGCAACGGAAATGTAGTACCTATTCCCTCCGACATGAGTCAGAACGAAGCAATTTGTTGTGGATCAACATTATACAACTCCAATACTCAGATCTGCTGTCAAGGAAATGTTTATATGAAAGAACCTGCAGGACTTTCCGCTTGTTGTGGTCTCCAAGCATACAATCCTCACCGAAAGTCTTGTGGTAACGGAGTATTGATGGATGTTCAGTACATTTGTGGAGAAATCTCTATATTTGATGAATCAAAACACCTATGTTGTTCTGGTAGTATTGATTCATTATCTTACGGATCATTTAGTAGTTGTTGCGGATACCTGAGTTATGATGTTAGAAAACAAACATGTTGCAATGGAATTCTTCGTAACAAACAAACCGATTCTAAGGGTGGGTGTTGTTATGGCCTCCCATTTTACCCAACAAAACATTTGTGTTGCAATGGATATAGAGTAAGAAAAGATGATCCATCAGAAAACGCTTGTTGCGGCTTACTGAAGGGGTACAATAGTCGAACACAAATATGCTGTGATGGAAGAGTGCAAGACAGAGTAAGGGGCAAGATGACCCAATGCTGTGGTAAAGAAAGTTTTGATCCCTCTGAAAAGGTATGTTGTGATGGAATAATAAGAGCCAGAAAATTTGGCGAAGTAACTGCTTGCTGTGGAACTGTCACATTCAATCCAACTCATGCTCGATGCTGCGATAACAAAATTATTAGCAAAAGCCTTAACAAAGAGGAGACAACTGCAGATCGTAGCCCGATACAAGATGATTCTCCTTCTGATGAACCAATAATGAATGACGGTAACGAAGATGACGAGGACACTGATAGAATAGCTAAATTAAGAAGGCGGGCAAAGAAATTAGCGAACCAACTTGAGAAAAAGAATTCAGATGAAGATAGAAAACGCTTAGAAAGGCTTGAAAACTTACTCTCGAAAATTAACGACATTGAAGACAAGATTCGCGACTTGAAAAAGCAGATAAGACAGGCAGACCAAGAATCCGATAATGAACGACTAGAAATATTGAGAAAGAAGCTTACGAAACTTCTAGAACGTTTAGCAGATATTGAACAGTCGGTTGAAGATGCCAAGTCTGGAGACACTGGAGTAGGAAAACTGCGTGAAAAGCTCCGAAAAATCTTGAAAAAGTTTAGAAAAATAAGAAGAAAGTTTTCACAAGCTGATGAAGATGAAGAAGTGAAAGAAGCAGATGAAGAAATAAACGAAACAAAATTGTCAGACACTGAAGATGCACCTGAACTTACAAGACGCGTCAATATATGGAAAAAATTATATAAAAGACTTTTGAAGAAGATTAAGAACACTAAAAAATCAGGCAAATCATCTAAAAAATTGACGAAGAATGAAAAGATAAACAAACTTAGGAGCAAAATTGAAGCCATTAAAAAGAAAATGACTGACACAGATCTAAACAAATCCGAGTTAAATGAACTAAAAAATAAATTGAAGAATTTAATGGATTCGCTTATGCAATTAACATCAGATACGACAGACCAAGACAAAATTCGACAAAAGAAGAAAATGTTAAAGCAAGTTGTAGAAGATATCTCTAACACAAAAAATCCGAAGGAATTGAAAGAGTTGTATGAAAGAAAAGAACAACTGGTAAAAGCAATTAAGCGATTGAAAGGAACATTACAAGAAAGTGAAAAAGAAGAAAATGAGGTCATTCCACAAGTAGATGAAGAAGAGGAAGGAAAATCATTGGAAGAAAGACTTGCATCTCTAAAGAAAAAACGTAGAGAATTACTTGCACTTTTAAAAACTGTGAGTAAGCAGTCAACAATTCGTGAAATAAAGAAAAGAAAAAGAATAATTGAAAACAAAATCGAAAAATTGACCGCACAGCTAACAAAAGCAACAACAACAACAAAAACAAGAACAACTACTACTACCACTACCACAGCTAAACCAGCCAAGGATAAAACGACTATTCAAGATCGAATTAGATCCCTGAGGCAAAAGTTGGCCGATATAGAAAATAAATTAAAACAAGCTCAATCTGATTCGAGAAAGAAAGAATTACGACAGCTTAAAAAAGAAATCGAGGAACGAATTGAAAACCTGAAGGCTTTAAGAGAAGAATTAAATAGTGAAAGGGAGGCTGCTGAAACCACTACTACAGCTGAACCAGCCAAGGATAAAACGACTATTCAAGATCGAATTAGATCCCTGAGGGAAAAGTTGGCCGATATAGAAAATAAATTGAAACAAGCTCAATCTGATTCGAGGAAGAAAGAATTGCGACAGCTTAAAAAAGAAATCGAGGAACGAATTGAAAACCTGAAGGCTTTAAGAGAGGAATTAAATAGTGAAAGGGAGGCTGCTGAAAATAATAATGAAGACCAATTAGAGGGAGATGACGAAACAAAAACTTTGAAAGAGCGCTTGAGAAATCTAAGACAAAAACTGAACGAAATAGAAGAACGATTAAGCAAAGCATCCAAAAAGTCTGTTAAACAGGAATTGAGAGAGCTGAAAAAGAAAGTTGAAGCCCGCATTGAAAAACTGAAGGCGGAGAAACAAAACGAACAGATAATTTAAAAGGTTTGTTGATTTTTTAATACGTATTTTATTACAAAAATAAAACCAATTCCTGTTATGCTGCGTTACATGTATGTACGTATGGAGTGTAACGGAAAAAGTACTGTGGTTGCCGACGTTGAGGTTTTCATTGAAGTAAAATGATTACGACTGAGGTTAAATTATAGTTTAGCCCATATGATGTGCATTTTAATTTTCGAATTTCCTTTACATGTTTTATTTAGTGTTCATTTCCTAGTGTTTTATATATATTCTGAAAAGTA
The DNA here is from genome assembly GCA_025267735.1 of Mactra quadrangularis. NCBI lineage: Eukaryota > Metazoa > Mollusca > Bivalvia > Venerida > Mactridae > Mactra > Mactra quadrangularis. The sequence continues at coordinate 13,391,252 of CM046302.1, read as the reverse complement.
ACAAGTTTGTCTGCTTTGTAAGTAATTAACAACGTATGGCACATCTAAAATTATCTTGGACTCATGTCTTAACCAGTGTTGACTACTCCTTTCTAGATAAGCAGAAATCTTTATTCGACAAAGATTTATCGATTCTTACTTCTTGTTCATTGCATTAATTGAAAAAAACCGCAGCGATAATAGTGAGTGCATAGTGGGCATAATCATGTGTAAGATAAGAACTTTTTTTCCTCTATACATGTGCGTGGGTAGTTTATTGAATCTTCGATTTTTATTTCAGACGCCACCCTGACTACCTTCAACCTACTCAACGACATGATTAAGCTGACAGTACACCTAACTATTCATCATTCATGATTTGTTTTGTGCTGTCTTCTTTTCTTTTTTCTCCTAATAAATCCCCTCCCTAGCATAAAATAATAGTTCGTTGTCTTTTATTTCATGGTATATTTTCACATTTAAAGTGTTTTGTTTAATTAGTGAAATGAGGGTGAATTGTGAGAGTGCAACTTAATATTTAAACTTGCACGTTATCATTACTATCAACAAGATTGGGCAGCTTATCAGCTTCGCGGTCAAAAAAGGGCAACAGTTTATTATTGAAATAATTTGCTCAAGAAATGCATCATATACAAAGTGGTGATCGTGCATGGTCTTGCTTAACTCCTTAAATTGATATTGTGGTTAGTTAATATTCAACAAAACATTTAAATACAAGATTCTTAATGTAACTTTATGGAGTACAATATCATTGTGAGAATTAAGCAAAACTGTGCTGATGGTTGCTGAGATCTGGTGGTGCATGAGCGTCTTTTAAATGCGTACAACAGTATTTTATCAACAAGGGGAAATAAACGCTGTGATTCTACTGTCATATCACCGATCACATAGAATTGTCCAATTGTTGTAAAATGAAATGAAGTACGAAAGTGGATGACTTCATGCGTAAAATAGTGAAAACGCGCATTGTAGAAGCAGTGGTTCAGTGGTAGGAAGCGCGCTCATCGATCGAGTGATCCCAGGTTCGATCCCCACTAGAGGGCACTGCTAATTTCCTTGAGCAAGAAATTAACCTACATTTGCTCGGCTCCACCCAGGAATATTGCAGGAAGATTGCAAAGTCGGCTGAACATGTAAATGGAAGGAGACTTTAAACCGCACTTTAACTTTAATTAGACAACTCAAGTCGATAAACTATTGTCAGTAATAGTACTAATAGTAATAATCAGAAGGGAAAGAATATTCTTCTTAAACTGGGAATAGAGTCACTTGATCTACAACAGCTATAAGATAAACAAACACTTATTTTGCCTATTTCTCTGTACAGACAAATAATTGAATGGCATCATATAGCGAATCACAAAATTAACACGTACATTTCGTTACCTGTAAATATCTATTGAGCATGTGAGTTTAACGTAATCGTTAGCTTCACAGCTTCCGCACATATATCTAATCGAGCGATAAACAAGATGGCAAAGTTAATGTGCAGTGGATTTAAAGTTAATAATTACAACTCGCAAGCAAATATGGGCATTTTCGGCCGGAAATTTAATAGTTATTTGATGCACTATTTGAAGATGTTCCTATTTGTTCGGCTGCTATAGTCAATTTTTCCTCAACTATCAAAGTTTGAATAATTTCACGGTTATTGAATACACACTATAACCTAACAATATTACGAGTGCTTGACAAAGAATACAAACTGACCGTGAAATTATTCATGTTTTGACAGGTGAGAAAATAAAACTATATACAGCAATGAAGTGTTTGTTTACGTACTATAATCACATGACTATATATTTCGTTTTTTTCTCAACTGTCGAAACATAAATAATTTCACGGTGAATGCGTTTGTAAAATTATCGTCATGATACATTCATGATTTACCGAAAGTGTATGTAATGATCGAGTAAAGCTTCTTATGCCGTATGATATGTTTTAGTCAAGATATATTATTAACAATTAGGCCGCCAGTATAAAACCAATGCAATTCAGTCACCGTGAAAGTATTCAAGCTTTGACAGTTGAGAACAAACAGACTATACTAAGACGCAAACCATTCGCAGTATTTGGCGATTAGTATGCAACTGAATAAGGTGCGGCGTATGAAGACAAAATCGTTGGTTTTTTCTGTTTATGATACAATTATTATTAAATTGTAAAATAACTATTGTACGATTATATTGAACTGTCCGATTGCATAATTACACGGTTATCGCACACTGTATAAATTAATTTCCGCGTTCTATATATAGAACTTTGCAGTAGAAAATACAATGTGCAGGTTATTTAGTGTCAATAGCTCATCTACATGAATAGTCGTACGGTTATAGAACAATGCTACGAGACATTATTTTTTTAAAGGAGTGCGAGTTTGAATCAAAATGTCAAATTTTATTTTTTGTTCTTTGTATTGTTATATTTTTTATATATTTGTTTTAGATCTATTTTATTCAGTAATTTTTGGAAGTAGAAACTTTTCAAAACAAAAAATATAAAAATTAATTAAATTATTTAGTTTTACTGACAGTGTCGGTTGTGCTACTGTCATCATCACATAAAGAGAAGTCATCAAATTTATGATTAAATAACAAAGGCTTATGAAAGTTTCATGATGCATGGAGCAATTTGTTTTACGCAATCCATCCATAATTAAAACGAGAAAAAGATAAAAAAGTTTCTATTCTTATTCGAACCCACGATTAAAAGATTTGTAAACTGACCGTTTGACTACTCGGCCACACAAACTACGATTCATATTGCAAATTAAATATAATACGTAAGTGTTACGGGCTAACAATAAATTATGCTCCACGTGAAATACCGAAATTAACCGAGTATTAAATATACCGTGTAATGTGACGTTTTAATTCATGCAATCGGACAGTTCAATATAATCGTACAATAATCGCTTATATATATAAAAGCGATTAGTTATTTTACAAAAAAATAATAATTGTATCATAAACAGAAAAAATCCAACGATCCCTGAGAAAAAAAGGATATGTTCTAAAGAGGCTGACTATGAAAGACGCATAAACGAATTGTCTTCTCATCTCTGTGACCGAGGCTACAAAAGCGAGACTGTAAACAAGACCATTGTCAAAGCAACCGGCTTACATTGAGATGAACCACTGGCACCAGAGTCCTCAACACGTTAAATACGCACGCACACAATATTTGTCAACAAACGAAATTAAAAATCGGTCCTGCATACATTATCGTGTACGAGTTATAACTATACTTTCATTATAACATTCACGTGTATTATATGTATGAGCAGGGAACTACGAGGGTGGATATAGGAACGTACGCATTATTTTATGATCATAAGATATGGACTCTGGTGCCAGTGAGATATGAACCTTTAAAATACAAACCAAAAGTAACACAATCCAGAATACCTTTTGTAGTAACATACCACCCAGATCTGCCAAAAATACAAGACATCATTGACAAACACTGGCACCAGAGTCCATATCTTATGATCATATAAATAAACGTGGGTAAAACAAACGCTTTTGACTAGATCAGGGATTCTATGAAAAAGCTTGGTTTTTAAAAAAAACAATATAATTTCAAATCTGGAACAATGGTCCCTTTGGTCATATCCCCATACACAACTAGTTCCATAAAAAGGGAAATAATCGCTTCAGGGATTCTAAAAATGATAGGTTAACCGATATGTTAACTTCGGATACTTGTAACTAAGCGCGCCAATTTAGCGCTTCCGGTATTTTTCGTAAACAACTCAAATTATTCAAAAATGCATCACGAAGTCCTGTTTGCTTTGCTTGGTCACACGGGTGGCGCAATAAAAGAAACAGACGATGGTTTCAAGGTAAATGAACAAAACATGTCATACTAATTTCCCCTTACAACTTCCTGGCTGAGTACATTTGTTTTGTCTGTTTCGTACCCAATCAGTTTCGACCTTACAGATCTGTAGACTACACGCCTTTTGTCAACATAGTGCACTTAGCAACTTATCCGAATGTGTAGTACTCATAAACACTAGTCTTTTCAGCTCCTAATAGTTTTTAACGGATAAACTCATTAATATAAGTTAAATTATTTTACTTAAAATATCCAGGATTATGCAATTTATGGTTTGATCTAGCTTAATGTCTTCAGCGAACCTGTGTTTAAACTCAAAACTGTTAATAAACGGGTACGATGAAGACAAGTGTATAATAAAAGTCCACCAATAATCGTGCCAGGAATCTGCCATGCTCGCATACATACATCGAGTGTGCATTTAAGTAAATTGAAGAATATCCCGTTAAAAAATGTATAATTTTTTAATTTGCCAACTTACAACGTAACAAGTGCCTATTCTGAACGTAGAATACACCAAAGTTTACAATAGGTCTTAAAAGTCAATACTCTGCTGCCATCTTGACAAAATGTGGACCATGTGACGTTGCGATCAACCTTGACCAACTATGACGGTCATGTCATGTCATGAAAACATTACCACATGCTTCAACCACGCGACTTATATTTACAAAAATGTTCGTTGAAAATAAACATAAAATGTTATTTTTTCTTTAGTTTCATATAATTTATAAGATTTTATTGACATACTGATAGTTATATAAAAATAAATAAGAAGAAAAATCTTAAATTGCTAGAAACCAATAAATGTTATGTTTTCTTTAGTTTCATATAATTTATAAGATTTTATTGACATACTGATAGTTATAAAATGACTTTGCTAACTAATAAATTCTAAAAATAGGTTTTTATTTGGAAATCCCGTCATCAATCAGAATTACTCTGCTATGTTTGCTTATGCTCAAAACCAAGAATTCCGGTTGAAACGAGATCTTGCACAGCTTCAATTGTCTGTTAGACGATGAGATTGAACGTTTCCTAGCGAAAACAGCTATTATATTTAATGCTTTGATATTTCAATGACCGTTTTAGTGTAAAATGATGTTTAAATTCAATGTTTTATTGATTAATGCACACAATCTTATTACCAAATGGGTATTTGATTAGAAAAACAAGCTTAAACCGTAAAATAAATAAGTGTTATTCTGGTGATGTTTCATAACTTGTCTGATCCAAAACTTTAATACCACATCTGATGAGAATCAAAATGTTAAAAAAGCGGCTTATAAAGTTTTGGTGGCCAGAACTAGGTTTAATCTATAATATTTAACCCTTGATTGTTTTACATATTTGGAACAATGATACTCTGCAATGTAGTACATGCATTTTCTTTGTTTAAAATTAATGATATTTTGTTTAATTTTTAATAGCGAGCTCGAAGAGTCGGTCCGAAAGGCTGGCTCGAAAAGCGAGGTTTACGGAAACGGGAAAAGGTTACTGTACAGTATGGAATTTTTACAATTCACCGGAAAGTTGATTTTTGAACTGTTTGCACATCTGAAAGATTCAGGAAGTAATAAAATATGGTGAAGTATTAAACGTCTTTTCATTGGCTAAAAAATAAAAGTTGCATTCTTGCAGCATTTCTTACCTGGAAAAAAGTGTTCAGGTGTGGGATTTTTACAATGCTCATCCCATGATTACAATTCAAAATATTTTTGATAGTTTCTTTTTTGTTCCTTCCTTCTAAATTATATACCGGATTTGTATAGCGCTCTTTTCATATAGAATATATGTTCAAAAGCGCTTCACAAACATATGCATAATAAGAAATACAAGCTTAAATAAAAATGAACTTGATAAAATATAAAAACATAAACTGAAGAATAATATAAAACTAAGAATTAGTGATCAATAAAGTGCTCATAGTAGTTTAAAAACAACAACAACACAACAAGTGGATTTTTAACTGTAAAAGATAGTGAATAAGTGATAATGGATTGTTGGTAGAACTGCAGCCAAATGGTCGATGGGGAATCAGGCCAGATGCCACGAAAATCAATGATTGCAAGGTGCAAAGTTGGATTCTAATCCAGGGCTCCCACCTGAACATCCATCATTATCAGTGCCCTCGCGTCCCACCAACCATCATGCATTATATATTGATCAGATAAAGTAAAAGTGATAAAGGTTATTATTAGACTATGAATAAAGGCAACAACCGACTAATGGGAACCAGACAAGATGCCTTGAAATATCCATGACTGCAAAGGTGCAAAGTTGGATACCTGAAACGGTTTGCTTTCAACTTCTTTACACTAGAAAAAAGTTACCAATGCATTGTTTGTACTGATGACATAGCTTAGAGACGTTCCTGATAAAACCAGTACATTTCCGTTATTTAACATTGCCGGGCATTGTATTAAGAAGAAAACATCTATGCCTTAAAAATAATGTTTTATTGAGACTTTTCCATCTTCATCTCAATTCATTAGATAAGTAAAAATGTACCATACATTTGTTTTGAAAATTAAAAGAGGATTCTGTTATAAAAGAATGAGATGTTGTCAGATTTATTATGAATGCAATAAATTACACAGTTACCTTCCTTAGCTTATAAAATATACACCTTTGACAGGACCTTGATAAAATTTAGCAGTTGGGTAGCTACAATAAGCTACATGTAGTCCTATGGTCCATTTCTCTGTGATGTCGTCTTTTATTTGAAGTACAGCATAGCACATAGAGTAATGAATTCATAGTTTAGAATTAGTGTTTTGATAATTGGCCTGGACAATAGATTATTCTTTGGAAGGATTTTTTCCCTTTAGTCTCCATTGATTTCTGGCTTCCTGTTTTTATGGGCCTAAAAGTTAACAATTTAAAAAAGTTGGTAACTTCGTTATATCTCCGCATATAAGTTGAGACTCGTTGAGCTCTATTTGAGGCTTTGCCTTAGTCATATTATGTGTTTATTGTCAATAGGTCAATGTCTTAATAAGATACTTTTTTTATTGTAATCATTAGAAACTAGGCACTGACCACATAGAGGCGTCTAGCTTCCATATTTCACAATTAAGAGCATTATGGGATTAGAAATTTTCATTCTTCTAATTTCTCAAACCCAGAAAATTGTTGTAGAAGGAAACTTGTTGTCATCATCCCTAGTAACAACAGGTTTTTCTCAAGCCTCCATTATTGGACGGTTGGTGTTCCTACTATACATAAATCAATGACCTACCATCCTAAATGTCATCAACTTTTACATTTGGCAGTGGGTAGAGTAACTGGAGTGATGTAACTCTAGACAACTCTACAAGGCGAGGTTAGAGATTTATAATATGGATGTATGTTTAAACTTTCAAATATTGAAACATGATAATATGTGTTATTATTCAAAAGAAATGCATATTCGACTAAATCAACTGTCATTAAACATGCCATTTTTGATATTGATAATAAACTAACTGTATGTTTATTATACAATAATGTTTTCCAAATGTCACATTCTTAGTTAAATCTAACCTTGCCTTATAAGGTAGTCTAGAGTTACGACACTCGTGTAACTCTAGACTCCTAGTCCTAGGCTAGAAGTATGGTACCGTAACTCTAGCCACTAGTAGTGTGTACCATAACTCTAGTCACTGCCTTTAGAGTTTTTTCATATAACAGTCTGCTATACCCAGGGTTTGACACTAACAGTCTTCCAGGTATCCAAGGATCTTAAAAACTTGGGAGGGACTCCAGTGATGCTTAGCTAGGGGTTCCTTCTAGATCCCTAAAAAACGCCCTGCTCTTCAAGTTTGTTTTTAGCACAATGTAAGTTTTATAAAGTATTTATAACAATATCAACGGCATACATGTATATACAATGTATAAAAAAACCATATAGAATGAAAAATAGCTACATTTAGTGATCGAAGTGCTTCAAGAAATATATTCAATATTCTTGTTTGGTTTGTTTTGTACTTTTTTACTAAAATGCCCTACGTAACCACAAATTACTGCTGGTTCTTGCGGCAATATGACCAAAACATATGCCATATAATTCCCCTTTTCTAAAAGCTGAATGCACAAGCTTTCATTTGGTATATAATACTGCTACTAGTTCTTGTTTGTTTTTGACACTAGATTAGTTTTATAAACAACGTTTTTTTTTCATTTGAATTTCTACGCGAAGGTCATATAGAACATACATATAGGGTCTATCTTTAATGCCAACGTTTTCCAAGAGTAGTTACACAAATCAATGACATAACATATATCAAAATATAGATGAAGAATGAAAGAACACAGCTATAAATATATACATAATTTTACCAAAAATCTCCCTCGCAAACAGAAGTTACTGCTGGTTCTTGTGACGCTATGAACAAAAACAATGCCATTTACTACCCCTTTTTGTAAAGCTAAATGAACAAGTTAAAATTTGGTATATAATACTGCTACTAGTTCATGTTTTTTGGCACTATATAAGTTTTATAAAGTACTTTTTATTTCATTTGAATTTCTACGCGAAGGTCCATACAGAACATAAATTTAGGGTCTATCTTTAATGCCAATAGTTTACAACAGTAATTACAGAAAACAATGACCTAATATATATCAAAATATAGATGAAGAATGAAAGAACACAGCTACAGATAACATTGTAAGTATCTGAATGTATATAAATATATATATACAACATTCTTCTTGGGTTAGTAAAATATACATTGTTTTACAAAAAATGTCCCTCGCAATCAGAAGTTACTGCTGGTTCTTGTGACGCTATGAACGAAAACAATGCCATTTACTACCCATTTTCGTAAAGCTGAATGAACAAGTTAAAATTTGGTATACGAGGGGTGATTGAAAAGTTCGAGGAATTTATTTATTAATGGTACACGGGATAACATAGGAAAAAACAAAATACATCATTCTGTACGTTTACCAAAGACTGATATAAAACCCAAATATTTTCTTGATACATTGAATAATAAAGTTTTCTTGAAACATTTTACTACACTAGTATACGGTACTTGAAGCACGCCGACGACATCATTGGGTTACTTAAACGTCAAAGTCAAGTTTCTTATTTACTTTCTGCACATAATCACCACCTATTTCCATACACTTTCTATCGCTTTGTACCCACAGATTAAATGTAACCTTAAAGTATTCCTCACTGAATGAATAAAAAATTCTCTTGTGCAATACAGCACATTGTAAGCCATAAATCCTTATCTAGAAGCTTCTCCACTCACGCTGCCTTTTCAACAGTGACTGTCAGTGTCAGTTGACCTGGTCTTTCTTCATCAAATACCCATGTTCTACCTTCCCTGAACCTCTGGTGCCATTGGTAGACAATTGTTTTCCCACATGTTGGTAATGTATCCGCAGTTTTAATTTGTTTAAGCGTATCTGCAGGTGACAAATAGAGTCAAACACAACAATTTATGACTGCACCCAACTCAAAATCATTTGTTGACGTCATTCGTTGTTTCGAACCATTCAAAAGAATTTCATGAAACTTTCAGGAAATTATTTCCAGACGTCACGCTAGTGTAATTAATGTTGGCGCATAATTTGCAACAAAATTGAGTGCGTAATACCATGTTTAATGTTTTAAAAATAGGAGAAAAATAGCGTGCTTCAAGTGACCAAACAGTTGTTGCTATGGATGCCATTTATTCTTTCTACATATTGATAATCTGATCACCAATATGATTTTTATAACACAAATGAATTGTTTTACACTTATTTGAGTTTTAATGTAATTTGACAAAAGGGTAAATATTTTAGAAAGGAATTCCGCGAATTTATCAATCACCCCTCGAATAATACTGCTACTAGTTCATGTTTGTTTTGGCACTATATAAGTTTTATAAAGTACTTTTCTACGCGAAGGTCCATACAGAACATAAATTTAGGGTCTATCTTTAATGCCAATAGTTTACAACAGTAATTACACAAAACAATGACCTAATATATATCAAAATATAGATGAAGAATGAAAGAACACAGCTACAGATAACATTGTAAGTACTTGAATGTATATAAATGTATATACAACATTCTTCTTGGGTTAGTAAAATATACATTATTTTACAAAAAATGTCCCTCGCAATCAGAAGTTACAGCTGGTTCTTGTGACGCTATGAACGAAAACTATGCCATTTACTACCCATTTTCCTAAGCTGAATGAACAAGCTTTCATTTAGTATATAATACTGCTACAAGTTCGTGTAAGTATTTAACATTGGATGAGATATATATTACGAACAGTTTTTCAATTTTTATTTGAATTCTCTATACAGAGGACTGATTCAAACGTACAGAAACACCTATCTCTGAAGGCAATATTTACATTGTATTTGTAACAATATCAACGGCATACATGTATATACAATTTATAAAAATAACCTTATAGAATGAAAAATAGCTACATTTAGTGATCGAAGTGCTTCAAGAAATATATGCAATATTCTTGTTTGGTTTGGTTTGTACTTTTTTACCAAAATGTCCTACGTAACCACAAGTTACTGCTGGTTCTTGCGGCAATATGACCAAAACATATGTCATATAATTCCCCTTTTCTAAAAGCTGAATGCACAAGCTTTCATTTGGTATATAATACTGCTACTAGTTCTTGTCTGTTTTTGACACTAGATTAGCTTTATAAAGAACTTTTTTCATTTGAATTTCGACGCGAAGGTCCATATAAAACATACATATAGGGTCTATCTTCAATGCCAACGTTTTCCAAGAGTAATTACACAAATCAATGACATCACATATATCAAAATATAGATGAAGAACGAAAGAGTGCAGCTACAGATTACATTGTAAGTATTTGAATGTAATTAAATATACACATAAAACATTCTTCTTGGGTTAGTTAAACTGTCACTCGCAATCAGAAGTTATTGCTGGTTCTTGTGACGCTATGAACGAAAACTATGCCATTTACTACCACATTTTGTAAAGCTGCATGAACAAGCTTCATTTAGTATATAATACTGCTACATGTTCGTGTTAGTATTTAACACTGGATGAGATATATTACAAACAGTTTTTCAATTTTCATTATAATTCTCTACTTGAGTTTGGAATAAATGTGTAGATAGGACTCATCCGTAATGTCAATAGTTTTGCAAATATGGATAAAAATCAATGATAAGTTAAAAAAATACGATTTCATCAACATAAAAAAGTTTTTTAATATTTTAATATGGTTGAAATAAGATCTCTAAAGAAATGAGATGCGCGCGCAACCGGAAAAGTCGTAAATTTTCGTTCTTCATTTTCCAAAAGGAAAATAATTAATTTCATCGTTATTAAGTGTTTTAAAAGTGATAAATTTGCATATATGGTCACTATTAATTGTTCTAGGTATACCACCCCTGTCAGTATGGTTTTCTAAAGGCACAAGTAGCTAGTAACCGCCCTCAGTCACCAACCAGGAGTCTCCGCAGAGTTGTCTCCCCTGAAACAAGATGGCGGCCCCCATCAACAAGAAACCCGTTCTTCTACAGTTCCTACTCACCTGCACAGTTATTGCCTGTATCCTGCTATCATATGGTAATGAAAAAAAACCTCCACATTGATATCCATCGCATTTAACTCTACTCATCCAAGAGGTTTCACTTATGCTAGCAAGCTTAATATTTACACTAACAAGGCTGGAATTCGGCGTGAATCGCAAGCCAAACCATGCATTATATTACTGCTTATTCTACTGTCTGGTGACATTCAAATGAACCCAGGGCCTAGAAATGCATCTATTTTCCCTTGTGGAACATGTGAGGCCCCTGTTACCTGGTCTACTGATGGTGTGTGTTGTAGTAATTGTAGTATTTGGTAGCATAAGAGCTGTGAAGACATCTCTAAAATATGTCTTACTTAAATAGACCTAGTGTAGTTTGGCACTGCTGCCGATGTGATAGTATAAATGTTGATGACTTCACTTACAACAGTTATGAACTAACTACGTCGAACTTTTTCACACCATTTGCAAACCTTGATTCAACACTAGACTAAGTAACATCGTCGTGCTTCAGCCCAATACATACTAGTAGCCCACGAAACTCAACAATGAACAGCAGTCGGCACACTAAACATCCATTAGTAAGCCATGCCTCCCTCGCCCATGGCCAAGAACACTATCCTGCAAAGTCTGCTAACCTACGTATCCTTACAGTTAATTGTTGTAGTCTACGTACCAACAGAGCAGAGTTCCACTCAGCGACAGAATACATCAAACCCGATAGTATATGCGGTACTGAGTCCTGGCTCAAAGGTGTCCAACCTGGTAATGACCCTGAAAAGAATGCAATTAAATCTAGTGAAGTCTTTCAGGAGAACCTGGTGGTGAACAGGAACGACCGGCCGAATGGTATGGGATGGGGTGTATTCATAGCCACAACAAACAACATCGCCTCAGAACCGCAGCCACAACTGGTAACAGACTGTGAAATTGTATGGTCCAAGATAAAGATGCAAAACCATAGTAATTTATATGTATGTTCATTCTACATGCCACATCGAAACATGAAATCTATCGCTGAACTACATAACTCAGTTAATAAGTTGCGTGAATCAAACTGCCCAAACATCAACTGGGACAGCATGACAGTGGACAAGGGTGCACTTGAACGTGACGTGCAACAGGCATTAATTGATCTAGCCGTGGAACTTGGCCTTACCCAAGTACACGAACAGGCTACAAGACACAACAACCTCCTAGATCTCTTACTGACTAGCAACCCATCACTTGTCAAGTCATCCACGTCCGTACCGGGCATCAGCGACCATGCCATGATAGTTACAGATCTTGACATTATACCTTATTACCTCAAACAGAAGCCATGTAAATTCTTTCAATATTATAAAGCAAATTAGGACATGTTAAACAACGATTTCACCAAACTAGAAAAGGAGATCATCTCAAGAAATGAAAATGACGTAGAAAACTTATGGAATCTCTTCAAATCACGTATCCTCAAGAGCGTGGAAGAAAATGTTCCATCAAAGATGTGCAAGAAAAGAAAGTCTCTACCATGGTTCAATCATAAACCTAAACGTATGGTCAAAATGAAATCTCGCTTGTACTATAATGCCAAGAAGACTGGAAACTGGTCACATTTTAAAACCTTCCAACGTGAATGTAAAAAAGCATTCAAAAAGCCGAAATTGAACATATGAACAGTACCATCATCAAAGGATTAGAAGAAAATAACAGTAAACCTTTCTGGCGACTTATTAAATAAAAAAGAAAAGACAATATTGGAGTACAACCACTAAAGAAAAAAGGACAGCTATTCAATAACAGCAAAGAAAAGGCAGAAATATTGATTGAACAATTTAGATCCGTCTTTACAAAAGGAAACAACAATAAACCATCAACAAGACTAAGAGTCAAGTCATCAATACCTCCACTAAAATTAACTACTAAAGGCATAGAGAAACTACTGAACAATATAGAAACCAGTAAAGCCATAGGCCCAGATGGCATCCCAAACATCATCCTCAAAACCTGTGCCAAGACCCTTGCACCAACTCTACGCCACATATTCCAGGCATCAGTCGACAGCGGTAAACTACCATCAGATTGGCGAAGTGCTAACATATCTCCTGTTTTCAAGAAGGGGGACTCACACCTCGCAGAAAACTTTCGTCCAGTTTCCCTGACATCAGTCTCTTGCAAACTCCTCGAGCATATTATCTGCAAACATATCTTAGACCACCTTGAACAAAACAACATTCTCACTTCACTTAACCATGGCTTCAGATCAGGCTTCTCATGTGAAACTCAGGTCCTAACAACCGTTCATGACTTACTCCAACAACACGACAACAAATCTCAGATATATATAATGATATTGGACTTCTCTAAAGCTTTTGACACCGTCCCCATGAAAGCTTACTTCATAAAATGTCTCTATATGGTATTGACGGAAACATCAACATGTGACTCCGTGACTTTCTCACCAACAGAACCATGAGAGTAGTGGTAGACGGAGAAGCATCGGAACCAGTCTCGGTTGACTCAGGCGTACCGCAAGGTACTGTCCTAGGACCATTAGCCTTCCTCTGTCATATTAATGACCTACCAGACTGTGTGAAATCAACCGTCCGTCTATTCGCAGATGAATGTCTGCTATACCGGCAAATTAAAACCAGAAAAGACCATCTTCAACTTCAATCAGACCTGAAATCACTTGCAAATTGGGCATCTACTTGGGGAATGAAATTTAATGCAAAAAAATGCTATGTAATGAGTATCAACAACAAACCACAAACTTTTACCAACTAGATAACCACATACTACAGCAAGTAGATGAAAATCCATACCTTGGTGTTACTTTTACTGACAATCTAAAATTTTGAACCCACATTACAAAGATTACTAATAAAGCCAGCTCCACCCTTGGATTCCTCAAGAGAAACCTTAAACACTGTCCACTATCCTGCAGAAAAACAGCATACTTATCACGCGTTAGATCTATCCTTGAATACAGCTCAATAGTATGGGACCCATTTCTACAAAAAGACATAGACAAGCTTGAGTCAATCCAACGAAAAGCTGCTAGATTCATTTCGGGTGACTACAAATCAAGAGAACATGGCTCTGTCACCAGGATGTTGAAGCAACTAGAGCTACCTCCACTACAGGACAGAAGGAAAATGGCACGACTAACATTCTTCTTCAAGGTGACTGAGGGGCTGGTGCCAGCAATGCCCCTCGATACCTATCTGACCCCTATTCGTGGTAAACGCCTAATCAAACCTAAGAATTTAGACGATTACATTAGCAAAAATATTGTAGAAAATCAAGCAATAAATCATCATAAGTGCTTTAAACCTATTAACACAAAAAGTGACCAATTTAAACATTCATTCTTTCCTAATACTATCACTGATTGGAATAACTTAGACAGTGTTGTTGTGTGCGCAGAGACAAAAAAAGAGCTTTAAAACAGCTCTCCAACAGTGCTTCTAAGTTAGCTTCTCTCTCCCGCTGCGTACATACCGAAAGGTCCTGCAGTGTATACATTCAGATTCAGATTCAGATTCTAAATAAAGAAAGAATTGAAAGAAATGTCATAAGAAAAAAATTATTCAGTGTATAAAAACCAACCTGACAATTGAGATGTATAATATACCAAATTAAAGCTTGTTCATTCGGCTTTTTGAAAATGTATATTAAATGGTATATTTACCGGTCATAACAACACCAAAAACAGCAGTAACTTACAATATAAAGTGGTTTTAAATTTGTACGAAGTACGTAAACTTTACCAACGCTTACGCTCTTTTTTCAACCAGTATTAAAACAATCCATGCTGATGTAATCGTGCATGTTTTATTTTTAGATTGATATAAATCATCCTTGTCTTTTAATGCAGATCTGTAACAAATATTGACATTGAAGATATTAGCCTTATATACGCACAACTCCATGTCAATAATTCGAATGAAAATTGAAAAATGTCATTAATAAAACATATCCGAAGTGGAAAACTATCTCGAACATAAAGCAGTATTATATACCAAATGAAAGCTTGTTCATTCAGCTTTCTCAATATGTATACTACATGGATTACTGACCTGGTCTTAGGATTAAAAAAACCAGCAGCAACTTACAATACCGTGGTGGAATTTTGTGCGAAGTACCTGAATATAAACAACCCTTAGAGCTCTATTTAACCATTTTAGTTAAAAACTTTTCTATGTTAATGAAATCGATTTTTTTCTTTATTTTGATTGATTTTTATCCATATTTGCAGAAAATATGGACATTAAAGATGAGTCCAATCTACACATTAAATCCAGACCTAAGTAAAGAATTCTAATTAAATTTTAAAAAAATGTTCGCAATAGAACTAGTTCAGTGTGCTATACTTACACGAACTAGTTGTAGTTCTATATACCAAATGAATGCTTGTTCATTCAGCCTTACGAAAATGGGTAGTAAATGGCATAGTTTTCGTTCATAGCGTCACAAGAACAAGCAGTAACTTGTGATCATGTGTTCAATTTCTGAAAAAGCCATGGATACTTACCCAACAAGAATATAATTTTCAAAGGTTTTTTACAGTTTATTACCTGCAGCTGTGTCCTTTCACTCTTTATCTTTCTTTTAATCTCTACATTTAAAATCATTGAGTTTTTACATATTTGATGCAAATATATACATCAAAGACAGGTCCTATCTGTACGTTTGATTCAGTCCTCTGTGAAGAGAATTCAAATAAAAAATGAACAAATATTCGTTATTCATCCCATCCAGTGTTTAATACTTTCACGAACATGTAGCAGTATTATATACTGAAATGAAAGCTTGTTTATTCAGCTTTACGAAAATAGGTAGTAAATGGCATAGTTTTCGTTCATAGCGGCACAAAAACCAGCAGTAACTTCTGATTGCGATGGACATTTTTTGTAAAATTATGTATATCTTATTAACCAAAAAATAATGTAGTATATATATATATTATTCAGCTATATTCTGATATATGTAAGGTCATTCTTTTGTGATATTACTGTTGGAAACTATTGGCATTAAAGATAGACCCTATATGAATGTTCTATATGGACATTGTGCTTTTAATTTTGGACCTTATAAAGAATTCAAACACATAACTTCTATAATCTGGAAATTTTTAGAGAACAGTTATGTTGTTCTGCCGAAAATTCTAACAGTAATGCTTTACTACCGAAAATTCTAACAGTAATGCTGTACTGCCGAAAATTCTAGCAGTAAGGCTTTCCTGCTGTACTGCCGAAAATTCTAGCAGTAATGTTTTACTGCTGTACTGCCGAAAATTCCAGCAGTAAGACTTTACTGCTGTACTGCCGAAAATTCTAGCAGTAAGACCTTACTGCTGTACTGCCGAAATTTCTGGAAGTAAGGCTTTACTGCTGTACTGTTGTCCTGCCGTTACTGCCGTTACTGCTGTCTTCACATACATTAATAATTAATGTGCTTAGTCAATACAAGTATTCATAAAATATTTATTCTTCATTACCTAAAGTAGCTATAATAGAACAATTTGCTCAAAATTTTATACTTATATCAACCATTATAAGTAACATGTGGAATTTTATTTGTTTTTTATAATCGTACGATATGGAATTAATGATCTTGATATTCAAATGATCACAGTCGATTTGGTATATAAGGCATGGTATATCTCTCATTCGACAGCTTCTGAAGTTGATGTTTAGTACTCACTTAGAAGTTTAATCATGGCTCACTTTCGGTGGAAAGCAGACATCATGACGATACTATGGGTTTTGAGCGTTCTGTTTGCCAGTAAGTTATTACTTCTCATTATTAGTTTTGTCATTTATTATTTTAGAACTGTTATTGTTTGATGTTATTGAATACACTTTTGGTAAATAATTTTTTTACAATGTTGATATGTCATTTACAATTTATGAAGTGCAAGACAAACTCTGATTACAAGTTGTAGGATCAGTTTAGTGCTATATATTCTTCTACATGTATCACATTATTTACATACATGTATTGTCATTTATTACTCTCAATACTGTATTTCGTCAATACTGGAACACGGGACGTGATGGTTTCAATAATTAAACATATACATTCATAAAGATAAAAGGATAAAAACATAAACTCGATGTTATCGATAATTGTTGTTTCTTAGAGGTAAACGTTTTTCAGAATGGGTAATTTGAGTGAGATATGCGGTTAATAATTTAACAGTCATATTATTAAAAGCATATACTAGCTTGATATCTTTATTAAGGCGAGTAAAATAAGTAATTCTCAGCAACCTATATTTATTCAAATATATGGTCGTATCCATTTTTATTAATTTGTCTGATATTCGGTGGTTAATATCTTTAAAGAAACTGATCAACCTTAAATTGAATTCTACAAACACAATTGGAGCGTTCGTCAACAAACTCTAAATTTGGATGTATAAGGGGGGTTTCTTCTATTTTATCTAGAATTATGGAAGAACTAGCCCAGTTATATTGGACAAAATAATGACAAATATATCTTAACATATGTTAAATGTTGCAACTTTCAGCTTTAGATACACCTAGTTGGGCATAAAACATTAATTAATAACATTGGATTGAGTTTAATTATCATGGCCATTTTCATCAATTACCGAATCTAAAATTTATGTTTACGTAAAATACGAGAGACCAAGTCTTGAATATTTGAACTCTTTTTTATAATAATGCAGTAAATAGAAAGTTTTAAGAACCTGTATAGAACTGGGGGTCCTTTTAGAAATATTTTGATTTGAATAACCTACAGTAAACGTATGCTTTTATCTAATTTTCGACTGAGATCACAATGCTTGAAATCGTCAAAACAAGTTAACAGCTCCATATTGACAGATCTAATCGTATATAAATGTTTACTGTGCTTTAAGTTATAATATCGAACTTAAAATCCATTTTTGTTAGTTCTCTCATAAAAAGACAAAATATTTCATTTAACTACATTCTGATCAACTCTCCAAATTTTGTCATCTTTTCTAACCTCACAGTTAATATATAATCGCAAAATTACATACATGTATTATCTTTATGAAGCCTCCAATAAATGTTAGCAAATTATAAAATACTTGATTGCCTTATAATTACAGTTATGTTTTCTTCTACACTTTATAAAGGTCTACCTTCATCTCTTTCAGCAATCTTAAATATTTTTGTAGAATATATATCAAACGGTTTCGTTTAAAATAGATATTTATAGACACGTCCTGATGATGGAAAAGACAACATCTCTTGCATATATTTTATCTACTTATGTTGTTTTTCTGCTTTTATGATGGTAACATTGGTGTCTTGTAACCACCAGAAAGTCTGTATCTACCCCTTCACAGGTTTTAGATCTCCATAGATTACTATCGCAATTTAACCATGTGAAAGATAATTTTGTGGTATTTAATGTTTATGCTTGTCATGGATTGAAAATTCTTGGTCAATCTTTTATTATGACCATGTTATTCATAATACAATTTCAACATTAAATGTCAAGCATTGAATTCCATTGATTTCTTAAAATTGACATCTACAAAATGATGAAATTAACTTTTGTTATTAGTTTTCCAGTTTCTAATTGCTATTTGTGGTTTGAAAGGTAAGGATTAGGAAGTTTCGATATCAGATTGCAATGTTTATTGAAAGTTGAACTAAAATATTTTAGTTATAAGGCATGGGGTGTAAGAGGGCATCTAAAAGTATTTAGTGTTCTCGGTCTGGTCCCGGTCATGTAAACTTTAATACAACATATATATTTTTATGTTGACTTTAATACTAACAAATACAAATGGTAACAAATGCATGCATTAACAATAATCAAACTTCTCTCTCTCTCTCTGCTTAATTTCTGTGTGGGAAGTCTGAGATTTTGTTGTTGCTGCTCCTGATATATTTTCAAATCTCTTTTATAACCAACGTAAAAGTGTACTTGGAATGTATTATTCACAATACAGTTCTATTCAAATCGAAGGATCAATAGTATGGGAGGTTTCAGACTGGATATTTTGCCTATATCGTTCATTATAAAACTTCACATTCATGTTTAGCTATATCAGCTATGTAATGGTAAATGGATATTATAATGAATACTTAAATTTTAAACGTAATGTATGTTTAAATGAAATAGTTGTGAAAAAATAAAGTATTTTAAAATGTTAAGGGGCTTCGTAATGTTTTAATGATACAGACAAGCACCATAACAGTATCTTCAAGTTGCTTAGTAACAGATATCAACTTTAAAGTAATCTTTAAAAAAACTTACACAAATATATTGAAACGTTTTGGAAGCAGTAAAGCACTGTTCTGTTTGAAAATGATAAACTTACATCATATTTATATACCACAGTAAATAAAATTCATGTATGTGCTATAAGTTACGATATAAATGGTTTTAGTGCGTCTGGGGACTTTCAATACATATTTCCTGTAACCTTTTGCAAGTCGGTCGTACAATTTACCAAGAATTCATTTTCTTTACATATCAAAGACACTTCCATATAAAAAAACAGTGAGCATGATAACATATACGAAATAACATTAGAATTTATAGTGTTTAAGGAAAACACTTGGAAGTTACATGAACTAAATTAAGGGTTGAATTTCATCATTTTAAATAATGTGCACTAAGAATGTTCAATTAAAACCCTATTAACGTTAATATAACTAATGTATATACAATAAATATTTAATGTTTATTGACTAAAGTGAATTTTTCGTCACATAATATTTTTCCATGTACATTTGTATATTCAAATTGTAAACTGTTTGTGCATGTGTGTTATAAATTACAGGAACTTATGGTTGTGAAACACCCGATGCTTTCTGTGCACATGGTACTTGTAATACCGGCAGTTGTACTTGTGATGAGGGATACACTGGAACATATTGTGAATATCGTATGTATTGTTTTGTAATTCTGATGACAAATGTATAGGTCGTATTCTAGGTCATGCATGTTTTGTATTATAAACATTGGACTTGGTGAATAAGCTGATGCATGAATATCATTTTACTGCCTTAAGCATACCACTTTGGAATTGAACATAAATTTTAGGTATTGTAAACGCACAATGAAGATATTATACATGATGATATACACGTATTTATAACATAAGTTATAAATACACTAAACTTAGAATTGTACAGAAAATTTATCCCTTAGTATTGGCGTGTAATTACGTGAACGACCTAAACAACTTGAGAGGTCGTTGGTTGCTGGTTGCAATTTCAGTTCGGACCATGGAAATTTTATCGGGTTACTTTTGGCAACCAACTAAAATATCACACTAGGAGTAGTATTATCGCATCCTTAGATTGTCCCACACACTATCACTTCGGCATTTGGAACTCCTCGGTCGTTCTCTACGAATAACGCTACGAATTATTCAATTATGAATGGTCGAGGTGTTCCGAATATCAGTTCGGACCATGGAATATAATAATTGCTTTTGGTAAATTACCTATCAAGTCGTTAACAAATAATTCTCTCCATCGACGAATGTTGAAAAGGGGCAGGCTAAAATAAATTGTAATCCTACGATGTTCTATAAAATAAAAACAAATTACCATCTGCATCTGAAAGTTTATCGTGACTTAGTTGATTTTGTATGAATTGATTTCAGGTGTACTTGACTACAGCTGTTCTTCATCTTTGAACAATCTTGGAGGCACTTGTACAGAACTTGACACTGATAGTAGTTACAATGAATGTGATGAAGGACGTTTTGGAATGACCTGCTTCCCTGGTAAAATAGTTTTTTAAAAGGTGCAAATTATATACACCAGCCTAATAGCTGACTGAAAAATGACTGAAGGAAAAAAAATTGTAAAAATAAACGAAATTGCATAAAAACTTTTTTCTGATACATACATTACATACCAATGTGATATGCTAAATATATATGCTTCACTCATACTTAGATATGCTTAGGAATAAAGAAATGTAGTCATATGTGTAAAAACTGTCCGATTAACTAGTCAGTAGCACGTTTTACGTTCAATATAAAGATCAAGAGTTCGAACGGGTCCGACTAGCCAAATGTATCTAACTGCTCTAAGAAATATAGCTCGCCAAGATCATTACATTGCTTACAAAATATGAAAATCAAGAAACATTATTTGATGATGAATTCAAAAGAACTTTTTACATAGACACAAGTAGAAATTCTATTTTCATTTTTTAAAATAAGAATGGAGTTAGAAATTACTTTATAGCAAATGAGACAATTAGTCCTGTTTTCTTCGTGTTTTCAGGATTCATAGTATGGGGACCTAAATATTGGAATAATTCCATTTTTATATTGTCATCATAGATAACTTTTCTAATTATTTTTTCTTATAACAAATTAACAATAAACGAGTACATGTAGGTTAACATGTTAAATATTATTCTATATTGTAGGGGAGAATGTGATCAGTGTTGGGACAGCCCCAAAAGATAGTGCTGGTACAGATACCGATGTATTTACTAACGACGAAAGCATATCTTCAACGTGTGGAACAATTGTCGCTGATCTCGATGGTGTTCCGGCATTAACAATCAACGTCGTACCCAGTATAGTTGGTGGTATAACATTAGTATTTAAGGATGCTATTACCCCAGCAGATTTACGTATGTACTCTAACGTTTTCATCTAAATGAGAATTAAATTATTGTTAAAATTGAAACAAAGAAGTTGTATAACTTGTATAAGTTAACCATAATAAAGATCACATTTATGAGTAGCATTTAAATCTTGCAGAAAGCCAATTAACTTTAAAGAAGACAAAACACTTTTGCTGTTTGACAAAGTTTACTTTTGTTTTAAATATACAATTCTTGTAACCATCATATATACTTCAGATTATTTGTGAAAAGCATAAGTAAGAAAACTTATCAAATTAAAGGAAATAGTGGAAAATGTTAAAACACGATTTATTCAAACAGACAATAGATTTATGTATGTTTTAAAAACATAAACACGGGTTCGCTGAAGACCTCAAGCTAGGTTAAGTATACTATGACCACGTAACTGTCGGGTGTATTGTAATTTTGTTTAGATAAAAATACAATAATTCTTTCAGAACAGAGAATTCTTGTTGTGTGTGAAAAATCTTTTGAATGGTCTTACAAAAAAGTTATAGGCAAAGTCTACGTAATTCTGGGACATCCCTCGTAGACTCATTTAGTGTAGTTGACTCAATTCTTAAGCTGACAAATAAATTATAATAAATTTCATAACTATGGAAGACTTTTTTGCTAACATGTTACTTGGCGCTGTGTAAAGAAATTCTATATCAAAATAGTTAACACGACTGGACGCGCTAAATAAATGTAAATCATACATGAACTATTCTACTGTTTATCGTATGAAATGTTTTAATTGTTAGGTCAAAAAGAACACGACCGGTCGCCATGCAAATAATTCATCTTAATATACAAACTTTTTTTAATATAATCTTAAAGAAGTAATTCATTTTATGATAAAAATACGTGAAATTATTTGACTTAAACTATCTTGTAACTCATAATAGATACATTTTTGTAAATAGATACTAAATATTATGTTGTATACATAGGAACTGAAATGGATAAACTTACATTAAATACCAAATACGGGACTGTAACTACTGACTTGAAATACACTTACAAACTAGTAGATAGCAAAACCGTAGAATTGATTTTCACTGAACACACAGCAGAGGAGGTACACCTTATGTTATCTGCTGATACAACCAACGAAATATGTACTGTAGCTGTGTTTGGAGCACCAGGTAAATGAACAGGTTTTACTGATGAACCAATTTCATGAAGTTAGGTATACATTAAAGTTTCACAATATCCGTTTGAATTATATGTGAAAATATTATATGGCGACATACGAATGTATTTCACAAATATGTTATATTAAGGAAAACATTAAACTCCAACCGGTTAAATTGAGATCGCTATGTAGGAGGTATATTTGATAATGACGTCATGACGTCTTTGCCTTTATTACGTCACGAAGTTGTGGCTTTAAATGGCGTCATCTTGTTATAAGGGGTTTTATTTATATATAGAGCTTACTGATAAAATTCAGTCAAACTTAGTTCGTATTAAGCTCTATAATTTCTACAAAGGCAATCTCTATTAAATCTCTCATACCACTTTTACATAGAGCCTTAGAGAATCATTTATCTGCATTTAACCATGGATGTCTTTTCGGTAAATTACTTTGTTTTATGCTTTACCATGAGCAGTCTCAGTTGAAACGGTCATGTGATGCTCTTAGGCGCAGTAGTCCATTGGTAGGACGCGCGCTTAGGGATCGAGAGGTCCTAAGTTCGAATCCCACTAGGGGCACTGCCAATTTCCTTGAGCAAGAATTTACCTGCGATTGCTTCACTCAATCCAGGTGTTAATGGGTACCTGATATGGTCATGCACTGTGAGCCGTGGCTGCTATATCTGCGCAGTATGTTTACAGTTGGTGTGTGACTAAGAAAGTTAATGTCAAGAGTTGACTGAATAGTGGTACTAGAAGTAGACTTCAAAAACCTCTCTTTAACTTTAAAAATGCTCTTACCTAAATCAATGTCAACTTCTATTTCTAGTCGAAAACATTGCTGAAACTGCAGACGTGTATGACCCAGATACAGATGATTCAGATCTTAGTAGCATTCTCGGTGAAAATTGTGGGTCTGTGACAGGAGACGTGGCAGAAGATGATCCATCGATTGTAATAGACCTTAGTATAATACATATGGTGCAGTCTATTGTTCTAAGAAACGGTTAGTATTGATAGTGTATGCTCAATACCGGTTATGTATGCGTTTGTAATCACTGTACAGTTAATGAAGTACTTTTAGTTATAATAATATTTGTAATAAAAGGTATAACAAGAAAATACTACTTAAAGAAACAATATACAGTTATTATCATATGTGATTTGGTAACAGTCAAACTGTTGGCCCGAGGTAGAGGGGATAGCGATTTTAGCCGTAGGCCAAAGACAATAGTTTGAAACACTACCCCTTACATAGAGGGATAACTGTTTGACTGTTCCCAAACCACATATAATATTATAAATGCTTCAGTTACTACTTAATCAATCATTGCGTTAACAGTACTTGCAGGAGAAAAATAGCAAGAAAATAGTTTTGCAAATATATTAATAATAACGTCTTGTTTATGATCAAGATCGATAGAGTCTTGATTCATTCGAAAGAGTCAGGTAAGGCTCAAACTCCCTGAACCAGTTACTTCCCTTTATATCAGTAAAGTAACAATTCAAGTAGCATAGCTGGACGTCAGTACACGCACATGAAACATGTCATGGGTAGAGTTTTGAACTGTTGCTCTTGGCCTACGGCCTCGTGAGACAGATCAAAAGTACTATCTTCTTCACCTTGGGCCAATAGTTTGACTGTTTCCAAACCAAATATATGGAATAACTGTGTACTATTGACCAGACCACAGTACCAAATAACATTTAAATGAGGAAGCTGGTAATAATACAAACTATCTCGAATCTCAAGTTCATATCCTTGGTATTGTAGACCAATAAACATCTGCCAAAAATGTCAGCCGGTAACGATCGGTTAATACAACCAATGCAATAATTTTACTGCAGTGGTTCAATTTCCATTTGTTCCATATTTTATTTAGTTTATTCTCACAATAATGCATAGTTGTGTCGTTTTATGGCACATTTAGGTGGCAATTAATGTATGCTTTTGTTAACTTTTGTTTTTATTTTATTGTTTCTCTAATTTTTATCTTAAGCAAGTAACAAGATATAATAAAACCCACTAATTTCAATAACTTAACTTTTGGCTTCTTTAGAAGTGTCTGCAGCTGAATTAATCCGACTCGGATTTGCTGTCGAATGCAATCTCCGTAAACATATTTGCTATAGACCGCTGTCGTAAATGTTCTCTCATGGTCGCTACGAGGTTCATGACGAGATGACCTTAGTGACGACCAATCATTGCGTATAATTCATCTAGACGAAACACTATTGATAGTATCTTGATTTCGCGATTTCTATCTTTAGACCAAAGATTCCAAACTACTTTGACGATGGGGTTATTCACAGGCTGTGATTAGACGGCTCTTTAAAAATGCATGACGTGGACGATGCAAACAAGTGATTTAATTTATGTTTGCGTCATGAATATGAATAGGAAAAAGTCACTTGAACGTGACACTCATAAACAAATAGCCAGCTCTTAAATTAGCAAGTAGCCGAGCGGAGAATTTTAGATCGTGTTAAATCAGATTGCAGTTGAATGTTAGATGTTTTAAAATGATGTCAAAAATGATATTAAAAAAGAAACACTGGCAACCGTCACAACTACGGTGTCAGGTTAAGTGGAATAGTAGTAATAAAATAATAATTATTGATAATAAAGACATTAATCAACATATTATTTAAATTAGCCGTGTTACCTTTGTGTATGAATGCTTCAATATAAAATCACTTCTGGCCACATAAAATCGGAAAAAAACATATAAGAATGTAATTAGTTATTACGATGTTACAAGAAAATATGCATACAAATACGCCAGCTTCATTCTTTGTTTTAACTGTGTAAAACAAAATTCATTTTAAATAATCATTTACTGAGGGGAAAATTGTGTTTACTCCAGATAATGGTAATCCAGGTGAATCTGATGTACAAGTATTAGTCGGCGATGATGTAACAACGATGACAAACGTCGGCACTTTTACTATCACAGATGCTGCTGAGGTATATGAGATTATACCAAGTGTTTCTGGAAGATATGTAACAATAAAAACTAATGCTGGTGGTATTGTTACGCTGGCTCTGTGTGACGTTAAAGTATTTGGCTACCCAGGTAAATGTATGGAATATTTAGATAGAAGATAAAATGATACAGAACTAACCAATTCTGGTCATCCTTTAGATGTAAACATGATTATTAACGTCATACAGGACAATAGAAATAGGTTAAACCTAAGGTTGCCATGATATTAGAAATATGTTTATTTCTCATTCAGCAATACCCAGTATCTCGTTATCTATAAGACTTGTTTGTTACATTCTTGTTACAATTTTGCTCTCCGTCATTTTGTGAATAACAATAAATGAAGCCATGCTCATGTAAATATGCATCGCATCTCATATCTATTTTTCTAGTTAATCTTCAAGAACACATTAATGAAAATATTACAGTAGCATTATGTTTCACTTGCTTATCTTTTTCATTACCTAATTTGTACCCATTCTAACAAATCGACGTGTCACTTATAGGGATATAGGTATATACTTCATTATTGATATAGGTGAACAAATGTTGATGTTTTGTATATGATGCAAATCTTTTTATTATTCTACATGTATTATAAAAATACAACTTAAAGTACATGAATCAATTCAGCTTCTATATTTGTTTTTGAAATTTATAAATTAAATTTACACATAGCTATTAAAATGAAATCAATGTCTAAAAAAATTGATGTCATTCATTGAAGTTGTGTTTTTCAACAAATGAACAAATAATGAACTAATTTTAACTCTAACAACGAATAATGGAAACAAAATTAGGTAAATGCAATTAATGTCGGTTTAAAGTAAGCATAGTTTATACTAATTTATTTTGCTCGATTGTGAAACAATTTCTTACAACTTAGATTAATTACTTTCGATTCCGCTTCCTGATCACCAAATACTGAGCAAGTAGGGTAAAATTTCTTGCTCAAGGAAACAGCTGAATATGATTCGAACAAACATGCAGCAGGCTGTCCAATTATTATAATGTCGTAACCACTTGGTCACGCCCGAAGCATAAAGTTGACTTGCAACAGCCAGTCGACGAGGGTTGCTTTGGGTTTTCTTTATGATGAAAATGATAATCAAACATAAACTTGCCGTTGTTAAGAGGATTTTAATAAATGTTTGTGACAACACAGGTTCAACACATTATGCATGAGTTCAAAAATTGACCGACAGTAATTATGACGTATGTCGCCTATAAATTTTGACAACTTTATCCGCAAACAGAATTTGAATAATAACCTCGGTTAGTTGACCATAGTTCGTTACTTGTGCTATCGATTCAAATATTTATAATCGAAAGCAAAAACACACCCATATTTAAAACGAAATGTCTAGAAAAGTTATTTTATTGCTCATAACTATAGATTTCACAAAGAATTCAGTATATTTCTCTATTTATATCTCGGGAGAAGATAAACCTGTTTGTGAGAACAATATCTTATATCTAAACGTAGCCTTGTTTATAATTAGTTGAAACCTTAGATCATTTGTCGATAAGTTAAACCTCTCTTGAAGACACCCATTTAGGAAAACTAAAATAGTTTGCTCTTAAGAGGTTGTTGCTCAGCAGAGATTAAATTCAAACAAAATTAAATTAAGGCAAATAACAAAAGCTGTTTTGTCAGATGATTTGTTTTCAGCAGAGGACCGCTTTGCTGAGGTTATACAGTATATCCATAATACATTTATATATCTCACAAAATAATACTTATATTTTAGTATTGGAGAATGTTGCACCTGATGGAACTGTTGAAATGTCAAGTACAACAGACGAAACAACCAATGGTCCTGAAAATAGTATTGATGGGGATGATGCAGTATGTTCTCATACTATGATAGAAGACAACCCATGGATATTGGTTGATCTAGGTGCAGAACGTGACGTGAAAGGCATCCGCATAAGTTCTCGTAAGTACACCCAACAATGTTTCTTTATTTTCTATAATTACTTTCCAATTCTATTTAATCCTTACAGATTTCGGTTAAAACCCATGCCAACGATCGACGGAAATAGTTTTAATAAATGAAACTTTCATCAATAAAATTAATAAATGTCCATTTGGATGTCTACGGCAGTAAATTATTTATTGTTATCATCGTTAAATTTGCCGATATATATATTCGGCTCCATGATCATCTCTTGGGCAAGTAAGTGTTCTTTATATTTCGTACTGTCTTTACTTCGAAGTTCAAAATATTACCTTCCCTGTATTGGATTGTTTTTTACAATCTAAAGACTTACGTTTAAAATACCTTTACTTCTTTTTTCCGATTGATTTAATTTTAATGTTGATATTAAATAATTCACTTACATGTAATGTCGTAAACATTAGCAAACTGTTAGAAATCGACTTAAATGCTATATATTAAACACTCATAATTAATATAATATGCAGAATATGAGAGTGTTGTATCATAAGCCTTATGTCTCATGATAACAATCAAGACGACAAACACCTGAAATTGATGTTATGTCTTGGTCGTAAATAATGAGAGTGTCATCTGCATTTAAATGCACATTTACAGTCATATCACATACCTGTAATATTTGAAATAAATAACAAATGTAATAGTTTACACTATAAACATGTTTTCTGAGTACGACTAGGCATGTATATGAGTTAACTGGTTTATTCTATTAACCAATTAATCAATTTTTACGTTTTGTTATAATAATCAATAAACTTAAAATCAATTTCAATAGAAGAGTAGGTCTCAACTAATAATTCTTATAACTTGTTGCCTGTTTGCTAAAATAAGACGTTTTTATTCGGCGAAACTGTGAAAGCCAACTTTTGCCCTACATTTTAACCTATACGATTTGCTCTACCATACCTGTTTGTCCAATGATGTCCTCTCATAGTAAATAAAAAATGAAAAAAAATATGGTGCCATTGATTATTGCGCGTAGCACTGATAAAAGTTGCTGATAATTAATTGTGTGTATGATGGGTGAATCACTATGCTAATGGATTGTACCTCCGTCGTGATACACTCCTGGTGGTATTACTAAAGAGCAAAAATGACTATTTATACTTAAACAAAATAAACACTGTATGGCGCCGAATATCTTTTTGAAGATATTACTTGTTTAAATGGTTTAATTTTGTTGAATAGCCCCCATATCTAGGTTAATGCATTATTAGCATAAGAGATAATATATCAACAATGTGTATTTCAGTTCTAGACTTATCTAATGTCGAAGTAAAGGCTGGTCCTGATATGAATGATATGGATGTTGTGACTGCAACCAATGCAGACAATTTCGAATTTATAGCATATCCAGAAGAACTCGAAGGTATAAGATATGTACTGATCAGAGCTACGGGAAACACAGAACAGCTACAAATTTGTGAAATAGAAGTATTTACATACTCATTGCAACGTAAGTTAAAACTAAATAACAACAAACAATGGAATGGAAAACTACTGTACCTTTACTTTTGGAATGACGAAGTTTGTTGTAAAACTTGTATTTCTGAAATGTTAGTTAAAGTTACAGTTCCATAAGCATAAAAATAGCCCGCGAGGGAACAGCACGGGCGCCGTACGACCAAGCTCCGCAAGAACCGGTACGGGCTCATGCAATCCCACACGGACTGTTACGTTTTTACCGGGGTCCGTAAGATGAGCCGTGGATACATGGAAACCGTGAACAAAATCGTGGCCGAGTATGGATTAAACTTGCATATCTTCAAGCTACGGCTCCGTACTGGTGTGTTGTTTTGTGTTATGTGCGTACCATCACCTTAATACGAAAGTCTTCCCACGACCTACGGCTGTCTGCACGTACGGGTCCGCAACAAGCCACACTTTTACAGGATTGAGACATTAGAAATGTTAATTCAAATATTGAATAGAATCTAATATTGTTCTGGTTCGCATATAGCAACAACATATATCATTTATAAAAGTTGATATAATGTTTTATGTGTCCTTGTATGTGACTTTTAATACCTTTTAATAACTCGTTTATTGAAGGATGCAATGGAAGCATTATTAATCCTGAGTCCGAAATATGCTGTGATGGTAACATACAACCTTTAATTGGCGATGCTGGCTCGACTGAATGTTGTGGTGGTAAAAGTTACATTTCCGGATGCTTCATATGTTCGAACAATAACCTTGTTATAGCCTATAACCCTGATACACAATTGTGCTGTGATTACACTGTTCAGGATATGGTAAGAAAAAACAACCAACACTTCTTGTATTACTTCTTCATATATTTTCCATAAATTTTGCGTAAAACACGTATTTGAAATTCTGCGATGACTTGATTGCAGCTAGATACTTGAAATGAAAATTTTAAACAACGAATAACCAAATAGCATAACTATTGTGAACATGATTATAACATTATATAATGTATTTTAGAACATGGGTCTAATTTTACAATACACAATCTTTAGCATGGAGGGTGTTTTATGTTGTTGAATTTGTGCCCAATATGCGAATGTTAGAGTTCCTTGAATGAATATTACATAGAGAAAAACAATAAGACAAAAGTACGTTGCCATTTATAAATAAAACGATGACATATATTCGTGTAGGGTGATGGCAGAAGCTGTTGTTGTGGGACGAGTATAATTGACGCTGATAGTAAAATTTGTTGTGATGGCAGTGAAAGAGACAGAGTACCAGCTGACCCATATTGTTGTCGTATGTTGGATTTTCTTATCTTTTTTATATATCCAGGTTGAAAGAAGTTTAATCTTTCTTATGTTACGTAATATATATTAATAAATAAATAAATGTTTTAATAATGTTCATTAGTTTAAAGTAGTTTAATGATACACATTTTTATTGGGATGCCTCAAACAAAACGGAGCATTAGATAAATTAGGATCTGAACCGTTCTTAACAACTAACTTTTACCAACACTGTGTATTCTGTCCAGCAAAATGAATTATTACTTGACCAAATAAAATTTATTTGAACCAAAAGACCTTAGCAATTCATATACAAAATAGCTATTCCATTTCTATGATTTAGCATTCTACATCAAATAGCATGGTTCTTGCGACAAGTAGTGTTGGAGCAACACACTTCACGCTCTCGATTCCTAAGTAAACTTAAAGTCACAAGCTAAGAAATCTAATGAGAACCAAAAAGTTTGAATGCCAAAATTTTCTGTCGGTATAACATTAGATGCATGATCTAGACACCATATTCAAAATTGTTTGACTGGTGAAATTGAATGAACAACACGGGCTTAAAGAAGTAGTAGAAAAAGAGGGCTATAAGCGAATTTTCCATTTGATGTAACAAACGTTACATAGATTATTTGAATATTGAAATGACCTATGGCTAGGGTGTGTATCTGGTCAGTAAGTATATATCTTTTACCGACTTGGGCACTTATCGCTATTTTATTGATTTCCTATGTGTAAACTTCTTGACGGTCGCTTTAAAAAATATTCATTTTTCTTAACTGTTCTTGACCATGAAACAAGCATGTCTTGTAATCCTGGAATGTAATGGTATGTTTGACGACTGGTTTTTTTAACTCCTTTGCATTTCTTATCTTCCATTACTTTCAACATCTTATATGAGTACAATTTTGCTCTTAACCCAACAGACTCTTCAATAATCTCACCTCCCGATTCATCTTTAAACATACCAACTACTTTTTTTATTAATTTAAGTTTCAATATCTGATAAATGATGTTTTGTAAAATCACTGATATCAAATTTATCTTTGACATCTTTAGCTATATCTTTATAAAAATCTTGAGTTTCTATTTCATAAGCTAATGAATCTGTATCGGTTAAAGGCAGCTTAGCTTTTCGCCATACTTGATTTTTATGTAATTATAATGAAAATCGTACATCAAGGTTTTCTACTACTTAATGAATTGTCTAAAATATTGACCAATGCATTGTTAAAGATAATAAAGAAATGACAGTACTGACAAAGTAAGAAAGTAATTGTATTTTGTATTTTCAGACTGCATCACAAACGTCGATTATGTTGGAATTTACGTTGATTTGTCAGAAAATATGCAGAATACCCAATTGTCACAGCTTCGTTCTCTTTTAAACGACCTTGTAATGGACATTAATATAGACAGTGGTGATGTGAAACTTGCTTTCGGCGGTTTTAATACTGCTGTTGAGCATGAATTTGATTTTAATGAATATTCTACCACAGAAGAGGTACTGACACATCTTGAAAATATAGATATTCTTGGAGCAGGTACAGATATAGGTAAGTCTTGGCTAGGATTTTGTTTTATAAAGAAACACGAATTTGTACAATTGTTAACACAATGTTATTTAGTTTTTATGGCCCAAAATGTTTTAAATATACATAATAAAGTAAAGAAATGGTTTTTCAATTAATATATTCAGGTGCTGCACTGGATCATTGGACATTTTATTACTCTGGAAAGAGAAGTCATGAGAACGATGCTATGATTATATTCGTTGACAGCGAGTCGCCCGATAAAATTGAAATACTTGCTAAAGCAGACAAGGCTAAAGATTTTGGAAGGATAATTGTTGTCGCAATTGGACCCTATGTTGATGATTTTGAAGTACAATACATTGCCAGCGATCCAGATAGTGAAAACTTGATATATGTTGATAGTTACGATGAACTTTCATCTACCTTGCCGCTACTTCACAATAATTTGTTCCCGCCATGTGAGGGTAAGATAACGAGTTTGTAATAAGCTAAGTGTTATTAGTTTGTTTGTTTGGTTTAACGCCGTAGCAACATTGTATTGGTCATATAACGGCCGTCAGTCAACCTACTCACTCCTCCTGGAAAGGCTAAATCTCTGGATTTAGCTGTTAACCAAATACTAAGCACACACTATCGTCAGTGACTGACTACTGCACTACATAATTAAAAGCCATTTGTAGGAGGGAGAATGGCCGTAGAAATAAATTCATGACCAAGCTTCACAAAAGTATGCCCCGCCCGGTAATCGTACCCACGACCACTCGATCAGAAGACTTGCGTGCTATCAACTGAGCTAGCCGGGCGGCATTAGATGCTATAATTTCATTTGTAAAAATCTATTCATTTATTAAACATTGTACATGGAACTTTGATAATTACATGTATACAACAAGCGTTCTAAATTTCTTATTAATATACAAAAACATCGATAACCAATTTTGAATGTACCAGTTATCAACAGACCACTGGTTTTTTAAGTTTTGACAAGTGGTTGAAATGAAAACTGTTTGACTTCATTTGCAGCATTAAACGTCGGTCACTGTTTCTTACTTCATTCACCGGTCATGATGTCATGACGACATTCGGAAGTGAGGCCTGTTGGGTAGAAGTAATGAAGCTTTTACTCCCTCTGGCAGACCGGATGGATGATAAACCAACGGCATATTTTCTGTAGCTAATTTCTATGTACATATCACAAACAAAAAAATTCTGTTTTTTTCGTAAAATCTAGTTTCATTTGACTTTTTAAAGCTCATCTTTATTAATCATAAACTAACATAAAACTAAGTAGATGCAAGAAAATACTTTTTAACTAATCTCATAACGTTGTATCCATTATTAATGTATCATTTATATATTATTTTTCAGAGTACCCAACACGTAAGTATTTTCGCAAAATAATAGAAATTTCTAATGATATAAAACAGTTTGTCGTGTTTACATCTTGTTATTTAAACAATTTTTTTGCAGCAAAGGTATTACATAATTGCTAATAAAATAGCATAGGTTTGGACTGCTCAAAATGTTAAGCAACAACTAGTGGATCTCACTTTAAATATTCAATGCGCATATTGGTTATAAATATTTAGGCATAATCTTGCCTTAAAAATGGATTGTAAAACATGTAAGGAACATCACAAGTATACACAGATATTCCGCCTAATTTAAAATCTAAGAGAGGTATAGTTGTAGATTTTTTAAGCTTTTTGGTACAAAAAAAGTCAACATTAAGAAAGTAGTTCTACAGTAAACTGACCTCGCACTTTCTCAGGTCCATGTAAGAACAAGAAATAACAAATAGATTAGAGAGAAAATTCAACCCACCCTCTAACTCGACAATGTTGCTTACAAAAACGACTTTACACTTACGAATCGGAAAGCAAATTCCATGACCAATGTAAAAGACCAGCACGTAATGACCTAGGGCAACTATAATTTTATTCAATACATAGACGATGTGAACATCTCCCTATACTTATCCACACAGCTCGTCGCACATTTCTATGACTTGAATACGCATTGGATAAAGTGCGGCTATGAACACAAAAGTTTTTTTTTATTAAAGTTATTATTAAATGGTGAAATGAATGATGGTTTATAAATACAGGAATATCAATTCATAGATATAAAGTAATTTTAAACCTCAATAGCTACCTATGCATAGGCACGCCATGTTTTCTACTTTCATTTTCAAATGTCTGTGTAAATAATGACGGGTGTAAACACGTTAGGATAGAAGTTAAACTACAGGTTTAGAAGTTTTAATTTACGTGCATACTTGATATCTTTATTATATCGAGTATTCACATATAGTTCATTTTTTTCTCAACTGTCAAAACATGAATAATTTCACGGTGATTTCGTGTTCTTTGTCTAACACTCGTGATATTAAGATAGTGTATAATCATTCACCTTGTAATTATTCAAACTTTGACAGTTAAGAAAAAATGGACTATAGACATATTTTGTATGTTCATTATAGTAGAACGAGGAAATTATAAGAATGTAAACATTGCCATGTGTTTCCAGGTAAATAAACATGATACTTTAGGTATCTATACTAAGATCAGCAAGACCGTTTGTATACAAAAATGTCTGTAGTTTTATAAGCAGTAACACGACGACAATAAATAAGTTTCCAATCTGTGTTTTCTTTTTGTATTCAAATTCAAAGTGTGTAATTGTTAATAAAAGAAAAATATATTGTTCCTGTTTTTTAATCAAAAGATTTAACTTACCCTGAAATCAGTATGTCGTTTCATAATATTTCGTGTATTTAGCAGTTGACTACACTATATCATGAAATGCCAAATTCACATTTTGTTGTATAACACTTTAAATGAGTTTAAAATAGATGGATATACCCAACCATTGTCTCTAAAATGAAAATTCTATGAAAAACCAGTTCC
Organism: Mactra quadrangularis; assembly: GCA_025267735.1. NCBI lineage: Eukaryota > Metazoa > Mollusca > Bivalvia > Venerida > Mactridae > Mactra > Mactra quadrangularis. The sequence goes on along the minus strand of CM046302.1, from coordinate 13,356,033 downwards.
TGTTTCGTTGTTGCCATTTGTTTTATAATTCGAAATTCCAAATAATTCAAACATGTTTATTACATTCCAGCTTCATGTGGTATTTTACCATATGACCCTGAAACTCATATTTGTTGCAATGACGTCATACAGCCATTGCACGGTGATAATACAGAATGCTGTGATACTGTAAGTTATGATTCTAACTGTGCAACTTGTGAAAATGATGTTGTTGAACTTACCTATGACCCTCTGGTAGAAATCTGTTGTCAAGGTAATACTTTTCCACTGACGAATTTAGCGTGCTGTTGTGGTGATACTGTTTTCGATGCAACCAATCAAACTTGCTGTAATGGCGTGGTAGAAATGAGATCTCTATGGGATACTTCTGACTGTTGTCGTAAGTTTAGTGGCTTATTATTATCAGTTATATTGTAAATATTCGTATTTCTACTATAATACACCATCATTATTATGGTCGATTTAGTAAGAAAAAGCGAACAACACTAAATAGTATGTATGAAGAAAATGCATTTGTTGGTGTTGTTCTTACATTACAATTTGACCTAACTATCGACAAGTGTCTTAATTAATCTCAAGCTTATCCTTTATTACTTGTTTCCCAAGAATATTCCTTAAATAGATATTTGAATTAAGATAAGGATTAAATATGCATTCGATGTTCAAAATAATTAAACTGGTATTGTATATATATCGATTCTGCTAAGTATCTTTTGTCTATGATTGATTTAGAGGAATTCATTCAGAATGTGAATGATGTCTGATAGTTAATTATAATAATTACCACTCTACCTTACGCATTACCCAAAACACTTGTTCATACACAAATGCAAACAAATATGGTTAAAAATGGACTCTGTAACATGGTGATGATGAACAGAACAATTATGAGTATTAAAATACATAAACTTATTTATTGCATATACCGATCAGTGAAATAATATACTCATGATAGCATTACTTATACCCGTCTCCCTCCTACCAATGATTTTAATTATGTAGGGCAGTTGTCAGTCACCGACGAAAGTATGCACGTAGTAGTTGGTTCCAGGAGGAGTGAGTAGGTTAACTGACCGCCGTTATATGACCTATACAATGTGTGCTACGGCGTTAAACCCAACAAAAACAAAACAAAACTTATACCCGCTACACAATGTTTTTATCACCGATAAATATCACCAATACATTCTTAAAACTATATAAAAATACATCTTTAGATATATGTTTGTAAAACTGGATCTTCTAAATCTTCTTATGAAATTGGCACATGAATTTAGAAAATAACACCAAAACACATATTGTGTAACAATATGCTTTATTTCAGACTGTAGAAGCAGAAACGTTGATATTGTCCTGTTAGTGGATACTTCACAGAGTGTTGCCGATAACATGATTCGATCGATAGTAAAAGAAATCATTGATCAGACTGACACTGCTGAAACCAATTTTGCTTTAACCTACTTCTATGATACTGTTATTGATGTTTTTGGTCTTGGACAATTCTCCAATAAACAGGATATGTTAGACAGAATTGACATCACTGCTATAACACACGGTGGATCAAACGCTGGAATTGCACTAAATCATGTTGAGAATTCGGTACTAGAGACTAACAATCGGCTTCTTGCTAACGATATAGTGGTTATTATATCGGACGGCGACACAGATGATCCTGAGTCTTTTCTGTCTGAAGCGGACAATTTAAAATCCATTGGTATTCAAATTATAGCTATTGCAATAGGATCCTTTCCAAACACAACATTGTTGTCACAAGCTGTGTCATCACCTTCTGAAGATAATATATTTACAGCTTCTACAATCGAGTCATTAGTTTATGTACCTACAATGATTGATGAACAGTTTGCAGCTCCTTGTGAAGGTATGCGTACACATAAACGATTACTTACTTGTCCAATGAACTATCGAGTGTTTGGTTATTTTGATATTGATGTCGTTTTTTATGTTACAGTAGTCATCACGGAATTTGTTTATTTGCTTTACAAGAAATTTTTTCATCTTATATCTTGTTGACATTGGGTGAACTGCCTAGCCGGAAAATTGAACTTGAGTACTTAGATTAAATAAGCTTGTCTCCTTAAAAAGTAGATTTTGATGTTATCATGTGTTGTTGTTTTTTTTCATTTAACAACTAATGCAAACAGTGAATCAATGTATGATAAGCATTTATATCTTAACTAAATATATGCTTATTGTAATAGATAGTTTTCATCTCATTAAAAGATTATTTTCTTTTCTGTTACAGTATTCCCAGTACAAGGTAATGATTTTAAATTTTAAATTTATTTAACAATTATAGAATGTTAGCGCAGTTTTTCATCATGTATAAATGTTGAATTTATATCAAAATGAAACTTTTATTATTACGATAACGTAAACAAAACAAGAGACTCTTTGACCCAAAGTTGGATTTTATTGTACTACTTGAAATCGATGTTTGAAAAGCACTTCATTGGAATTATGTATTAGTATTCCCATTCGCTTGCATTCGTATTGTACTAATAGAGGTTTGTTCACAATACTTAATATTTAATAATTGTGTTTATTAATCTGCCAATTTTCACAATTATTCTTAACTGAAACAGATGATGTCATTTGTTTACAATATGTATACAATGTCTGCAATTAAAATTACAATATAGCTTGAGTTCTGGATTACACTATGTCAAATATTTTTGATGATAAACACCAATATTATTTGACTGATTTTATTTTACTCTATTATCTTTAGGATGGAACATTAGTTTAGAACAATGTTTGGTTCAATTGTACATGTAGTTCTTTTACAGTGTGCTATTTCGTAAAATAATGCTCTGTTTTTTCGCGTTTTTGCTCTTACGCGTTTCTGTTTTTGCTTTCATTCTAGTGACTTGCAAGGGGGTCGCTTACAACAATTCTGATTCTGTTTGCTGCTTTGATCTATATATTGTTCCTGCTGGTGATCCTGAGGATACTGAATGTTGTGGAATTCCTTACAGTACATACGAGCTTTATAATCCCAATGATGCTACATGTTGCCATTTCCAAGTTGTCCAATATGATCCAGCATACCCAGAAAGGACTGTATGTTGTGGTTCTAACTCCCTCATCGACCCTGCTGAAGAAATATGCTGTAACAGTGTTAGACAACCTATGCATGGAAATTCATTGGGCTTTACTGAATGCTGTAATGGCCAAAGTTTTGACAATCGATGCTATGTTTGTAACAATGGATTGGTAACACCTGTGTATGATCCATCTCTACAGATATGTTGTAATGGTTCTATATTCTCGAAAGGTGACAGCGATGCATGCTGTTGTGGTTCGGTGATGATAAATGCTGAAACTGATATTTGTGATGATGGTGTTGCTCGTTTGAGAACCGTTAATGATAATCTACATTGTTGCCGTAAGTATAGAACGAAGTTTCATTTAAAGAATGATTTTCAGTACTTTATTCTTTGAGCTTAAGCCTTAAATTATTTATCCGAGCTGTGTGACATTATATAACAGTAGATCTCAAACACTCTTACAAATACCGTTCAAAATCGTTGATATTGTTTAAGTGTTTAATGTTACACTTTACAATGATCATATGCGTATCTCATTTCCGAGAAAGGTACCCAACAGAGTTATAGGAAACTGATGTTGTATGTTGAATATTAAGTGGAAGTATGTGACCTTCGTGGCTTTAAAGTGTTTTAAATATTTAAAGAAACTACGCGAACGGTTATATGAAATGGCAAACTTTTTATTGACTTTCGTTTTCAATTCACTTTCAGATACAAAAGACAATGAATTTGATGTAGTGTTTTTACTTGACATTGCAAACAGCGCTTTACAACCAGTAAACCATAACATGATGCTGGACTTTGTTGCGGGGGTGATCACCGAAGTTGACACAGACTCTGTAAAAATTGCACTCATAACTTATGCCAATTCTGCAACACTTGTGTTTCCCTTATCCTCTAATAAAACATTTATGCTGGAGCAAATTTTCTCTATATCTACAAGTTTTGGTTCAAGAGACTTAGCACAAGCCTTGTTTTCTGTTCGAAGTCCAGACGACATATTTTTATCATCTTCAGCCAGACCGAATGCACCAAATATGGTTATTGTAATAACAGACGGATATTCATTAAACAATACGTTAACACAAGCTGCAGCATATTATTTGCTTCAAAATGGTATTAAGATAAAAGCGATTGGAATTGGTTTACCAGATCCTACAGAACTACTACAGATTACACTGTCACAGAACGATGTTTTTATTGCAAATGCTTTTTCATCTTTGACAAGCCTTGTTGATGATATTCAAGACCAGTTCGCAGTATGTACCGGTAAGTTGATCAAAATACATAGAAGTTATTTTCAAAACAACAAAATTGGTATTGGCAATATATTGACCGAAATATTATAATAGGAGAGGCTCTATTTGAATAAGTCGATATCGCTCCGGACATTTGATCGGAGATCGTGATAAGCTCTATAATCGATTGCGAAGTCATTGAATCTTCATGATCAATGAGATTGTTTAGCAACCAAACACAGGCACAAAAATAATTGCGAGTGCGAATACAATTTGTAAAATAGTATACAATATGAAGATCACTCATGCACGTGTTAATTATGTATTTATTGCTAAATGATAACATAAGGGAACCATATTTGAACTTTTGCTGCGCAACTACAACATAAAAAACCCTCAAATTGTCGTTTCTTTGAAGAGATAATGTTTACCACCATCTTTCATGAAGATATCGAATGAAAATTAATGCATGTTTTCATCTTTTATTTCAGAGTATCCAGATTGGGGTAAGATTATATATTTTCAGTGTTTAATTCTTTGCATGCAATGTCATTTCATAACAAGAAACTGTTTATAAAATACTAACAGTTGGACAGCGCTGTACAAACTCAGCTTCAGTTTTGAATGTGTTTGAATTACATAAAAATACATTGACTCAACATGATACCAAAGCATATTGTCTTCATATTGCATGTACACGTAATCCTTGGTGGTGTGTTCAGATTTTTATGTGATTTTAAGTGTGTTTATATTTATTGAACATTTATGCAACTACTACGAATTAGAGGTATCATCACTGCCTTTTAATCGTTATTTCCCCAAAATGTAAAATAATGTTGTAAATCTTTTTACAGTACGTTGTGGAGATGTTCCATATAATCCGTCTGCTAGTGTTTGTTGCAATGATAATGTGGTGCCTATAACAAACAATGATGAAACCGAATGTTGTGGAAGCAACCAACTCTACAATCCAATGACAGCAGTTTGTTGTAGTCTCAATGTTGTTCAAAAGCCAAGTTTAGATAGTACAACTTGTTGCTACGACATTGCTGTGTATAACAACGCGACAGAAAAATGCTGTGCCGGTAATGTTATTGGTATAACTGAAGAATGTTGCGGTTCAGTTGGGTATTCTCCTCTTGGCTGCCTAATTTGTGTCAATGGTCAACTCTCAACTAACTACAATCATCATACCCATATTTGTTGTGGAGATGTTTTACATGAGAAAACGTTTAGTCTGTCATGTTGTTGTGGAACTACTGTCTTTGACTCTTCGACACAAACTTGTTGTAATGATCAAATAGTTCAGAGAGACCCTTCAGATACGTCAACATGCTGTCGTAAGTTTTCTTTACACTTTATTATTGGTCTGCATCTATAAAATTGTAATGTGTGTGTTATTATTTATTTTCTGATCAAATGTTGATAACGCATCAATACATGTGTGTATCAATATGAACATAACTATAATTGTTACCATGCATCTGCTGTGTTATGTTCATGTGTTTGCAATTATGTTTAAACGTGCATTATGTCTTTGCGTTTGCTTTTCAGGTATACATATACATGTCTGATGTTATATTAATGTGCTTAGTGTAAAAATATATGTACGTTTTGAAATACTGTAATGTCATTGTATTTGACATTTTGCTGTGATGTAAAGTTCAAACATATGTGTGAAATTTGAAATAAAGTTATATAAATTATCACCAAATGTATTCAGTAAAACAATAAGTTTAAACTATCAAAAAATCATGTAGTCTGTATTGACAATGTAAGAGAATCAACTGTTTTAATCTTACAAAACATTTCTCAATCAGTTCGTGCATTAGGATTAATTTATTTGCTTCATATGTATTGATTCTGCTTTTCCGAATAACTAGCCGTGTGCATTTCATAATCAAAGCACAGAAGGCGCTGAATTTGTTTGGGTCTCGGAATATCAGAAAGGTGAAGGTTGTGTGGAAACAATGAGATATAAATTTAATATAGATGCTATAATTTATAAATTCGAGAAACAATGACACAGGGTTATAAATTTACATTTTAATGATCTGAAAATAATGTAACATTTCAATATATTAAAACTTATCTAAACATACAAAAAGTATCCTATATCTAAACATGCAAAAATAACATTATTATATCCAACATATCTTACAACAAGTTTAACAATATACTTATATAATATGGTTAACATGTTTTTTTCTAACTTTAAATAAGTAATATTATCATTGTCACAAACTTTTTTGTTATGTGAAATCAACTTTACATACATTTATTGTTTATATAATTACAACCTGAATGAAATAACACAATCTGATTGGTCAAAAGTGAACACGTGACCTAAAAAATGTGCTTTTATTTAAGAAATAACTTACAGTTGTCTATATTTTATTGTCTAATAAAACATAGTCACGAGTTGTGATGCGCGTATGATTAAATCACGAGTGCTTTAGCACGAGTGATTTAATTAGCGCATCAAACGAGTGCCTATGTTTTATTAGACAATAAAATATAGACAACTGTAAGTTATTTCGATTCTAACATCGCAAAATACATCCTTAGAAAAGATATTTTTATAGAACTATTATTTACTGTCAGAAACGCCATGCTGTTGAAATCCGCCCCCCAGTGCAAAGGCCGAAAATAGCCTTTATTTACACAGATCTCATTGATAATTGATTCTAATTTCAAACAAATAATATTCAAATCTTAATTTTAAAAAAATGAACCCAAAACTAAATACGAATTGTCATAGTTTTATTTGTGTGTAAAACATCATTCTTTAGAATAAGCGCCGTGAAATAAACATTCGACCTTGCCCTTAGTGAGTGTCATTTTATAGACACACGATGATGAAGCATTTAAGTTCGATGTTTTCGGCGGAATATTGCAAATACTGCTTAAATAATTGGATGTTAACTGAATAGGAGTGTGTTATCAGACAGTTTGATGGAGATATTTGTAAAAGGTTGGATATAAATTGGATTTATGAACGTGTGTCAAGGAAGGTTAGATTTTCGGAAAATCAGCACTGCTCGTGTCAGCTTGGATGATTACGAGCTTGAAAGAATACACGTAGCCAGTTCCATTATATTATGCTATGCACAGTTTGGCTTTGATTAAATAGTCAATCTTTGTATTTTTCGTATAATGGCTGGCATGATCGTCGGATAAAGGACAGGATGAAATGAGACAACGGAACCGGGAAATGCTGGGACTTAAAAAAAATCTTGAACTTCAAGTTAAAGTAGGTCTTTTTATGCTAGAATCGTTTTAAACTCAGTTTATACCATTTTCGGTCAAGTAAGAAGGTTATTACATGTTTTACATTTACTGACATGTTCCAAGGTTCTGTTAAAGTCAACCCTTATAAACTCGGGCGCTATTTTCGGCTTTGCTCATTTAACGTGGGGAGTAAAATTTCAACAGCCGTCACCAGCTATATTTTATTGAATAATAAAGCATAGATGACGTCACATTGAATAAAGAGTGAAAGCGCACGTGCCTATGTTAGAATTTCGTATAAACAGCAGTTTTTGAATGAATGACGTCATGCCCGAACTACTTTCTTGACTCAAAAGCTATTTTTAGCGAGTTCCCACGCTATGATGTACATGTCAATAACGATAATGTCAATGGAAAGTAAATGATACACAAAACCCTTAATAATGGTGTGATAAACTTTTATTGAAAAGAAATGAAAATGAGTTATAATGTACAATACATTTTGTGCATTAATATCGTTCTTTATCAATATTTCATAAGATGTAATGTTCCAGGAAGTTAATGATATGCTGGATGAAGAATTAAAAACAAATCTTTAGTTTTAACTAAAGCTTCCTACACAGCATTTAAAATCCATTAAAAGTTTATTTATATTTCTAGCGAATAAGTCTTCTTTTTCAAATGATTTTTATATCATTTCCCATCTGAGGTGCATGCCCTAATGGACTGGTATTCATTTATATAGATCTAAATCCTTTGGTTTCAGAGGCATCTAGTTTCACTTTCTTGTCTGAAAATAAAAAACAACAACAAATAAATGAGGATAAATAAATCATTCAATACTGTGAGTTCGACACATTTTAAATTGGTCAACAATAAAGTAAGTAATAAGTATTTGGGCTGGTCAACTTAGAAGAATGTCACAGTATACATTTCAAAATCACTCAAGTTGGCTTTCAACAAGTCAAATAAATATTTTAAAAAAAGATCTATTTTGTAAATAATTCATAAATGTATAACACAATAATATGTACGTTGGATAATATGGGTATCTGGTCATTATAATTTAGCATCCGAAGTGCAGGTGAATTCTATACTCCATGCAAATCCTTGCATGTGCATTCTACATTGAGTAGTGAACAAGGTCAATAATTATAACGGTTTTTATCAGACCGGAATGAAAATGCTTCCAGATTAATATGATCAGCATTTGAATCTATCCTAAGTACAGATAGTTTTAAAATGTACATGAGAACATAAAAACCAAAAAACCATGTTTTAATATAATCTCAGTAAATAATAAACATTCACTTACTCAGCACAGAAATAGCTAGTCATTCTATCCAATGTCTTGACATGTAAATTTCCTGACTCGGTCACTCGGACTGACTGCTTAAGTTATCATCAAGTGATCCAAATTTCAGTAATAAACTTTCTCATTTTGATGAAATAACACAGCCTCAAAAGCTATTCAATCCGGAGAAATGTACATTTAACAACTGCTCATTTACACTGGGTTTACAGAAATGACTCAACGAGTTGACCTACATCTAATCCAGGTTACAACTTGTCCCATGTCATGATGACCTGAACACACGTGTTCAACGTCAAAACTTTAAACTTGTTCAATTATTGTTTTTAAGAGTTTCGCAATAGCGTACAGCCTCTGGTGTGTTCTTTCATTTAAAATAAAATCCATGAACGTTAATATCTATGCATTATTTTGCTCCGTTATGTCCTAAAACACTGAAAAACTGTATCGAATCGAAGAGAAAAATGGCCGACGGTTGGCATTAAAAACCTGTTAACTGAAGGAAATAAATGCGCACTATTACGCATTATTGCGTAATTCGGCTCTACGCATTAAAAAATAGGTCTTTTTTCTAACGCATATTTCGCAAAAAATGGTTGTAATTATAAGGAATGAATGTATAGAAACTGACTTTCATCGAAAAATAAACGTCATTTTGGTGATAGCTAATTTCAGCATAAAGGCCTTCGGCCTTTGTGCAAATTAGCTATCACCAAAAGTGACGTTTATTTTTCGATGAAAGTCAGTTTCTATACAATCATTCCTTAAAAATAATACCAACAAACGATAATGTATAATAAATATTGCATGAAATTTTATTTACAAACCTTTCATCTCCGTGGGTTGTTCTGTTGACTCTTCAGCGTGGTTTGATCACGTGACAAATTGAATTTGTTATATAAACTGACCCATAAACGAACGCCTTTTAATTGAAGAGTTCAAAATTGACGTGCGTTTAATCAAAATTATTTCAATATATTACCAGTAATTTGCGGAAATGTTTGACTTGCACAATATTAGAAATATTCGACCAATCGGGAACTATGTTTTCTTTCCTGAGCAGGTTTGAAAATTAATGCGCCTGTTATTTGACAATTAATCTGGTTCCCTGTCCTATTATGGTTCGCAGGGGACCAGTCCATTTGACAATCTTCACGCAGTGATCTCCCCTGAATTTTTCGGTGTTAATGTCCATGTAAAGGGAAGTAACCGCTTCAAAAAGCGGACTACTTTCGGCATTTGCAATTAACAGCATTCGGGTCTGAAATTTCGCTACCATTATTTGTTTGGTCTGACGACCCAAACAAATAAAAACGCTTTATATAAAATCGTACAAAATTTACATTATGGTAACAATATCACATTACAGTTTTATTTAAATTGTAGATTGCATAAATAAGCAATTGGATATCGCCCTTGTAGTTGATGTGTCAGAGAGTGTTGTTCGCAGCAGTGGACATGCGCTGTTAATGAACTTTATTTCGCAAATCATCGATGACGCTGATGACGGCACGGGCAATGTTAGATTTGCCCTCATTACCTTCCATAGTACTGCGGATATTCAATTTAATCTCAATGAGATGACTAAAGCACAAATGCTGGACCACATTGCAAATATACCATTATATAACGGTGGAACAAGCACAGGGGCGGCACTAGAAAAACTTCAAACATCTGTGTTCAACACTGTACATGATCGTCCAGGTGTACCAAATATTGCTATTGTAATAACAGATGGCGAGTCATTCAACAACACTCATACCGTAGAGCAAGCTACATTAGCACACAATAGTGGAATTGAAATGGTTGCTGTTGGTATTGGCCTTCCAGACTCAACCGAGTTATATCAGATTGCTTCTGACGCATCAAATGTTTATCAGTCAAATGATTTTACTACATTGTATAATGTTGTATCCGATATAGAAGCAGAGTTTATCGGTATATGCACAGGTAAGGTATATTTACTATTTCTGAAATTACATTTTCCACGCTATTTTATATAACTAGTACAAATTTTCACTTTCACATTAATGTCGAATGACGGATTTCAAATCCGAACCGATTTCGGGAACTAGATTAGAACACTGACCAGTTACCAATTACGGACACGGGATTTGTTTTGACTACATATTATATTGTCAAGAATGCATCTGATTGTATTTCTATTAAGTTTATCTTAGGCCATGCTCGTCTTTCTATTCTCCTGTGGATATACTCTCCGTAAATTGTACTTACATAAGTGTTTCGTCTGACTGCAAAATGTTTTATGCTGAACAGAACACAAACCAATTCATTAACTTTGCTTTTCATTTGACTTTTTGATTCGATGGTTAGTATCACGAATCAGATAGATTTTACGTATATGTACGAGGAGTGTCCCAGTAAATTGTGGACTATGTTTGTTGCGAAAAGATTACGTGCAACTTTTGCTCAAACTTTTAACTGCCATTAAATGCATGTGTTGTGAGTAAGCATGCTAAATTTTAAGACGATTAATTAAAAAATAAATGTTTTGCTTCAATTTATAAGACACTAGGTATGAAAACGCGGCGCAAGACAACGTCATATTATGACGTCATGTCTATGAAATCATTGTTATTCACTCTCCAAGTTCGCCTTGTTGTGAACAGTGACATATATACAGACAATGTATTTACTTCATATTTACTTTACAAATTTGTTGTTGTCTTACTTTTGTTACAAAATTGTTACATCGGTCTCAAAATATTAGTTTGGTCAATGATTTAATGGTCCACGGGTTAAGTATCCAACTTAATTTTGAATAACACTTACAGTAGTTTTTGGTACGAAAAATTCAGTGGCTATATTACACTATGAATAACTTCTCTACCATATGTAATATGCACAAGGTACACCTAATGATTCCTTTCATCCATCATTCTATGTGCTTGAATTCAAATTTATACCCATTCATGTTGTGCCAGGCTGATTATGAAACTGAGTTGCAATTACATAGACTCAATCTTGTCCTGTCGTCACCTTATCTCGTTGATGTCACATTTTTGTGTTTCAGTTCAAATGCGTATTGCACTCTTGTGTACATATTTTATGATCTGAGATTTGGTGTGACACTATATTGATAATTTCTGCGAATGTCTATGTAAAAATAAAATGCAAATAAAAAGTTTAAGTTTAAATTTTGCTGTTCACTTTAACTCAGTATGAACTAATATACAAGTGTAAAAGTGGTTGCGCCGCATGCACATATCTTGTATTGGTAAAACATTAAAATGACGCCTTTAATGCAAGTTATTATTGGTCAAATGCCTAATATGTATAAAAATTTGACTAACAAACAGTCTTGGTAATTCTGATCATCATGTGACGTAAGGAAAGAAAGTTATGAACAAAGTACACGATTTACTGGGACACCCTCGTATATCGTAAATGTTTGTATTGTACCTATATCATATTTACTTGTATATGTTTTGTAATTTTACTGTTTTTGTTTTGTTTCCAGAATATCCTGACTCTGGTAAGAAACACTTTTCTTCAAGTAAATGATGAGTCTAGTTCTATCTATTCAGTTTAAATGACTTCCATTCTTTTGACAAAGGGGCTAGGGTTATGATAAATCGGACCAGCTTCTATTTATTCAAGTTAATAACCATAATTATAATTCGCATTTGGAACTAAAATGTTTTAAAATTTCCCGGAAAATTATACTCCCTGTTCAATATGTAACTTATCAGTAACTCAACCTGCGAGCTCGGCATTTCAAACCATATACGTGCAATTAGTTGCGACACAAAATTATCATATTATATTGGGACTTAACGTGTGCTTTGCCAACTTTCTAAAGCCGAGTTACATACAGTTGTATACATATCAAATTGAATATCATTCCACTATTGGTCATAATTAAGAATGGCTTTGATAAATGTATAATTAAGTGGAAACACATTTATTACGGACTGAGAACACTGCATTTTCAACAACCACAGAGAGAAAGTCGAAGTGCTGTTTAAGATAAGCCTTTATATACATGTGCTGTCGATTTTGCAATTTAGAACGAGAACCCATGATCTGTAAAAAAAACTTCAAGCAGGTGTTCTCTCACAGTACCAATTTACACATGGGTCAAGTGGAACAATTGTATGTAACTTTTCCTGTCTAAGGAAATAAGAAGTACATCTAGTGGGATTCAAGCTCGGACCTTTCAATTCCTTAAATTGCGTGCTGCCACTAGACCGTTGCTTTTAACAGATAATTGCTAGAATGTAATGTCCAATGATAAATTTATGTTGTATGAAGACTTGAAGAACAATCATCTTAAATATTGCAATATGCTATTTTAACTATCCGCTTTCATCAGTGTACATCATTTAGGTAATAAAGTTTGTTATGGGTTGTATCATAAAAAACAGGAAATTTAACCGGAGCCATTTTCGTACAAAATATTGACCGATATACATGCAATTGATCTCCAAACCAAAGCTGAAGTGTCTTGAATTTTCAGTCCTATTTAATCTATAGAGTTACTTTACTATTTAGTGTTTATAATTTTATCATAAACTAAGAACTGTAAGATCGCCGTCCTTTTATATAAAACCTTTTCATGAAATTCTATACATGTGGACCGAATATAATGCATAGATTCCATGATATTCAAAGGTATTTTATATGTTTTAATAATTAACGACTTAAATGAAGTTGACCCGATATTCTTCTGTGAAAGGAATATGTATGTACATATTTTGAATTCCAGTGTACTGTGGTATTAATCCATATAATCCTGCAACAAGTGTTTGCTGTAGTGGTCACGTAGTACCGATTACAGTATCAGGAGAAACAGAATGTTGTGGAATCAGTAAACTTTACAATCCAGCAAATGCTGTGTGTTGTGGTGTAAATGTTGTTCCAATAATCAACCAAGACAGTACTACCTGTTGCTTTGATACAAAGTTATATAACAACAACACTGAACAATGTTGTGGTGGCAATGTTATCAGCTTACAACAGCAATGTTGTGGTTCTGTTGGTTATTCTTCAATTGGTTGTCAAACCTGCGTGAATGGTGTACTTGTATCTAATTATAATAGACAAACACACATTTGTTGTGGAGATGTTTTACAAGTAAAAACGCTCAGCCTGTCATGTTGTTGTGGAACTACTGTCTTTGACTCTTCGACACAAACTTGTTGTAATGATCAGCTAGTCCAGAGAGACCCTTCAGATACATCAACATGTTGTCGTAAGTTTTGAATATTATACTAAATAAACTACAGTACCTACAAAAGTTTGAAGACATTTTCACTTAGTAGCCATTCTGAATAGCCTTTATTCAAAATTTTATTACTTTTTTGAAATGCTTTTTAGTTTGCCTTATCTTTTGGTAATCATCATTGTTAATATAACAAAGACTACAAAACTAGTATGAAAAATAAGTTATGAAAAATTATTAGAGAACACATGGTTTTGGAGACTTTATGATAATGATTCTACAAAAGAAATTGTCAAAATTCGAGAATTTTAGTAAATTTCTTGTGTCTCCAAGCTTTTGGTGATTGGTAACTGAATGAATTGAAAATTGTATTAGCTTGTAAGTTCAATGTGATTTGATATAATTTATGATCTCGTTCCGAAATAAGAATTGATTCATTGCTGCAATTTCCAGGTTTCAATGAAAAATTGCATGAAGTCGACACAAAACTTTATTTTTTCGGAACGTATGATTTGGCATCGTATAACCCATTATGTTTTTTTTAAACTTTAAATGAAGATAAGATCGTAATAAATGTATTAACCAATTAATAAGAATTTTTATTTTATTTTAAGATTGCATCAATAGTCAATTGGACATCGCCCTCGTAGTTGATGTGTCAGAGAGTGTTATTCGTGAGAGACATGATCTGTTGATGAACTTCATTTCACAAATAATCAATGAAGCTGATGACGGCACGGGCAATGTTAGATTTGCCCTTATTACCTTCCACAGTACTGTGCATATTCAATTTAATCTCAATCAAATGACTAAAGCACAAATGCTGGCTCACATTGCAAATATACCTTTGTATAACGGTGGAACAAGTACAGGCGCAGCACTACAAGAACTTCAGACATCAGTGTTTAACACTATACATGATCGTCCAGGTGTACCAAATATTGCTATTGTAATAACAGATGGTCAGTCATTTGACAACACTCATACCGTAGAGCAAGCTACATTAGCACATAATAGTGGAATTGAAATGATTGTCGTTGGTATTAGTGTAGTAGATACAAGTGAACTATTCCAGATTGCTTCTGATCCATCCAAAGTTTATCAGTCACATGATTTTACAACATTAGGTGGAATTGTTGATGATATTAGAGAAGAATTTATCGGTAAATGCTCAGGTAGGTGATTTCATTTTCTGACTGAATGTTGTGAAATAAAAGTAAGTAACAGTTTTGATGTGCGTGAGTTATACTTTTATTGAAAAAAGTATTAGTGAGTATTGTTCCAAGAATGTTTACACACGATTATTCTGAATTGAGGCATAAAATTGGTTCCTCATTCTTAAATGACCTGTTTATATCTTTTGACACTCTAAACGTATCATCTATGTGTTTGCACCCTTAATTGCAAATATTACTTTTGAATGAAAATGATACTAATGCCATTATCAACCATTGAAGTAATTATTTTAAGACTTTATATCGCAAGAAAATGTGAAAATAAGCCTTGGCATTAATATTGTGCACAAAGTTTGATATCTTTGTTATTTATGTGTTTTAATTTCCTTTCCATTGTTTGTTTCAGTATTCCCAGATTCTGGTAAGTAAAAACGATAGAAAATCAACATTTCGTTTAGTTTTTAAATTGTTAGCATCAACAAATGCCTTTTGGTTTTACAAATTGCTTAAAACTCGAATCTTTAGTGTCTATAACACTGTTTTGTATTTCATGGTATTGATCATTTATTATAAATAAATTAATTTGTATGATCTTTTCGCATAAAAGATTCCTCATTTATCCAAAATCCCTTTTTACTCACTTACTGCTACATAGACTTATTTTATATTTGTACGCATTAAAACATTTTATTTTAACATATACTGTTGCATTCTAAGTAGCATCTACGGTTTCGATTATAAAATTATGAAAATGGATGTGATATAATTTGTCTTTGTATCAAAGGCATCTTGAAACAAAGCGCAGCCTCATTTGCTGAATTACTTCTTTTCTTTTTATTCCAGTGTACTGCGGTAATACTCCATATAATCCATACAATAGCGTTTGCTGTAGTGGGCACGTTGTACCGATTACAGTATCAGGAGAAACAGAATGTTGTGGAATCAGTAAACTTTACAATCCAGCAAATGCTGTGTGTTGTGGTGTAAATGTTGTTCCAATAATCAACCAAGACAGTACTACCTGTTGCTTTGATACACAGTTATATAACAACAACACTGAACAATGTTGTGGTGGAAATGTTATCAGCTTACAACAGCAATGTTGTGGTTCTGTTGGTTATTCTTCAACTGGTTGTCAAACCTGCGTGAATGGTGTACTTGTATCTAATTATGATAGACAAACCCATATTTGTTGTGGAGATGTTTTACATGTGAAAACGTCAAGTCTGTCATGTTGTTGTGGAACTACTGTCTTCGACTCTTCATTGTTTGTTTGTTGTAAGAATAATATAGGTCCAAGACATCCTAGAGACACAGGAACATGTTGTCGTAAGTTTTATCAGGCTTATGCACAAGTATTTACGTTAAAATGCTTTCATATGGTATATATATATTTCTTTATAAGAGAAAACATAATCTGAAGGCTTGTACCTTTATGTCGAAAATATTTGAAAAGGGAAACTACTTCGAGGTCAAATTAGTTAGATGATCAGTTGGCATGTCAACAAATTAGAAAAAAATTATCAATAAATTTGTGTATAGGTAAAAAGTTATTATTTGATATAGACGTGAACCTTTTATTAAGTCTCATGCCTCTCTTTTTCCAATTCTTCCATTTTATGCTGTGGTTTTGGTAAAAGAGGATATTGTTTGACATAATTGTACTATTATGACATACATTCAAATTTTACCAAAACGTTTATTATTTTGTATTTCAAGATTGCATCAAATTAAAAAAATTGGACATGGCCCTTGTAGTTGATGTGTCAGAGGGTGTTGTTCGTGAGAACGGGCATGATCTGTTGATGAACTTCATTTCACAAATAATCAATGACGGTGATGACAACACGGGCAATATTAGATTTGCCCTCATTACCTTCCACAGTACTGTGCAAATTCAATTTAATCTGAATCAGATGACAAAAGCACAAATGCTGGCCCACATTGCGAATATACCAATATATAATGGTGGAACAAGTACAGGAGCAGCACTACAAGAGCTTCAGACATCAGTGTTTAACACTATACACAATCGTCCAGGTGTACCAAATATTGCTATTGTAATAACAGATGGTAAATCATTTGACAACACTCATACCGTAGAGCAAGCTACATTAGCACATAATAGTGGAATTGAAATGATTGCCGTTGGTATTGGTGTATCAGATACAAGTGAATTATTCCAGATTGCTTCTGAACCATCAAAAGTTTTATATTCACAGGACTTTACTACTTTATACGGAATAATTGATAATATCAGGGAAGAATTTATCGCTAAATGTACAGGTAGGTGATTACAATGTCTAATTAAATGTTGTGTAATCGAAGTTAGTGACAAAGCTTGAAGTTTGCGATTTATATGTGCGTGCATTTGAAAGAAGTAGTGAGCGTCGTAATAAAAATGTTTCGGCGAAACATTTCTTGTCGCAATTGCAGAAATAACTTATTATCCTTATACTCCATTTCTGTGAATTTTAAATGGACATGTCAGCATTCCTCTATATTTTATAATTAACTAAAATTGTTTTTCTTTAGCATCAATGTATTTTTCTCATTGCTGGAAT